>CM052716.1:60605149-60646667 GCA_028551405.1 Uromys caudimaculatus
CCCCCCCCCCCAAGGATGGGACAGTTAACTCTTCGCACTTGTTCTTGAATTGCTCTATTCAAAGCATTCCTTCAATTTCTAACTTTCTGAGTGCCTGCCTCTGTTTGTGTCCCTATAAGTGCATGGAAGTGGATGGAGAAGAGAGGGAAAGAGAGAGAGAGTGAGAGACATTAAAACATCAATCTGGATTATTCTAAAATAAATATGAGTTAGCATGACTACACTTGTAAATGTTGTAAGATTAAAAATAGTTGATATAAGCATGCAGTATAGATGGAACACTCACAGCTTGTATGAATGTGTCTATGTATAAAATTGTAGTCTCATTATCTCAGGCTAGCCTCAAATGAGACCTTTTCCTGGCTCAACTTGGTAAGTATTAATACTACTGGCAGGCATCATTGTTCTCAATTTTTAAAATGGAATTTCAGTACTCAAAATACATTACTCAATGTTAATGTAATATTATCAACTGGTATAGAGAAAGCCATATACAATCTTATAGTACTCATATTTTATTACGCTGAAAGATATTTGGTAAGAAACAGGAGTTAGGCCTGGGGTGCAAACCTGAAATCTTTGCTACTTGGGAGGCTAAGGAATTAGGGTAATTGAACAGGCTTGCCTCCAGAAGTTAAACATGATAGTAGAACACAAGGCAGTTATTCAGAGGAAGGTAAAACAAAGCATTCCTTTTGTTCAAAATCAGATCTGTTCATAGATCATTATGCCTCAGAATTTTACACTATATACAATATTTTATACCTTTCTTTGTGTTTTTTTATTAAAACTCAGCCAAATAATACAAATACAATGAAAGGATGTTAGATACAAATAATTTGTGTTAGGTTTTTAGAAATGTCTTGATATATCCCTGCCAAGTTGAGCATGAACTCACTACTTAGTAGAGGGTGGACTTGAATGGTTAGTCCTGCAAGTACCTTTCAAGTTGTTGGAATATAGGGGGACTCAGCACACGATGCATAGAAACAGAATGCTTTCTAAAATGATATTAATGACTCAGACTTCTTTTAAATTCTCACTTACCTTAATGTGTTTCTTATGCTGTTTTTAATAAGATTTTGAGAAGTCCAAATGAATGAAAAATAGCATAATAATTATTTCTCTCTCTCTCTCTTTTTTTTTTTTTTTTTTTTTTTTTTTTTTTTTTTTGGGTTTTTCGTGACAGGGTTTCTCTGTGTAGCCCTGGCTGTCCTGGAACTCACTCTGTAGACCAGGCTGGCCGCGAACTCAGAAATCCACCTGCCTCTGCCTCCCAAGTGGTGGGATTAAAGGCATGAGCCACCACTGCCCAGAAATAATTATTTCTTAAACAGCATGATATTATATTGAAATGGGTTGTTGCTACTGCTTTAAATGTATATTTTTCATACAGGATTTAGGCATTAGTTATTAGACTAGTAGGAAATTAATCTCTGAGATCTTTACGATTTCTGCTAACATTTTGCCTAAGTAAGTCTCCACATATGATGGCTATTAGATGGTAATATAGTAATCTAATAAAACACAAAATAAATGACTCAAGGTGGTTTAAAATGAAACATTGAAATATAATGAGTCTTCATAAGTCTGAGTATATCATTACCTGCAGTTGTCCTAATGTGGTGATCAATCACAGTCTAATTATTAAGGTTAATCAGCATAAAAAATAATTACTCAAAGGGTGATTCTTTTATCTGCCCTTCATCTTTTTATTTTATTTCTTAGTTGGTTGATTTCTGTCTGTATTGAAGATAAAAATAAAAAGAGCCCAGGCCTTAAGAGTTCATATAAAACCTTTAATAGGAAATGTGAGATTGGTACTTTAAAAGAAATTGAACTCTTGGTATTGTGAACTATAATCAAAAATATTTATCTCTTAAAAAATGTCAGAACACTTCAGCTGAATCTTAAAGGTCATTGACATCTTCATTTTGTTGACTCACTCAGAAAAGTGGCTGTTGGCAGAAAAGTCTCTAAGTACTGTCCAAGTCGCAGTGTGCAACCTGAGAAGGACTCCAAGATTTGTAGGACCTGAGCACAAAGCTTATATATATTTGCATCCCAACTATCATAGAACTGCAAAGATTAAACAAATACAAAGAAGGAAGTACTAATATTTATATTTTATAAATATAAATTTATATTTATATTAATATCATCCGAAATGTTAAGGGTTCAGTTTCACTTAAGATACAAAAGTCACAACTGTTGACTTGTTTTTTATGTTTTTGTAGGAACTCTTAAAGCTTGAGCTATTTTTGTTTCAGTCCTCAACAAATACAGAAATCAACTAACTGAGAAAAAGAGAAGGATCAACGGCTGATATGAGAAAGATCTTTAGAGTAGCAGTTTTTCAGGCTGATTAATCTTATTAATTAGATTGTGATCAATTGATCACAAAGGCACAACTTCAAGCAGAAATATGCTAAAGTATTTTGTCAATATCAACTATTCTGCAGTTTAAAAGTAGATGTTAGTTTTATATTGAAACAAGTGAAATTACATGTGGTTAGGAAATTCTGTGACTTTGATTCTTAGCCATGATGTGTCTTCAAAGAGCAACAGAAAAATATTTTTTTTGAAATAAATGATGTAAACACGAAACAGAACAAAATATGTGTTATAGTTAATAAAGATAGCAAATAAAGTACAAAGTATATACCATTAAGAGAAAAATAATCAATGAACAGAAATTAACACAAAAGGAATACAGATGGTAGTGTTAATAGATAAGGACATTAAAACAACTGTTATAAGCATATTTTTAAAATGGTAACAGATGCTAAGCTTCTTAGCCTTTATAACTCCCAGCTCCTGGAAGCATCATAGGTCTGCCATGTTATGACTCTTGGTACACACCCAGAAAAATATTTTAAATCTCTTCTGTAACAAAAAGATCAATAGATGAAGTCTGGTTTGTATTCACAATAAATTGCTGTAAAGTATTAGCCTCCTTCTAAAATGAGTAACTGATCAAACAAAATTGCGAGTAGTTAGCCTCATATTTTATACAACCAAATGTAATGTATGTTTTCATTTCTTATCTATTAAATCTGCAATTAATTAGATAAAGCAGTGCTTACAGATTGATAAATGGTTTAACTATTTCACAAAATAAGAAATGCTGCTGAAGAAACAATTAATACTATTTCTAAACAAAATTCCTATGCAAATAACATGTATACAATGACAAAGAATTTATACATAGTATCAACTCTAAATTGTTTTCTATTTCTGTGATAAGACCATGATTAAGAGCAACCTGTCTAGGAAAAGCTTATTTGGGTTACATGCATCTACCTCACTTCCTCATCAAGTTAAATCAGGGCTGGAAACCAAGCAGGAACCTAAAGTCTTGAACAGAAGTAAAGACCATGGAGGAACACAGCTCACAGGATTACTATGCATTTCTTGTTCAGCAAGATTTCTTATACAACTGAAAATCACCTGTCCAGGGTATACACAATTCAAGTGTTCTTGGCTCTGACACATGAATTTTTTACCAAGAATATATCCACAGGCTCAGATTCAGCTACAGTTTGTCTGATAGACATTTTCTCAACTGATGTTTCCTCTTCCAAAGTGACCCTAGCTTGTGCCAGTGACAACAAACAAACACAACTTGTTTAAGTATTGTAGTCAATTCAGTAAATAGTTTTAGTTTCCATGTATATATTTTTCAGACAGCTTTTAAGAGATATAGACCATATTAGTGTTCCCACTATTTATATGAAACAAAACATATTTAGTGTTCACTTTTTGCTTACAGTTTACAGAGCATCCTAATGCATAAAATTTGATAGTTAAATACTGTTCGTGTGAAATTATTAATACTATATTATGTATGGGCTTTAAGCTTTTCTCTTTTCGCTGATTACAGGGACACTTTAGAAATAATTAACCTCCTATGGAGCTCTGGGGAAAACAAAGAACAGCATCAAAGTGAGCATGGCTTGCTATTTAATAGAGATTATAGAAACTGCCGATTGTGAGTGGTTTGAGGGTCTTTTATCTGAAAAACTATCAACATTTCATAAACACTTTTAGGAAATATCATAGACATTATAAGCATGTATACAAATAGAGTATTAACCACATCAGACTTTCCTTACATGCATAACCATTCCAATTTTGGAAAAGTTTCTCTTCTACAATCCTCAGCATATACAGAGCTTATATTGTGATGACCAGTGTTTCCATATACCATGAGTTTTTCTTCTGAATTACAGAATACCTACTTATGAAATATGTATCAACTTTATAATAAATTTTGTTAGTAAGTAAGTGATATAATGAACAATTCCAGTATGACAATAGATACAAAAAAAAGTATAGAAATTTAAGAGATGGTTTAGTAGAAAGAGATAGAAGTTCTGACCTTTAGCTTGAAGAAGCAATAAATTTTGGTGTAAATAAAATTCTGAAAAGGGCAAGAGGGCAGAAGTAGTATTTTGGCTTGGTTGAAGAAGTGAATAAGGGTGCTACTAACAGATGGGAACAATAAAAATGGAGGAATGATTTTATATTTGGAGGTAATTGCATTACATGCTATCAGTTATGAAGGAATGCTGATGAAGCGAATCATAAAATTATTCTGCTTTGACTTACTATGGCTAGTGGCACTTTTCTAAATTAAAAAGTTAAAACAAATTATTTACTAAACTTACAAATTCAAACAAGTGGTAGAGTTTTGTTGGGTTTCAGACTATGAATTCCTAGCCACTGTGTCATACTGACATCAGTGAAATGAGTTTGAGAAATTCATGTACATCTTTACAACTTAATACTTGAAGTGGCTTATATGTGCAACATCTTGTGGAATGTCCTGGTAATAGGGTACAGGTGACTCTTTACCTCTGGTTCAGCTAAAGATTTATTGTTCCTTCCATATAGACACAGAAGCAGCTTTTAGAAGAACATCTGGGTGGGATAAATTTATAAAGATAGGACTGCATCATGAGCTTAGTACTATTCTCAGAAGATTCTCCAGAGAACATGTTACTCACTCCTCTAACCCCAGTCAGAGGGAACTACGTGTGGGAGCCAAAAGTCCTAATCAAAGACACTGCAAGCTGGTCGATTGAGTGTGTACTCTCCTGTACACATTTTACCTATGGGAACGAGAGTAATTGCTTAAAAAATAAGTATATAAGCCATTTACTTTATAATGCTTTGTTATGAGCACCTGATAGATTGATTAATCTTATGATAGATGACATAACTTTGGAAAGATCTAAAAGTTTATTTTATATATTTGTTATGAAAAAATTTAAGTTTTTCTGCAATATTATTTTTAGAAAATTTTAAAAATGAAACATTGATAAATTGTTTCTAGAAAATATAGTTGGAAAACAAATATGTCTTTTTTTCATCAAATACCCTGAGTATACATCTGAGAATTTCTTATTTATGGATTACACTGCTGCTAATTTTTGCATCACCAGTTACATCATGGAATATTACATATAACTAAATTATTTTAAAGGTCCAGTTGCATATTAACTAATAGTGAAAATTTATTGCACTGTATAGAACAAGCTCAATATATTGTTGTTTCTTAAAATATTATACAGTATATGACAATGAATAATACGCTGACTGAAAAGAAATTATAATAGTCTAAATGATGGAAAACCAGCAGTCCTATCAACTGTCAGATTTCCAAATGCAAACCAGATGTTCTCCATTAAAGATAATGAAATAAACATACATACGTACATACATACATACATACATACATACATACATACATACATACATACATACGCATAAAAATAATATATATGAAGAAATCAGAAAAATAAGGAGGATAATTTGTGGGAGTCCGGACCAAAACTTTTACATTGTCTCTTGTCACAGTTAATAATTTTCATCATTTTAAATATGCAGTAATGAGGACAGAGGCAGTTTAGTTTGATTCACCACTACTCCCCAAATCGCTTCCTCAGAGATATAGCTACTGATCCCATCACTAAGTTATAGAGAATATTAACAATATTTGACTGAAGGGGAAGATGTGTGAGGAGGTCAGGCTTTCTTAGCACAACAGTATGTTGACTACATATACTTACAAATACTTTTCCACACATTCTTCCTAAGAATAGGCATTTTTTGGTTCTCTGTAAAAATGATCAATAATACATCATTTTTAGTGTACAGTTAAATATATAGTGATTGATATCATAAGCAATTGTCAAAGTTAAATGATGAAACCACAGTATATTTACTTATTTCTTAAATACTGAAGAACAAGTAAAATGTTCAATGTATGATATGAGTGTTGATATAAACTTTCACATATTATCACATTTTTCTTAGAATTTTGAAAGATTAAATGTTTTTCTCTGCTTATGCAAATGTGTTTGAGTTAGATCAGTTCCTTTGGAATATCAGAGATGCTCAATACATACTCATTAAAATTATGAGGATTTCAAACAAACATCAAAATTCTATATATTTAACAGTTATTTGAATTATGTATGACTAAAGATTTTGACTTAACTAATGTGTGGCTACATGTTTATTTTCTGAACTCTACTATTAATAATGTATTTTACATTTTGAATTCTCAAAACTACACTGGTTTGTGTAGCACAACTTTATTTAGAAATATATTGTTGCACATAAAATATCCTAATATTTGTATTTGATATTATTTCATTTTAGCATATTATTAATATTCATTACATTCGTTTTTACACTTTTAAGGGGGAAACAGTATTCATTTTGAAATGTATATTTCTCAGTTTCTTTAATTTTATGACTAATTGCATGGACCTAACACAATAAAAAAATTACTTTTTTGAAAATCTTGTAAATTTTACTTCTCAGTATAACTGTATCTAGTCATAGAATTAAAAAATAATGTCAAAGCCTATAACCCTGTACAGAAAATCAATAGAATCCACAGTTTTGAATTGTGTGTTTTATACTTACAGTCTGTAAGTTTTACAAATATATACATATATGTGCCTTGTACTTCTTTTATAGATGATAGATAGATATAGGGTGAATAGAATGATTGATAGATGGATAGATAGTAGTGTTACATTTCACTACAGAGAACAATTGATGGAAAGAAGATATTATTTCACTTGTTTCTATCATTGTTACAATAGCTGATGCATTGTGTTATCCAATTCAAGTTTTCTCTGGGATATAATGGTTGACTGTATAATGAAATTTAATAGTAGTGTTGAACAGAATCCTAAGGACAAATATGAAATTTCTTTCATATATGCACATGTATTAACATCAAATCATGCTATAAATGGGTACAACTGACACAGGGACAAGGGATAAACTTTTATTGTGTGGAGTTGACAGATTCATGATGTTCTTCTCCAGTGTTACATTGGGTGAGGACATGTGTCCTCAAAAGCACCATGCCTAAGACAGTGTTCACCATTTCTTCATATTTGAAAGAAACTGATGAAAGGTCCTTTTGAATATACATATACATATTTATAAATTTGTCAAACATTATAAAATATATAAATAAAAAAGAGCATGAGTAATTCCTGGAGCATAGTGAAGATCTTGAAAATAATTATCACATGGTTACATTTTACCATTAATACTATGTTAACAAGTTTAGGAAATGAGATAGCACCACCTTTTCTGTTATGAGTTGTCAATTCTTCATTTTTTTTCTCAGACTAAATTCTACATCCCACCACCATATTATACCCCATGACCATGCCTTTTTTTTTTTTCTTGTATTGTTAAAGGACTTCAGGTTTCTGTGTTTTTTCTCTTCTCTCTCTCTCCTTCAGTCTCCTAATTCTCTTTCTGGAACTCACTGTGTAGTCTACATTAGATTTGTAATGGATATTCTACCCACATAATAAGCAAATATTCCAACAAGAAGGTATATTTTAGGTTTTTGATACAGGGTCTCACTTTTATTTTATTCTTTAATATATTTTTAACAGTCCAGTCGTTATCCCTTCTTGGTCTACCCTCCGACATTTCCTCATCACATTCCTGCACCCCTGTCTCCAAGAGGATATCCCCAACCCCACCCCATGAGACCTCCCCACTCCCTGTGGCCTCAAATCTCTTGAGAGTTAGGTGCAACTTCTCTGACTGAGGCCAGACCAGGCGGTCCTCTGCTGTGTGTCAGGGGCCCCATATCAGCTATTATATACTGCCTTGTTGGTGGCTCAGTATCTGAGAGATCTTGGGTCAAGATTGCTGATCATCCTACTCGGTCATCCTCCTCCTTAGCTTCCTCTAGCTTTTCCCTAATTCAACCACAGGGTTCCTCCAGCATCTGTTCATTGGTTGGGTGCAAGAATCTACATCGGACTCTTTCAGCTGCTTGTTGGGCTCTCTGTGGGCAGCCATGCTATGCTCCTGTCTGTAAAAACACCATAGCCTCAGTAATAGTGCCAGGCCTTGGAACCTCCCCTTGAGCTGGATCCTGATTTGGACTGGTCACTGGACCCATTTTGCCTCAGTCTCATTTCCACTTTTGTCCCTCCAGTTCTTTTAGACAGAGATGATTCTTGGTCAGAGTTTTTGACTGTGGGATGACAACCCCATCTTTACACATGATATCCTGTCTTTCTACTAGAGATAAGGATAATACTTTTAGTTGGAAGATAGATAAACAATATCTGACTTAAAAAAAGATATGAGCTAACAAGTCATTAAATGAGATGGGAGGTTATTAAATGCAAAATGGATAAGCAAATAAAACATTCCAAAATGTCTATATATTATATGATTCTAACCATATGACATTCTGAAAAATGGAAAACTATAATATCAATAAAAGAATCAATAGTGAAAAGAACTGGGGAGTAGAAAGGAACATGTAGTATACAGTATTTTAAGAACAGCAAAACTATTATTATGATTATACATATTATCACTATAATGCAAGATATATGCCATTGTACATTTATCAAAATCCACAGAATATACAATACCAATAATGAACCCTATGTATCATAGACTGAATAGTAATGATGTGACAGGTTCATTCAGGTAGCAAATGTAACACTCAGGTACAGGATGTTAGCAGGAGGAAATGTTATACATGTGAGACAAGGGATATACAAGAACTCTTGTATATTGCCTGCTCAATTTGAATATGATCCTAAATTTCTCTACAACTTAAGTCTACTGAAAATAAATAGGGATGGAGAGACAGCTCAGTGCCTAGAAACACTTGCTGTTCATACAAAAGACTGGAGTTCATCTGGTGGCTCACAATGGACTGTGACTCCAGCTCTGGAACAGGTGCCACCCTCTTCTGGCCTCCTTGGGTATTTACACACATATGATACATACACATAAGAAAAATAAAAATAAAAATAAAAAAATTAGAAAAAATACTTTAGGGTTGGAATTCTACATAAATGATATAAACAAAAAATATTTTAACAGGTAGGAATTTTTGATTCTTCTAAAACTCAAATCTATATCTGATTTTTGTACAGTAAATGCAAGCAGTTTATTGGATGTTTTGTGACCCTTTATGATGTCGTGGAGTGCAAAACTATCACATAAATTCATAATAATTCACTGGGACATTTCACATTGAATTCAAATTATCTTAGTAATGTTGTTCTACTCTTGAGCCTTTTGTCTTTCATTATAATCATTAGCCACTTCACATTTTAATTGCATGACATGGAATGTTAATAAGATGTGATTTCAAAGAATGTTGACCTCCTGAGACCTGTTTGGCTGTTTAACACATTAGCTGTGACTAACTGAGGTTCTATGTAGCAAGAATTAGTAAATAGATATGCTAAGAAAGTGAATAAAATGATTCAAATATAAAATGAACTTCTTGTATTATTAAATATATATATTATTGTAATATATTATATTTTAAAAAGCTATGTTAAACATGTTTCCTATTATACTTAGTTGACTATATTTAAATTCTGATAAGAGATTTCCTTTTTCTTTTTTCACTTGTTTTAATTATTATTTTTTTTTTACACCCTATACAGTTTCTCCTCCTTACTTTTCTTCCAGTCCCTTACCTCCAACTCCCTCCTGTCACTACATTCATTTCAACTCCTTTGTTTCTCTTCAGTAAAAAGATTCTCCAGAGAACATGTTATATACTCCTCCAAACACAGACAGAGAGATCTATGTGTGGTAGGTCTCCCAGGCTTATTAACCAAACAAGATATATCAAGTTGCAGTAATACTAGACATTTCCTCTATTATTAATGCTGGACAATCAACCCAGTATAAGGAAAATTTTTTCTAAGATAGTCAAAAGAATCAGAGACAGCCCTTGCTCCTATTATTAGAAATATCACAAAAAAGACCAAGCTACATAACTGGAACATATATTCAGAGGGCCTAGGTCAATCCCATGTAGGCTCCCTGATTGGTTCAGTTCCTATGGGTCCCTATGAGCCCAGGTTAGTTGATTTTACGTGTTATCTTATGGTGTCCTTGACCCCATGTGTCTTCTAAAGACCTCCATTTCTCTCTTACAGAGGATAATCCCAGGTGTACCAAATATCTGGCTGTAGATCTATACATCTGATCTGTTTTCATCAGTTGCTGCATGAAGCCTCTCTGATGACAATTGGGCTAGGCACTAATCTGTATAGAGCAAAATATTATTGGAATTTACTACAATAGACATTTCTTGGTCAGTCATGTTTTCTTTTATCCAAGCTTCCTAGGCTATCCAGCCTTTGAGTCCTGGACCTCACGGCAGTGTTGGGACAGCTTTCCGCTACTGGCAAGATTCATGCTGAGACCAGTCATTGGTTGTCCACTTCTACAATTTGTGCACCACCTTGGTCCCTGCACATCTAGGGTGACAAGACAAACGGTACATTGAAAGTTTTGTAGCTGTGTTGGTATATCAATTCCTCCACTGGAAATCTTGCCTTAGTTATAGGACATGGCCAGTTGAGATTTTTCATTTTTATTTTTAACATTACTAGGAGTGTTATTGCTCTAGCTAGAATGCCAAGTACTATATTTATTGAATAGATACAAAAAGGGTAGAAAGCTCTTTCTTGTATCTGATGTGAATGGAATTGATTTGAGTTTCTCTCCATTTAATTTGATGTTGGCTAAAACTTTACTGTATACTGCCTTTAATAATTTCCTGGGTTCCCTTTATATCCCTTATCACTTCAAGACTTTTATCTTAAAGAGGCCTTGGATTTGTCAAAGGCTTTTACTGCATCTAATGAATCTGGTTGTATTTCTTTCAGTTTGTTTATATGGTGGAATGCACTGACATTCTTTTGTATGTTGAATCTATCCTGCATCTCTGGGAAAAAGCATATATGATCATGGTGACATTTTTATCTGTTTTTTTTTTTTTTTCATTTAGTTTAAGAGTATTTTATTGAGTATTTTTGCATCAATATTCATGAGGAAAATTGGTCTGTTATTCTCTTTGTTTGTTCAGTCTTTATGTGGTTTGGGTATCTGGGTAATTATACCTATATTAAATGAATTGACAATGTTCATTTTGTTTATATTTTGTAAAATTATTTGAAGAGTATTGATATTAGGTCTTCATTGAAAGTATGGTAGAATTTTTGCCTAAAACTATCTGGCCCTGGCCCTGGCATTTTTCTTTGATTAGGAGACTTTTAATGACTGCTTTTATTTTCTTAGGTGTTATAGTCATATTTAAATAATTTATCTGCTCTTTATTTAACCTAGAAAAATGCTATCTATCACAAAATTTGTCAATGGTAGGATGGAGAGAAAGGATATTTGTCTACTTCCTTTATATTTTCTGATTTTGTAGAGTGCAGGTTTTTGATTTATAACCTAATGATTCTTTGGATTTCCTTGATGCCTATTAAGTCCCTCTTTTTGTTTATGATTTTGGTATTTTGGATATTTTCTTTTTACATTTTAAGTAGTTTGGAAAAGTGTTTGTCTATCTTTTTGGTTTTTTAAAAGAACCAACTTCTTGTTTTATTGTTTCTTTGTAATGTTTTCCTAGTTTTTATTTTATGGTTTTCTGCCCCCAGTTTGATTATATCCTACAGTCTACTCATGTTGAGTGTATTTTCTTCCTTTTCTTCTAAAGATTTCCAGTGTATGTTAAATTGCTAATATGAGAGATCTCTAGTGCCTTTATGTAAGTACTTAGTGGTATGAAATTTCGTAGCATCACTTTTTTAATAGGTCCCATATGTTTGAATATATTGTCCCTTCATTTTCATTGTTTTCTAGCAATTCTTTAGTTTTGCTCTTTATTTATGCCTTTATCTAATGGTTATAGAGAAGACAGTTATTCAGTTTCCGTGAGTTTCTAGGCTTGCTGCTGTCTCTGTTGTTGTTGAAAAACAGATTTAATCAATAGTTGTCTGAAAAAGTACAGGAGACATTTTAATTTTCTTGCAATTTTTAAGACTTTTTTGTGACTAAGTATATATAGTTTATTTGTGAGATTTTGTTTGGTGCTGAAGAGAAAGTATACTCTTGTATTTCAGTAAAATATTCTGTAGACATTTGTAAAGTCCATTGAGTCATAAAGTCTGTTAGTTCCATCATTTATCTATTCAGTTTACTTCTGGATGAAGTAAACTGAATTGGTAAAAATGGGGTGTTTAAGTCTCCTATTATTAATGTGTGGGGTTCCATGTGTGATTTAAGCATTAGTAATATTTCTTTCACAAATGTAAGTGAGCTGGGTTTGATGTATAGATGTTGAGAATTGAGACAGCTTGGTAGATTATTTTCTTTAATGAGTCTGAAGTATCTTTCCCGATCTCTTTGATTAAATTTAGTTGGAAGTATATTTTTATATATATTGAAGTGGATATGCCATCTTGATTCTTGGGACCAGTTACTTGGAAACTCTTTTTCTGACCCTTTACCCTGAGGTAATGCTTATCTTTGATATTTTTTTTTTTAATTTTTATTGGTTATTTTATTTATTTACATTTCAAATGTATCCCCCTTCCCAGTTTCCCCTCCACAAACCCCCTCCCCCTCTTGCCCCCCTGTCTCTATAAGGTTGCTCCCCAACGCGCCTACCCACTCTTGTCTCAGGCTGGAGAGATGTGCTCAGCAGGTAAGAGCACCAGGTGCTGCACCAGAAGTCCTGAGTTCAATTCCCAGCAACTACACGGTGGCTCACAACATAATCTACAATAGCATTTGATGTTCTATTCTGTCATCAGGCATATGTGCAAATAGACCAAATTGATGTTTATTTCTTGTATGTCAAAGAAGGATGTTTTTGCATCCATTCCCTTACACTGTTTCTTTTTGTTGGGGGAATTAATTCCATTGATATTGAGACTTATCAATGACCAATGATTGTTAATTTTTGTTATTTTGATTTTGCTGGTAGTGATGGTAGTGTGTGTGTGTGTGTGTGTGTGTGTGTGTGTGTGTGTGTGTGTATGTGTGCATTTCTAGTCTTCTGGTTTTGCTGATATGAAACTCTTTATGTGCTATGTTTTCTTTGGTGTAGTTAAACTCCTTGGGTTGCAACTTTCCTTCTAGAATATTCTATAGGGATGGATTTATGGACAGATACAATTTAAATTGGACATTGTCATTGAATATTATGTTTTCTCCATCTAAAGCGACTGAAAATTTTGCTTTGTATAATAGTCTGGGCTAGTGTCTGTGGTCTCCTTAAGTTTACAAAACGTCTTTTCCAGGCCTTCAGGCTTTTAGAGTCCCCATTGTGAATGGTTGTACATCTGATAGGTCTGTCCTTATACATTACTTGGCCTTTTGTTGCCCCTTGAAGCATTTTATATTTTATTTCATTTTTCTTTTCTTTTTTTATTCCTTTTCTCTTCTTTTTTGTATGTTTACTGCTTTTATTTTTGTGTGGCAGAGGGACTGTCTTTCCTGGTCTAATCTATCTGGTTTTTGGTAAGCTTCTTTTAATTTTATAAGCACTCCTACTCTAGGTTTGGAAAATGTTCTATGATTTTGTTGAGAAGATTTTCTGGACCTTTGAGCTAGGAATCTTCTCTTTTTCTTCTGTTTTTCTTCTGTTTGATCCTTTCATATTGTACCAGGTTTCCTGAATGTTTTGTATCAGAAACATTTTAGATTTAAGATTCCTTGACTGATGTTTCAGTATCCTCTATTGTGCCTTATAGTGTGAGTAACTCTTTTCCATCTCTTGTGTTCTTTTGGTGATGCTTGCATCTTTTCTTGCTATTCACTTACCTAGATATTTTATCTCCAAGATTGTCCTAGTTTGTGTTTTATTTATTACTTCAATTTCCACTTTTAATTCTTGAATAGTTTTAATCATTCCCTTCAACTGGTTTGTATTTTTCTGGAGTTCTTGAAGGGATTTATTCATTTCCTCTTTAAAATCTCTATTATCTTTATAAGATAAGATTTAAAGTCATTTTGAGCTGTGTAGAAATATCCAGGACTTTATGTCATAGGATAGGGGGTTTCTGGCTGTACCATATTACTCTGACTGGTTTTGTGCGTGCGCGCGCACGCGTGCATGTGTGTGTGTGTGTGTGTGTGTGTGTGTGTGTGTGTGTGTGTGTGTGTGTTTATGGTGACCTCTAGTCATGTAAGTTTGGAGTCATTATAGATTTAGGTGTATTACTGAGTTAATCTTTGTTGGATGAATATTTTTTCCTTAGTTTCTGTTCTGCCCCTGATCTCCTCACCTGAGTTTCTGGTGACTATGGAGTTTTCAGGTCCTGTAGGGTGTCTCTACTGGGGTTTTGGTGGCCTGGCTATCCTATGAGGTTTTGAATGCTCATGGTGCCTCTGGGCTTCTGGGGTTCTGGTTACTGACATAGCATCTGAGCATCCAGTTACCTATGCAGCCTCTGTGATTATGGGTATCAAGTTGGTCTTTGGGTTTCCTTGTACCAGCTTGGACTCTGGCAGAGTAAAGGACATTTCATGAAGTTGTTAGCTAGGATAAGCAGCTGAGGAGAGGGGTTATTGTTGAGGATAACTAGATGGTCTCTAAGGAGTCTTAGTATGCTGTGGGTGAAGTCTTACTTGGGGTTCCTTGTATTTATGTATCCCTTGGTAGAGCAGGGTTCATTTTGTTGGAGTTTTAGACCAGGATATGGAGCCTGGGATAGGGGTTGTTGTTAGGGACTGCTGTACAAGTTGTAAGAAATGTTGGAAGTAGAGGTTAGCCCAAGATATGATGCTATCCAAGTTCACCATGAGTCTTTATACATTCACAGTGTTTATCTTCACTTCCATTGTCCTAGTTCATATAATGGCACTCACACGAATGTCCAGAAGCTAGAATCTAGGAGAACCTTGCCAAATTGATGACCAATATTAACTATAAGAGAAAAAGGGTGGACAGAGGAAGAAAGAAAGGGAGAGAGGGAGGAGAGAAGGAAAGCAGAGAGAGAGAGAGAGAGAGACAGAGAGAGAGAGAGAGAGACAGAGAGAAAGAGAGAGAGAGAGAGAGAGATGTTTTCTCTAAACCACATGAAATACCAATTTACTACTCTCCTTGGCTCACCTTTATATATGCATGCTTAATGATATATAATTATATTGTCATGCTTAGAAGTTACGGAGTCCAATGTAAGAATATGAATTTTTATTCATTCAAAGATTTCAGTTTGTGGCCTTCCTATGATCTGAATTTTCTGGGGTCATCCTGATATTTTCCCAAAGGCCAAGTCTCTCTCTTAACTGCTTTTTACACCTAAGGAACATTTGTCTTGTGCTGTCATTTTACCACTACTGGCATCCATGTTAACACAGCCAATAATAGACAATGCCTCAAGAAAACACAAATCATTCCTAGTTAAAAGGAGAGTATGTCTTTGCTAGAATTGCCACAGTATCACTTGTCTATGAGAATTGCTGACAGGATTATTTTTCAGTCACACCCTTGGGAAAATAACTCTTCTACATCCTGAACATCCTTTGCAGTCAGTAGTAAACATAAATAGGGTGCCCAAAGAAATTACATTCTAATTGTTTATAATGTACTTAATAGTGTATTCAGAAACAGCTCTGTGAAAAGATTTATATGGAGGTGAATGACACAAAACCTGATTCTAAAATTCCCCGAGAGAAGTACATCAATCAGTTTTTGGTGGCAAATGTATTTAAAATACACAGTAATATTTTTAGTAGATAGCAACATAATGAATTATTTAAAATCTAATATTTTTGTGTCACTTGATAAATGTATTCAAAAGATAGATTGTATAGTTTATTAACATATTATTTTTACATCTGAATATGAATCTTGTTTTCTATCTTAAAATGCTTTCACAATTGTATTAACTGCCCTGTGTTCTTTTGTTGTCTCTCTCAATATATTTGAAATGGGTTTAACATACTGGAACACATTTCTGGGAAACAGATAATGGGACTGATGGATACATTTGCAAACTAAGAAATGGGAGACATGTAAAATGAACTTAAAAAGAAGGAATTACATGAAGAAAGACAGATTTGGGTCTGTAACTTGTCTCATTTAACTGTAGACAGAAAGGTCAGAGTTACGAACATTTGCTGCTTAATATTATATAATATACCTGAAACAGCAGTGGCTTTAGAGGGCAGAAAGGATCATGCTTCAGTAAGTAATATCCAATTATTGTTATGTCTTAGGAAATTTAAAATGAGGGATCTATATTTGACTTATTTATAGGATCAAGGATATAAGCTTGAAGTTTATTCATTTCTGTGGACCTATTAATGAAATCCTAGTGAAATGAAATGAATAAGTAAGGGAAATTTTAAAATATATCAGAATATTGTAGCATTTTACTTGCATAGAGATGAGAGCTATCAACTTTACAGCCAGCCTCATGAATTTTTAATGAAGAATTGAGGCTATGGGAGGTACTCAGGCTAAGGACTCAAGAAATAAAAATGAGTTTCTGCCATTAAACAATACACAATCATCTAGGATAGTAGTTAGTTCCTATGTATTATAGTATATTTTCTGACCTAAATAAAGTATATCTAGAAATATCACCTTTATACATTTTGCTTGAATATGTCTGTAGAATCACAAGAAATTATGGAACATGCCTAATACATACATGCTCAATAAATCATTTTTTTCTCATTCCGGTAAATCACATTCTCCAATGAGAAATATTCATCACTTCCTTGGGCAGAATTCTATGTATGGTAAATAATTATCTACTTTCCTTATATAGTTTCATTTCCTCAAACTATTTGGACTTCCATCATGAAAGAAATATGTATGTATAAACTAAAAATTTAATTTGATAATTTGTAGATGTTAGATTTGCTGTATATCCTATAAATCCCATGATATTAAAAAATAATGTAAAATGTATTAGTGATATTAAAATCTAACATGTACATTATTTATGATATACAACATATGTTAAAAATATTTACATATGTAATGTTATGCATCATGTATGCATGTTTCCTTCATAAAAAGTGAATAAAGATATGGAAAAGAAATCAACATGAAAATTGATAGCAGGAGAGAAACATGAGAAACACATTGATATCAGCAGTGCTTTTCAGGAGGAAACTCAATCTTAGACTTCAGGCAAAATGGAGAAATTAATATCAGAGTCTCTTAATGAGGGTTGAAATGTTCAGGTAAATGCCTCTATTTTAATATATTATGATTTAGTAACATTTATCTAACACAAATCTACAAAACACAAAATGCAAAACACAATTATATTGGTTTATTTTTATTTACTCTTTTCTAAGAATTTTCCTCAGTAATATGTTGTCGATAACTCTGGGACTGTTTGCATTTGGATGCCAATTCTGCCCTCCTGAGAGGAGCTTGAGACAAGGAGTGAGTTACACATGTGACTTCTTGTGAACCAATCCCCTAATGAATAAAGGAGCCAATCACTGTGCACATAAGAGGGACTTCCAGGTCGGGGAGAGGAAGAGAGGAAGCAGGATGGGGGGGGGGCTTTGGAATGGGGACAGCATGTAGGTAAGATGTAGCTACTAGACTCTCCTGGTATGGTGGATCCACAAGGATTCGCAACCAGACGAAACAGATTTTGATAAGGCTTACAAGATTACGTTTTAGTTGTTATGCCCAGAGACTGAGTTACTATTGTTTCTGAAGTAAGTTTGTGTTGGGTTTTCTTTCATGTGGTGGCTCGTCTGGGTTCCAGAGAGAAAAGTACCATGGCAAAGAGTAGGTTTGCTTGATGTGCACCACAGAGGCCATGGGATATTGAAGCATGGAGCTGGCATGGTAGTCACCCACCAGTGGGAACCTAGTGAGCTGGGTGGAGATATCGCGGAGCTCTGAGTCAGATCTCCACAAGGTAATAGCAGGTTGGCCATTACTTGCCAATACATGGCTGTCCAGCCTGCACAGGATGAGAGAGCCAGGGAACAGTGCAGGAACATGAGATATATTTCCATCTTTTAAAATATGTCCCGCAACAGTAATACTATACCTAATTTTTTCCCCCATCACTTACCGTGGTCCTCTCAAGACATCCTCTGCTCCCTATCTTCCTCTCAAATTGTTGTTCTATTCTTCTTTAATTAATATTGTTACACACACACACACACACACACACACACACACACACACACACACAGATATAGTCTGTTGAGTTTATGGCTTATTGCTTGGGAATAAATAACATATCAAGGGCTCATAAATGGAGAATTATTATCTCTCTAGCAGCCATTAGTTGTCTGTAGCTCTTTTTATAGGAGTAGGCCTCTGTGGGATTTTCCCTAACCATAATAGCTTCCCAACTGGTGTTGTTATTGTGTAGGTGACAATATTTTGAGATTTCTATTTATTTATTTATTTATTTATTTATTTATTTATTTATTTATTTATTATTTTTTGTTTATTTATTTAAAACTCCAGATTTTATTCCCCTCCTGGTCCACCCTCCGACTGTTCAACATTCCATATCTCCTCCCCTCCCCTGTCTCCATGAGGATGTTCCCACCTTCCACCCCTAGCCCACTAGGCCTCTATAGTACCTAGGGCCTCTGGTCTCTTGAGAGTTAGGTGCATCTTCTCTGACTAAACCCAAACCTGGCAATTCTCTGCTGTATATGTGTTGGAGACCTCATATCAGCTGGTGTATGCTGCCTGGTTGGTAGTCTGAAATCTGAGAGACCCCCCAGGTTCCAGATTAATTGAGACTGCTGGTCCTCCTACAGGTTTGTCTTCCTCCCCAGCTTCTTCCAGCTTTTCCTTAATTCAACCACAGGGGTCAGCAGCTTCTGTCCATTGGTTGAGTTCAAATATTTGCATCTGACTTTTTCAGCTGCCTGTTGGGTCTTTAGAAGGGCAATCATGATAGGTCCCATTTTTGTGAGTGCTCCACAGCCTCAGTAATAGTGACAGGACTTGGGGTCTCCCCTTGAGCTGGATTCCACTTTATGCCCATCGCTGGACCTTCTTTTCCTCAGGCTCCCCTCAATTTCCATCCCTGCAGTTCTTTCTGACGGGAACCATTATGGGTCAGAGTTTTGACTGTGAGATGGCAACCCCATTCCTCACTTGATGCCCTGTCTTTCTGGTGGAGATGGGCTCTACAAGTTCCCTCTCCCTAATGTAGGGCCTTTCATCTAAGGTTCCCTCCCTTTGAGTCCTAAGAGTCTCTCACATCCCAGGTCTCTGGTACATTCTGGAGGATCCCTCCACCTCCTACCTCCCAAGGTTGTCGGTTTCCATTCTTTCTGCTGGCTCTCAGGGCTTCAGTTCTTTTCCCTCCACCTGACCCTGACATATGTAGTTACCTTACAGCTAATGATCTTTAGACATAGGACTTGGAAGAAACCAATATAGAATTAACTTGGAAACCTCCTCCCTTATGACAAGCTTTCACAATATCCAAGAGACTATGAAAGCAGCATGTGGTGGTAATTAAGAGTCTTATCAATCATAAAGTCAAAAAGCTAACAAGGCCTACACTATAAGATTTCACAAAGAGTCCCACCATGACATTTATAATTGGAGATATCTAATATTCAAATAATTGGACTTACATTTTGTTTAATGAGAAGAAATTTGTTCCATGTAGTATAAATCTTGCGAATAATCTGTGGCTAGTAAAGACATGGACCTTAGAGAAAAACTTACTTTTACCAACATCCTAAATCAGTAAAATGTCTAATCATACAGATAAACTTGTTCTTATTAATCCGGGTAGTTCTAGGTATTATTTCTCAAAAAAAAATTATCCATTTCAATGTTTTGCAACATGCTAAAATAAGTGTGAAAAATTATCAATAAACATTGCTCTTTTGTGACTGAGTTACCTCACTCATGATATTTTCACGTTCTATCCATTTGCCTGCTAATTGCATGAAGTCATTGTTTTTAATAGCTAAGTAATATTCCACCGTGTAAATGTACCACATTTTTCATATCCGTTCTTCTGTTGAGGGACATCTGGGTTGTTTCCAACTTCTGGCTATTATAAATATGGCTGCTATGAACATAGTGGAGCATATGTTCTTATTACATGTTGGAGCATCTTCTGAGTATATGCCCAAGAGTGGTATAGCTGAGTCCTCAGATAGTATTATGTCCATTTTTCTGAGGGCCCACCAAACTGATTTCCAAAGCTGAAGTACCAGCTTGCAATCAAACCAGCAATGGAGGAGTGTTCCTCTTTCTCCACATCCTCGAAAGCATCTGCTATGAGTTTTTGATCTTAGCCATTCTAACTGGTGTGCTGTGGAATCTCAGGGTTGTTTTGATTTGCATTTCCCTGATGACTAAGGATGTTGAACATTTCTTTAGGTTTTCTCAGCTCTTCAAGTTTCCTCAGTTGAGAATTCTCTGCTTAGCTCTGTTTCCCATTTTTTGATAGGGTTATTTCATTCTCTGGAGTCTAACTTCTTGAGTTCTTTGTATATATTGGATATTAGCCCTCTATCAGACATAGGACTGGTAAAGATATTTTCCCAATCTGTTGGTTGCCATTTTGTCCTATTGACTCTGTCCTTTGCCTTACAGAAGTTTTGAAATTTTATGAGGTCCCATTTGCTGATTATTGATCTTAGAGCATAAGCCATTGGTGTTCCATTCATGAACTTTTCCTGTACTCACTGATAAGTGGATATTAGTCCAAAAGTTCAGAATACCCAAGATTCAATTCACAGTAACTGATGGACTGAGTGTAGGGTCCGGGATGGAGGAGTTAGAGAAGGGACTGAAGAAGCTGATGGAGTTTGCAGTGCCATGGATGGCGCAACAGCGTCAACTGGCCTGACCCCCAGGTGCTCCCCAAGACTGGACCACCAGCCAAAGAATACACATGGAGGAATCCATGGTGCTGGCCACATAATTTGCAGAGGAGGGCCTTGTTGGCCATCAGTAGGAGGAGAGGCTCTTGGGCCTATGGGTGTTAGATGCCCCAGTATAGGGGAATGCCAAAGAGGGAATAAGAGAGTGGGTGGGTCGGTGGGGGAATACCCTAACAGAGGCAGGGGGAGAGGGAATAGGATAGGGTGTTTTCAAAGGGGAGACCTGGAAAGGGGAAATATTTGAAATGTAAATGAAATATCAAAAATAAAAAAAAATAACGTTGTTATATCATAAAATGTAGATTATTTAACTAGTAATTGACTTGTAACAATTGAATTGTAGTTTTTTTAGACAGCCAATCTGTTTCTAAGAACAATCATTTCAATCTTGTACAGGTTTTCAGAGATGGTGTTATACACAATGCTAGTTTCTGACTACTTTTATGGAAATATCCTAGATTTTACTAAAATTTGTTTTGTTCAATTGAGTTTTTCTTCCATAATATACATTATACATATATATATTTAATATTTTATTATTTGAAAATTTCACAGGTATATAGATAAAATTGCCTGTTTCCTTTTTCTTTTAATTGAAAATATATTTTTTCATTCTGTTTAATAAAATATACTCTAATTATTGTTCCACTATCAACTTTTCCTGATCTTACCTACTACTGTGAAATCTACATCTTTCTTTCTCTCTTTCATTAGAAATTAAACAAATATCTAAAATAAAAAAGAATAAATAATAAGAAAATTAAATTAAGTGAAAATAAATATGAATAAGACAAAACAAAGAGAAGGAAAAAAAAGTACAAGGCAAAGCATAAGAAACTAATACAATCATGGAGACACATACATTGGCACAGAGAAACCCCCTAAAATCACCAAAACAGAAAGCATAATATATATGTAAGAGACCTTTAAGTAAAAAGAAATCAAGTAAAAATGTAAGAAATCAATGAGAAAGAGAAAAAAAACTAAGAAGAAAAAGAGAAAGAAATCAAGGAAGAAAGAAAGAAAGCATGTATACTCAGTGAGACTCAAATATGGAAAATAAATTTTCATTTCTGAGAGGTTATCAATTGGGGATAACTTGTTGGTTACAAATGTAGACTTATGTTCACAACTGTTGTCAGTTTTGGTACCCCACCAGACCCAGACTACATGTTGACTGTTTGAAAGCTGTCACAGTCTCTGTCAGTTTATATGTATATCAGTTCCACTGGGTTTAGAAGGCCTAATTTCTTGACACAACCCCCTCCCCTTCAAATCTTCTTGCCTTCTCTTCTGCACAGTTCTGTGAGCCTCAAAGGGAGGGAATTCTTACAGAAATCTCACCTAGGACCTCATTTTCTAAGGTTTCTCACTATCTGTACCTTGTCCTGCTGTGGATTTCTGTAGTTATTCTCATCTACTGCATGAAGACGCTTCGCTAATATTAGATAGGGAAGACACTGATCCTAATAACACAATGCTATTGAAAGCCATTTTGTTGCTATGTTCCTTTAATAAAACAGCAATATTTTGCCTTCCCCTAGAACCCTGGCCTGAGGCTCATCTGAAAATCTAGGCTCATAATCAAAAATATAAAATGGATGTTAATCACTTCCACCTGCTACTACCTCCCTCCAACTCTCCTAGTCTCCTCTACATTATATCATATCTCCTTTCCAAGTTCAAATCCTCTCTCTTTTTTTCCTTTATATAACCTACTGAGTTTGATTATTGGTGCCCATATGTTAAATATCTGGGGGTTTAAACACTGCATCATGTGCTCCCTGCCAGTAGCCATCACACACACACACACACACACACACACACACACACACACACACACACACACACACAAAAGATTTCTCAGGATCCCTGCAACCTCAATTGTTGATTACAGTTCAGTAGGGCATGCAACCTACAGAGTCCCGATCCACTATATGCATGAATTTTTACCTGCTGTATTCTTGTCCAGGAACCTGTATATGCTGTGTTTTGTGTGCATAACAACAATGTCATTTTAAAAAAAAGAGTACTTCTTCCATCCTATACCGTATAATATTTCTAACCTTTGTTTCATGATATCAACTGAGCCATATTTGAGAGGTGGTAAGGATTTCCAGTCTATATCTGAGGATTACAGTGACTTATTCTTAGCCAGTAGATTGTGTATGATCATCTGCATCACCTACTACCCACTTCAATAAGGAACATTTATACCCTCAGTAGAAATTAACACAAAGTCTTGGATATCTTATTTAAATAAAAAACACAACTAAATGTCACACATACAGGACTTAATGTTACCCTGAAGCTCAGTGTCAATGCTTTCAAATAGTTCTCTGATTATACATAGAGACAAAATAAAGCAATAGAATTCTATTATATAAGCTTTAGTTACTCTGCTAAATTGCTGACATTCTTCTAATTTCTGTAAAAATTTTATTGCCAATAAAATTTGTACCAAATCTATATTGTTTCCATTGGCCATATACAATCTTATACTTTGCTTTCAAAAATTCTTAGAATTCATTTTTGTTTCTGATAATCTTGCTAAACATGCACATAATAGACAACACTCTATAACTTTATTTTCTCTCAAAAGAGGACCATAAGTCTTCTGATACAAATATCAGTGAAAAAGTTGTGGGGCCATAGAGAAATGCTTATCTCATTATAATGAAATGAATGTTATTTAAATTGTAAAAGTATCTAAACTCATAGATGTAAAGATTGAGTACAAATCAACAGAAAAACTAAGGGAAATCAAAATGTCAATGAACTTACCTTTGCCTAGCTGTCGAAATTTGTTCATTCTTAGTTTAATAGTCCCATTTTTCTTTTCTATAGGTTCATTTATCAAGTATATTACAATCATAGACTTAAAGTGTTTTGTAACTTTAATTCTTTCAAACTTTATTTTTCATGCTCTTAAATGCCTCAACCTCCCTTCTAGCCCACCACCCACCATAGGTAGTGGAAAAGAAAGGATAAGGAGGAAGTGGGCATGTTTAGAGAGGTTCTTTGGAACAATTCCCATTTGTGTTGTAGGGAAATTTGCAGGTCAATTCACAGTTCAGCAGTTGCAGAATGATCTACTTGCAAACACTTCATGGACATATCAGCAGTCCAGTTTCATATAAAGACAGCCAGGCTTTAGCCTTGGCTCTAGTGACCAAGAAAAACCAGGAACAACACCAGGGGAAGTTCTAGGCTGTGCTTCTCTTGGGGAAGAGAATATCAGGAAAGATGCAAGACCCACAAGCATTGTACAACTAATTCTGTAAGCAAGCATCACGTTTGTCAGCCTCCATCACTGTCCATCAAGTCCTATTTATACCCTCCAAGCCTCACATGTCCTGCATGGGTCTTGCTACAGCACATGCAACTGTCTCAGCTGACATAACTCTGCCAATCAGCCCAAGTCTATGGAAGCATCAAAAAACTGTAGCACATTAACAGAAGTTTTTTGGTCCATTTCTCTCTATGTAGTCCCAACAAATGCAGTTCAACTTAACAATGTAATATGGACCAGTACCTGAGTGTTTTAGCAAAGAATCTTCCATAAGGTGTCCTTTCATGTGCTTGTTTTGGCAGAACATACTTTTGCCTGTATCATTCTGCTTCAGCTAAATGTTTCTTTTCGAGTCTGCCTTAGTACACACACACACACACACACACACACACACACACACACACACACACACACACAAAACACATAAACAAACAAACAAAAATCAACTGAAATGACCTTCAGCAGATGAATGGAAAATGAAAATGTGGCCCATATACACAGAGGAATACCATTCATGTGTAAAGAACAATTAAGTCTTCAGGTAAGTGAACATACCAAGAAATACTTATATTGAATGAGGTAGTCCAAACATAGAGATGCAAAACTTGTATGTTCTTTCTCATCTGTGCTCTTAGCTACTAATTCTAAGATGTGAATATACTGCATGAAGTAACCCCAGAAAGCAAATGTATATAAATCAATCATAGGTGAAGTGCGGGCAGGGGCATAGCAGTAAGGGATATAAAGTGGAAAATGGAATAATCAGAAGGTATCTCCAAATGGGTGAAGGGAAGGAGTTTGAGGTAAATGAGAAGGATTTTGAGAAGAAAGAGAGAGGAGGGACAAATAGCATTAATTATTTTGATAAAGCCTCAAGGTATTATTTTATATTTACCTAAAATGCCATAAATATATATATATATGTGTGTGTGTGTGTGTGTGTGTGTGTGTGTGTGTATGTATATACATACATATATATATGTGTGTGTGTGTAGACAAAAATTCAAATATGTATGTATATATAAATTAAAAATATATATAATATATGTATATATTATAAATTAAATTAAGCTACTTGGGCTGATGGTTCTTTCCATAAGAACCATACACTAACAAAGACCTCAGTGTCAGGCACAAAGAAACCTCTTTTCCAGTGGTGGTTCAAGGTAGTACAAGTGACTCCCAATATGTAATTTTCTAGAGGTTTAGGGTAAGCCCATATTGCTGATGATTCTGTACAATTAAAACCCAGGACTTGGATGACTTGAGCCAGACTTGACTTGAAACACTTTTATGAAATTTAGTTTTCATGGTACCAAAACCACTATGTGAGCTGATAAGGAAGAGAGTTATTTAAACACTCCACATAGGCACAACGCCTATGGACAATGGCAATGTGTGTCATGGCAAGATAAATTGAATAAACATGTTGGTGATAATCAATAGCGATCACATTGAAACTAAGATCCACTCAAATAGTGGGAAATGTCTGGTGATAAAAACATAGCCAGCTTCCTAGGGCTGGCATTGTCATATACTTTAAAAGAATATCTACTACTATTCTTTGCTATACCAGTTTAACTCCTTAATACATTCTAAATTGTATCTGTATACTCATGTATGTGTAACTGTAACGTCTCATGAAAGAAACCTTTCCTTACAGCGAATTCCACTATCAATGGATAGTGAAATGTCATGTCCTTTCAGATAGATGTATATCATAGCTTCTGTATCTATTGACAAGGTAATGTAAAAGAAAAGAAGGCAAAATGATTGTAAGAGGCAGAATAGCAGGAACTGTGCTGTACTTCATTCAGTCTCTCCTAAAATGTCTGCACAAACCAGATGAGAAAAATGACTGTCAATGGAAATGATAACATGAAAAAGAATTTATTTCAGAGGTCCACCAGGAGACAAAGAGTTATAATCAATTAATGACTGCTTGGAAAATATTTAACCTCTCAAAGGGTCAAGTCCTTTTATTAGTTGTTTAATACAGATTGGTTTAATCCAAAACCATATACAAATAAATATGAAAAAACAGGTTCAGTAGAAAAAATATAAATATATATTCATACATGAATATATAAGATACTAACATATATATGTGCTAAACAATTATAATCAAAGAAAAAATTATCAACCTGAGATTTACGGAATATGGGAGGATTTAGGGTGAGGGTAACTAGTGATGCTGGAGGGAAAAATGGATAAAGTTATTTATTTCTGTTTTAATTTAAAAAATTAAAAGTGCCACGTCGTCACAGATTGTCATGACTTGTGGTCAGAATAATGACCTGCTTTCTTTAATACATTTTTTAAATGTATGTCATCCCATTATTTGCCAACAATATTATACAAGATTTGGTCAACATTTGTAGCGATATCAAATCTTATTTATTTTAAAATAATTAGTTAATTTTTTTACACTCCAGATTTTATTGCCCCTGTCCACCCTCTGACTGTTCCATATCCCAAACCTCCTCCCCAGCCCCCTGTCTCCATAACGATGTCCCCACCCTCTCACCCCCCATCCCACATCATGTCTAAGCTGCCTATGGCCTCCAGTTTCTTGAGGGTTAGGTGACTCATCTCTGGTTGAATACCGACCTGTCAGTCCTCTGCTGTATATGTGTTGGGGGCCTCATATCAGCTGGTGTATGCAGCCTGATTGGTGTTCTGATATTTGACAGATCTTAGGGGGTCCAGATTACTTGAGACTATTGGTCCTCCTACAAGGTTGACCTCCTCCTCAGCTTCTTTCGGCCTTTTCGTAATTCAACCACAGGGGTCAGCAGCTTCAGTCCATTGGTTGGGTGCAAATATCTGCATCTGACTCTTTCAGCTGCTTGTTGGGTCTTCTAGAGTGAGGTCATGCTAGGTCCCTTTTTGTGAGCACTCCATAGGCTCAGTAATAGTTTCAGGCCTTGGGACTTCCGCTTGAGCTGGATCGCACTTTGGGCCTGTTGCTGGATCTTCTTTTCCTAGGGCTCCTCTCCATTTCCATCACTGCATTTCTTTCAGACAGGATCAATTATGGGTCAGAGTTTTTTGACTGTGGAATGGCAATCCCTTCCCTCACTTGATGTCCTATCTTCCTGGTGGAGGTGGGCTCTACAAGTTCCCTCTCCCTATTGTTAGGCATTTCATCTAAAATACTTCCCTTTGAGTCTTGATGGAAATCAATCTGTAGGTTCCCCAGAAAATTGCAAATAGATATACCTGAAGACCCAATAATACCACTCTTGGGAATATATCCAAAAGATGCCCCACGATGCAACAGGGCATGTGTTCCACTACATTTATAGTGGCCTTATTTGTGATAGTCAAAAGTAGGAAACAACCCAGATACTTCACCAGACAGAAGAATGAATACAGAAAATGTGGTTCATTTACACAATGGAATACTTCTTAGCTATTAAGAATGAGGACATCCTAAGTTTTGCCGGCAAATGGATGGCACTACAAAATATCATCCTGAATGAGGTAACTCAGAACCAAAAAGGACATTCATGGTATGATGGTATGTACTCACTAATAAGTGGATATTAGCCAAAAAAAAAAAAAAGTACAGAATATTCAAGATACAGCCCACAGAACTCAAAAAGGTCAATAAGCTGAAGGGCCCAAGTGAGGACGCCTCAGTCCCACGTGAGAGGGAGAAGAAAACAATCACAAGTGGGGAGGGAGGGAGGGACCTGGAAGGAAAAGTGGATGGGGGTGTGGAGGAGAGGAGAACCTGATCTGGTATTGGGTGATGAAAAAGGCCTGAAGCCATGAGGTCCAGCAGAAAGAATAGAAACAGGCAACCTTGGGAAGTAGGAGGTTGTGGGGACCCTCTAGAATGTACCAGAGACCTGGGAGGTGAGAGACTCTCAGGACTCAAAGGGAGAGACCTTATATCAAATCTTATTTCTTTATAGATAGATGGTAACCAAAAACTCATTATGTATCAAAATATAAACAACATTTCAGAACCATTTATTTTACTTGGGAAAATTTCATTTTAATACTTCATTCCAAATCTACCTCAACACATGATCTTAGTTCATGTGTTGCTTGAGTCTGTGTGACTGCAATATTACCTATGGTGCCATATAATTTATAGGCACTACTGTGGTAATAGTCATTTTCCCTACATTTAAAATTTTAGTTGCCTTTTTGTTATATATTCTATAATTATGATAAGACAATATACCCTAAAATGGTGAATTAAAGATAATTTCTCTTGGTATTTGGATTGTGTGTTTGTTGTTGTCGCCTTTTAAACATGATACTTGCTGTGTTAAATGTCCAAAACACAACAGTTTCCAAGCACGTTGAGCTACAATAATTATGGACAGAAATTGGAGATCTAGAAAGACCATAAATGATATATCATAAAAGTGATTAGTTTAGAACATTGTGTACATTTTGTGATTTTTAATCCTCCTGTTTATACTTTATTTCATGAGAAACATGCGCACATTGGTTATTTCTCTAAAAATAAATTATTTTAGTATAAATGTAAATAAATGACACGTATAAATTTTCCTCTGAATTATAGTAATATGAATATAAAGCTAATTTTTTCCTGTTGTTTGTTTTTTGTCTGAAATGAGACTAAATTATTCAAATCATTTGACACTTATATTAAGTTTAATTGGTTTTAAGATTTTTGTTTGTTTGTTTTTCTGGGTTTTTTTTTTTTTTTTTTTGCCATGCTTTTTAAAGCTAGAAAATTGCAAATGGGCTCTTTCTGAAATTTGTAAAAGTGTTAAATTATGAATTCCTGTTTTCTAAACCTACTTAGGCAACACTTCATCTTAATTATCTATGCATATTCACACACAGCAAATAACTATGTTTCTCTCAAGATCACAAAGCTCATAGATGATTCTACTTTGATGGGAATTGAAACAACCCTATTGTAATATTTGAAGAAAACAATAATAAACAAATTCAGCACTGTTTGCAATGTTCTTTTCTTTTAATTCATGTTTATTGTGCTTTAAATAATTAATATGAAGAAAATGAGTAATCTAGTTTTTATTGGGCTGTATTTTCCCATGGATGGGCTCAGAAGGACATTTCAGAGAAACCTAAACATTGATATCCTTACAGTTATTTGTCTTGTTAGAATCACATAATGCAAAGAGTGGTTGTTAGTTAATACATTATCTTGTCACAGAAATTATTCCTCTCAACAATAAAAGGTAAAATATTCTGAGTTTGGATTTTATAGCTGTTTTTCCAAGAACAAATAGCAGTGAAGGTTCTGAGAGAAAAATCAACTCTTCATTTTTCTTTTGAATACAAAATGGAAAGCTATACTTTCAGTAGAGGCAAATTAATGGAAAAATTTCTTGAATACTTGCAGCTGTTTTAGTGAATCCAAGCCTATTTTTGCTTTGCTTTATTATTATTAATAAATAATCTGGACTGTGGTTGTCTTTTAAAATATATGTGTTAATATTTTCTAATATGAAATGGAAGTTTTGTAAAAAAATTAATATTTTCTAATATTAGGTGAACTTTGGAGTAAAATACTGACTCATGAACAGTTCATAGTATTAATTAAAATATTTTATTGTGATTATATTAATTGATATAGAAGATAGTATATGTGTATCACATTAAAGAATCAATTGTCAATAAGCTTGATATCCAGGGTTACCTCTAAACTGATAGTATAGTGATACTGTACTAGAAGTTTTCTCCTCTGTACTCCTCTCTGTTTGGAAAAGTTGATACCATCAGCTTTGAGTGACAAAAGTTATCTATTTAAGAGATCCAGCAATAGGTAAAGTGATGCTCATCTTAACTCCTAATATTATGGGGGAGAATGTAGCCAGATCTCTGTGTGGTAGAAGTCAATCTGCTCTAAAAAACAACTTTCATGATAGATTAGGATATGTAATCAGGTGCTGACAGAACAAAACTAATGAATCAAACAACCAAGCCAATAAACAAAAAATACCAACTTTCCTGGTTCAAACAATTCAATATTTAAAACAAATAGTTATTAATGCTTGAGCTTATTGTTAATAAATAATACCCTAATACTTCTGTAAATTAATTTGGTGATATAGGGACTTCTTTGAGTCCCACTTTAAAAATGATTCATCCTCAACTGAATAATAATAGAATCCAGAGTGCTTAGGCAGCAACTAGATCTTGTTATTCAGAGGAATCATTGAAGGTGTTATGAGACTCCCCAAAATATCAATATTTATTAGCTGAGAAAAATTGAATCAGCTCTACCCATTTATTGAATATCTGAGCCACCTGGTAAGCATAGATGCATCCTTGGATCTAGCAAAAGCTTTATTAGATGCCTTATTTCCAAATTTCAGTGGAATAATAATTGATAAATACCTTTTTGCTGGATATGTTGAGTCACATTCACAAATTGTTGAGTTCAAATTAGATATAAAAAGGAAATGACAGCAGTTAGGTCTTCACAGTCAATGTCATGTGCAAGTGCAACCTTAGGAAGTGTTTTGTTGCTTTTCCTTGACTTCACTTAAGTAGTGAAGCCCCAGAGACAATATTTTTGTCAGATACAATATATGGTAGCTATCAGAATATTCAAGTATTTTTGTAAAATTTGTGTTGAGGGGACACATTTCAGCTAAAGGGAATGAAAGCAAACATCATGGTTTTCAATTTTCTGACTTTGTAGGTTTCTTCTTTGATGTGCAATTATCTCTATCTAAAGAGAAGAACAGTTTGGGTCTGAGAGATTCACAAGTAACTATGACTTTGTTAAGAATATTAATTTAGATTTATATCTTCTCCTGTTATCATTAAATGATAGTTTTTCAAGTGTTTTTCAAAAAAGTTTGGCTTTCAGGAGAAAAAATTTGCTGAGCAATATATCAATGGCAGTTAGCCTCGTTTTCTTAAGCAATCATAGTTTCCCTAGGAAACAGATCATTTTTAGAAAGACATTCACCAAACAAATCTAGTTTATTTGTGGATCCAGTGATTATTTTCATCATACATATGACAGAAATTTTATGCACTTTATATTTTCTCAATATGGGTCTCACAGTTTCTTCTCCCAAACTCTTGAAGTCAACCTGGAAAATGTATCTTGAAGGAAGATTTCAAACCTAGTAAAATTTTGTTTAGTTTTCAATTTTGTACTTTTGATCAATTATTCTTGAAATTCAGCATTATGGCACTCATGTTAAGTATATGCCTGAATATAGCAACATATTTTTGTGCTTACATAGCAAAGTACAACTTGACTTGTGACACAAAATGGAAATCCAATTTAAAACTGTTCTCCTATAAGTGGCTGTGTCTGAGCCAATAAGAGAAGCTGATATCTACTTAATCATAGATGATCAGTTTATTTGAGACAAAATGCTGCAATGAATTAAGATGTCTCTGTATGTCACTTTGGTCTTTTAGCTGTAAATGTCATTTAACCTTGTTGCAGTCCCTGAGGTCTTGCAATCTCTTTTTTAATTTAAGTGATATGCTATTGATTCAAGATTTGTGAATGAATGCTCAATAATATTCCCCACGTTCAATTTGTCCTAACCTTGTTCATGGGCAGGTTGTATTCTGATTTGTATATTGGCTAATTCTTAGCACACTTTTCTCTTCTGGGTCTGTTACCCATTTTATTATGAAGTTCAGAGTATGTAATAATATTTTTTTTGTTGTTTTATGTCACAACATTTTAGGAATTGAGACAGAATGTAGGAAAAATGATAAGAAAAAAAACCTGAAGAAATTACCTTTGCATTATCAACGATAGACACATTGTGATTAGAAGCTATAACATTTTCCCCATGTGATTCAATTGAAAATATGTATTTTATGAACTGCAAATAATCTTAGAGTGATTGTACTACTTAAAGTGGAAGCCAGATTTCTACTTACTCTCTCAGTGTCATTGTTCTGAATATAACTCAGTGCCTGGTAAATCTTAATGAATTTGTTTGCAGTGCTTTTTTTTTTATTCTGTTCATTTACCACTTAAATTAATATCATAACTAGCTGTTTAATAACATAGATTCTCAATACAGTGAATCCTACAAAGCTAATTCTATTTAATAATGTAAATTTAATCCTACTTTAAGTGGTAAATAAGTAACAGTTTTAGAGTTTCTTCCTTTGTTTTCCTCATTTTATAGATTATAGTAAAGAAAGTTTATGCTGATGCTATAACATTTTGATACATATATTTCTGCCTACCAGAAATTATGATTTGAATATGAAAGGTCTTTCTGGGCTTATGTGTTTGAATATGTGAATCTTGATTTTTGAATTGCTTTGAAATGTACAACTTTTGCTTTGTTAAAGTTAACTGAAGAAAGTAACAACTGGTAGAAAGGAATAACCTTTTACAGCTGGATATCACCTCTTACCTGTTCTCTGCTATTGGTGCTACCAGTGTGAGGCAAAGATTCCTAGATGGAAGTTCCAGTACCCCTGTCACTGCTGTTTCTACAAGGTCTTCTTTCAAATGGACTGCACTCTCAAACTGTGAGCCAAAGTAGTAGAAAAATATATGGTCTTTATTCTGTTTTGTTAAAGCCTTTTGTTACAGAAATCATAAAATCAATTACTGTATGAGTTGATTAACCTTTTCCCATGTCACATAGTTTTACCTTTTTGTATAGCAAATGTATGTACACGAGCATGCATATTTGTGTCTATGGTGAGAACATTCAAAACACAGTCTCATAGCAAAACCAAGCACTAAATACAGTGTTACACACAGTTATTTAAAGTGAATGTTAAATGCACAGAAAATATTAACCTTTGATGGAAACTATCAAATTTAAGCCTCCCAATTTCCCCCTCCTCTACATCATTGTCAAACATCATTGTAACTCTCCTTTCTGCTTCTGTGAGTCAACTATTTATAGATTTCTCAGTCAGCAAATGGCATTTTACTCTTCTATTTGGAAGACATACTACATTTAAAACAATGCCCTTAAATTTTAAATATGCTTTTACAAATGGCATAATTGATTTTCTTACTTGTGATTCCTAAAAATTCCAATTCAAATTATATATATGTATGTGTGTGTGTGTGTGTGTGTGTGTGTGTGTGTGTGTGTGTATGTGTAGCTATTGCCTACAAGTGCTTTGTTGAATCTATAATTCTAAAAATCCATGGGGACTTCATTATGGTTTGCGGACGCTGTACTATAGTCTTTTGTTAACTCAAAGAGAGCAAAATGATTTAGGCCAGTTCAATTTCAGCAAGTTGATAACTTTGCCCTTGCCCATTAGTTAACCTGAATCACTGTTGAAGGTGTTCAGTTCTCTGGGAGTCCACTTCTCACTCTGTTTGTGCAAAAAAAGATTTGTTTTAATACTTCCTGACTTTCTGTCCAGGCCTTGCAACTCAGCAGGAATAATGAGAGTTTACCAGGGCCCAGGTCTAATTTGTGGCGAAATGGTAGAATCAATTGTCCCTGTCGACTTCTTCTGAAACCAATTATTTTGAAAAGGGAAATCAACCAAACAAGTTATATAAGAAAGCCACATAAAAATAGATATATAATGTGAATATATAATGTTATTACTTTTCCTTTTGTGACTCCTATTGCTTATACTATATAATCAAATATTAGACTCTCATGATACATGTGAATTCAGAATACTGAAAAATGGCAGCTGGACTTGTCACTTTAAATTTTTAATCTAGGGAAAACAAAATGACTCAGTAGCTAAAGGCACTTACTGCCATTCCTATGAGCTTAAGTTGGATCACAGAATCCATGTGATGGCAAGAGAGAAACAGTTATCTCAGGGGCCACTGACTTCCACACGTGTATAGTGGCATGAATCCATCACAGTTAAATAAATCAATGTCACTTTTTAAAAAGGAGATGTGGACATTCAAATAGAAAAAAAATCTAAGGATTGAATTTTTAAATGTAGAGTAAAATATCTTTCACCAGGTTATATTGCCTTTAACCCTTTCATCAAAAGCCAGATGCCAGGAAGCAATACAAAGCAAAACAGCCAGTGAAAAATAAAATCCAGCCTCAAACTCTGACTTAGTGAAAATATATTTCAAAAATATATTTAAAACATTTTCAGATATTAATGAATTAATATAATTTACCACCAACAAAATTGGTTCAAATTGTAAATAACTTTCCTTTTAAAACAGAAGAAAATGCTGTTAAGTGGGATACGAGGTTGAAATAATCACCAGATTAGCCACGTGTCTTGAGAGGATGAAGATTTTTCTGGTTCACGTGGAGTTCTGGAGCTGGCATCCTTGCATATTGTCTACTCTAGATCCTCTATGATGATATTTCTTAGTGTTGCCCCTCAGACATTAAAAGCTCAGTGAGTCTAAGATGTTACTAAAAGTGGAAAATTTGAAGAGAAGCTCACAACTCTGTATCTTTTTCTTTTCTTAGGCTAAGAAAGTAGGTATTTGCCAATGTATTTTTTTCTCCAAGTAAAGATAGAAAGATTGCAAGAATGTCATGAAGCAGAAAAGAATAAAATGGTCTTCAAAAATGTTTGCTGTTCCAAATATCTTAATTTTAATTGTCCATCTTCATTCTTGTGTATATTTTTAATACTAGTTAGATTTCTGTTCCTGTGATGAAAACAATGACCTCAAAGCAACTTGGAGCTGAAAGGGATTATTTTAGTTTACAACTTTTGGGTTACAATACAATGTGGAGATATCTTCAGACAGGAGCTGAAAGCAAAAAGTGAAGCAGTGTCCATAGACAAATGCTGCTCCATTCCTTGCTCTTGCTGTCTTGCTCAGCCAACTTACTTTTATAACCTGGGAAAGGGAGTGCAGTTTAAAGCTTAGCAATATTGACAGATGTATGGATCCTGAGAAACCAATTATTAATCAGTAATAAGCCTCCACATATATCCACAGGCCAACATGATAAGGAAATGCCTTGAGAGTTTCTGTTCCCAGTTTATACTTTCTCCCACCTCCCCAGTTAAGCTATATCCGATAGGTGAACTAAAGCAGTCACTGGCTGGTGACATAGAAGAAACTAGATTTTATTTTTATTTTGTCTTTTTCAGAGAGGCAATGTCAATTCTAAATTTCCAGGTGTAAACAAATGCAAAATGCTCAAAGTAGTTATGATGTTGCTGCTGTTTCTGGCTTTGTCTCTCTCAGAACAACTCTGCCCGTCTCCTCCCTCCCTCTTTGCTTCCTTCCCTCCCTCCACCCCTTTCTGTTTCTCTAAAACAATACTGTTTATAGAAGAAGAAGTTGTGGTAGTTAAAGGTCATGTGGTTAAAGAGAGGAAGTAATGCAAATAGAGTGAACATATGTATGAAATTCTCAAATATAGGTAAGAAAATAAATTTGATAATTGGGCTAGGGAGATTGTCCCATGTACTTATCTCCAAGCATAAGGACATGGACTCAGTCTCTGAGTTCTGTAAGATAGAATAAAGGAACTGATTTCCGTAACCTACTCTCTAACTTTCAAAAGTTTATCATGGCTTTTGTGGGCATATATACATACACACACAGACAAACAAATAAAATATAAATATAAGATCAAATTTCTAGAAATAGAATTTATTCAAGTAGAAAAATATACAAATAGAGATTTTAGACAACCTAGTCCATATTCATAGATGAAATCTTTTTTAATTTAATGCATTATTGAAGCAATAAAAAACTGTACCAGGTTTTGTTTAGAAATGCATATTTAATCATATTCGTATTCTTTTGCTTCATATAATTTTTATATAAAAAGGAGGGAAGATTGATATTTTAAATTTAACAGTATATATTCAATAGATATTGAAAATAGCAAAAGAAAAATTAATCTTATGTGCTAATAGAAAATATAAATGAATAGTTTTAAAATATTTATAAAGAATTATTTAACATTTTTGGAGTATGCAATTTTTTTCTTCAGCGCAAAGAATACCAAGTCTTGAAATTGGCAGCATCTATTTAAGTTTATGAAAAAAGATTTACTCCATCAACAGCTGATAACTTGTAAAAGAGAGAATATATTATATCCATGTGACCTTCTATACCAGGTAAATAATCTGAGGTGCTATAATAAATTATAATAGATTTCATGTTTTAAGAAGTACATATACTTTTGTAAATAAGGGAAGGGAAAACACAAGATGAAGGGACTGGCAGACCATGATTGCTGAAGGCTTGAAGACTGGTTGGTGATGGCCATGTTTCCTTGGCACTTCATTGTAGAAGAATCATATAAAGGAATGTTGAACCCATGAAAACGCTACCCTTATTAACTAGCTAAGTGCCAATGGTGCCTCCTAATAGGAGGTCACAAAGAGGTCAGGTCTATAAGAAAAATTGAAGAAAGATACAGATTATAGTTTGAAATGTTCTTTAGTACTGCAAAATGCACCACTGCTAAATTTTCATTCTGTTTGTTACATTTTTCATTGTGAGTATATGCTCTAACAGCTGAGCTTTCTTTCCACACTTTAGTATCTTTAAAAAAACTTAATAAAATACTGAAAAAATAACACAACCTAGGAGTTACATAGAATTTGTAGCAGTTGTCTATGTGATAACATTTTTTTTGTCTCAGTGATCTTAACTATGCCAATAACTTGTGACATCCTGACTATAAATCAGTACCTTACATCTTTTCTTAATTATCAGTAACACTTATACAGGAAAACACTACAATTAATTGGAACTGAACAGACAACAAAAAGTCTCAACTACATAGATAACTCCCTATCACGGTCTTTTCTTCTAGACAGAAGGGTGAAGGGTAACATGGTTAAATAGTAGTGTCAGGGAAATACATGTTTGTGAGACAGGCAGAGAATTCAAGGAAAAGAAAGAGAAATAAGAGAGAGAGAGAGAGAGAGAGAGAGAGAGAGAGAGAGAGAGAGAGAGAGAGAGAGAGAAAGCAACACACACAATGGGAAGATATAAACATAGGCATAGAGAAAAATTCTTCAAGGCAGTAAGATATTTACTGATCATGAATTCATATCATTAGAGTCATATAAAATAGACTATAGTTCACATATTATGAATCCCACATATTTAAAAGTCTGTAGTTATAATAATTCCTAGAGTTCACATACTCTGGAAACAACTTCAATTTGTGTAAGTCAGAGAAATATCTCTTTTTATTAATAGCAATATTGAGTGTAGCCAACAGAATACCTGTGCTTTAATTTATTTATCAGAAGGTGTTCATAGACAGAAGATACTGAAACATCCTAATGTTTCACAAGCTAATTAAAAATAAAAATTAAACCCTAACTATAAATTAATGAAAACATTTTTAAAAGAAAATAAAGTTGTTTTTTTACTATTGAATTGTTACTTGTAAAAGCTTTTTTCGTTTTCAGAACAAACCCAGCACGGTACAGAAGATACTTGTTGCAGTAAATCTCCAAGCCAAAAAGCCTGTGCAAGGAAACCATATCTCAGTTAATAGGAATACAAGCTGCAAGCCTAGACTGAGCAGCTCAGCCACCACACTACCATCTTCCCCAGCTATGAGATTCTTTATAACTTGTGGTTTCTCCAGGCCATGTGTCTCTGCTCTATTTTCCTTCCACCTCCTCCTCTTCGGTTTGGCTACATCCTCCCCTCATTCCCCCTAAAATGCTTTAGCTCTAACTTCCCTTCCACTGCACAATCACCAGCTCTAGCCTTTAATTTGTAAGTTAAAATGGGAGAAGGTTCACATGAAGTCACCTGTGTATCTGATCCACCTGTGATCTGGTCCCAGGCAACCCCTCCTGGGGAAGCAGAATTAGCATCAAAGTACAAACAGCACTAGGGTGATCCACCACACATACTAAGTAGAATTAATTTCCTATTTGGACATGTGTTTAGAGAGGGTCAAAACACTTTGGAATAACCTAGAATCTTGGAATTGACACCCATCTTTAATCTCTACTCAAAGACTCTGGGCAATAGCATATATGGCCTGAACAGGTATTTGAAAATCATTCTGAACCTCAGTAGGTCATCTGGAAAGTGAACAGCACTTTTCCAGGCAGACACAAAAATAAACGCACAATTGTGGTTTTCTTTTTTCCTTTTTCTTTTTCTTTTTTTTTTTTAGATTATGCTCTGGTAATTACCTTGTAGTTTGTCCTTTCCCCAACATTTCCAAATAATTATTAGGTGGAATTAACTACACAATATAATGTACTTTTACAGCACTAAAATGAAAACAATTCTAAACATAGGTTTAGAATTAAATGCATTCCATAATACACTTAACAAAACTGACAGTATGTATATCAGCAGGAATGATCTATCACCGAAATCATGGACTTGTAACAACAGTAATGGCAATGTAGACCATGATCTATGAAGACTAGCTCCCAGTGAAGATAATAATGGGAGAATCTGTGTTTACATTGGAAATATATATGTGAGAGTAATCAGTGTTTTCTGGTGAACCTAAAGTTTCTCTAGAGTAACCTATTTTTAATCTTTTAATTTTCAAGTAAAAAGACCAGATGGAACTATTGAATTATCTACATCTGTAAGATGATAATCATCTATTTTCTAGTTAAGTTTGCTGTAACGTATGCTTCCCTCAAATTTGAATGATGATTTAGAAGAAAAAAGAAAACCAAACAGCATTCATTCTCCTCATATTGCTTACTTCTTACACTGAACTCCCATCACTACCTTTCCCATTACTTATGTTCCAATGCACAATTTTTGAATTTTATAATAAAATCAAAATAGGTTTCAAATTAATTTATTGCTTTTCTATCTTTTTTGGAATTTGTTGTTTCTGTATCCTCTTTCCTATTCTTACAGTCTTTTGGACCTTTATCCTCCTTTGGAATTGGATGTTTTCTGCATCCACTGTCCTAGCCTCATAGACTAGTTCCTGGGACAATTTCTCATCCTTCCATACTGTGATCTTTGTTGATACCATCACACACTCTAGCTTACCCAGGCATTTTTGTTTGTCAGTCTTCCTATTAAGTTTTTAATATCCTGGATTCTGTAGCTTGTTCATCATTTCATCTCTTATTTTGAGCAGAGCACAGCCAGCCTCTGATGTTCTTTGATAAACACCACAGGGGTTGTCAACTTCTCTAGTACATGATAGATCCTAAGATGCCTTGTAAAATGAAACCACAATCATGGAAATACAGGCAGTTTATATCTAATTGACATGTTTGTTTAGACAGTTCCCTCAAGACATTTGAAGAGAGTGTTTACCTTCCTCTCCTATTTTATTTTGTTTAGAAGAATGCTGTTATAATGAACAATTATCAAATTTTGGCATATTTAATTGTTTCTATAATGCATTCTTCTGCAAATGAAAACATTTCATAATGCAATGTCAATTTATTGACTTTAATCACAAAATGCTCAAGGTTTTATTAATGACAATTGCTCTTTTATTTAGTTTCAATTTCTTTGATAAAACATCATGATAAAGGTCAGGCATGGTGACAAACACCTTTAATCCTAGCACTCAGAGGCAAAGGCAAGTGAATCTCTGTGAGTTAGAAACAAGCCTGGACTACAGATTGAGTTCCAGGACTGCCAGAGCAAAGAAAAACTATGTCTCAAAACAAACAAATAAACAAAAACATCATGACCAAAGCAACTTGGGTAAGAAAGATTTTATTTCAATATACAATTTATATATCTATCCCTGAAGTAAGCAAGGTCAGGAACTCAGAGTCCATAAAAGAAGCAGAGGTCATAATAAAATAGTGTGATTTTTTTTCAGTTCAAATTTCCTTTTCCAAAATGACTCAGGCTTATGCCAACTTGACATCGATGGTTATGTGCATTAATATTTCAAAGAAATTTTATAATTTTCTATTTTTTATTTCATTTAATTTTCAATTTTTCTATTCTCAGATTTTTAACTTTCTAATAGATCGATATAAAACCTCATAAAGTCTTTGTTTTTAAATTTTTTATTAAATATTTTCTTTATTTACATTTCAAATGATATCGCCTTTACTGGTTTCTCCTCTGAAAATCCCACATCCCATCCTCCCCTCCCACTGCTCACCAACCCACCTACTCCTGCTTCCCTGTCCTGGCACTCCCTTACTCTAGGGCATAGAGCCTTGATGTCCAACAAGGCCATCTTCTGCTACATATGCGGCTGGAGCCATGGGGCCCTCCATGTGTACTCTTTGGTTGGTGGTTTAGTCCCAAGGAGCTCTGGTCATACCGGTTGGTTCATATTGTTATTCTTCCTCTGGGGCTGCAAACACCTTCAGCTCCTAAGGTCCTTTCTCTAGCTCCTCCATTGGGGACCCTGTGCTCAGTCCAATGGTTGGCTGTGAGCAATCAACCTCTGTATTTGTCAGGCACTGGAAGAGCCTCTCAGAAGACAGCTATATCAGGCTCCTGTCAGCAAGCACTTCAAGTTGACATATTCACAGTATTATCCCGAGTAACTACAAAACATCTTAAGGTTCATTACCAGTATTCATTATGTTTTTCATAAGCTCAATGAAAAGAGATGATATTATTTTCCTTTAAAATGTGTAACACTACACACAGTTCACAATAAATTCCATTATCTGTCTGATTATGATATTTCTTTATACCTCTTTCTCTTTCTCCATCTCCTTCTCCCTTTCTCTCTCCCTCCTCGTTGCTCATAATGTTTAATTTTCGATCTTTTCCATTGAATCCTTGGTTCAAAGTTTTGGTTATTATTGACAGTTGAGAGACTTTATTACAGCTACAATTGCATGTAGTTGAATGAATGTGTACCATAATTGAAGGATTTTTTTCGTGGATTGTTCTTACTAGAATCTAATGGGAATGTATGTGATTGAAAGAATGTATGAAAAATTTCCTTTGCTGCTAAGTAATTTCAGAAGAGACTCTACAAAGGTAAAATATTATACTATAGTAAATTTATGAGTGTGTGAGTAGGTGTATGTGTGTCTGTGTGTCTCCCTCTCTGTGTGTTTCTGTGATGTTTAAATATTTTTAAGTGATTTTCTTTAACATTTCTTTTCCTGTTGTCTTTCAGTATAGTGCAATTCTGAGCTCTAATTATTTGGAAATAAATTAGACAAAACCTCTGGTACTTCTCTTTTTTTTTTTTT
>CM052716.1:60647167-60678564 GCA_028551405.1 Uromys caudimaculatus
ACCAGTCTCTGTGCATGCTGCTTCTATCTCTGTGAGTTCGCATGAGCTTTGCTCTTGTTGATTTAGAGTCTTGTTTTCTTGGTACACTCTATCTCCCCTCCCGGCTGTTACACACTTTCTGCCTCTTCATTATTATAGAGAAGGGCATGAGTGGTACCACTCTGCTTTCTAAACTTATGTTGTCATCCTCCAGAGTTTTTGAAAACATTGCTACATATACAATTTTATATTGTGAAGAATGAAATGGTTTGGTTTAATAAAACTAAGAACTGCTAAATCTGTAAAATAATAGTTTATACCTTCCTAAATCAATAACTAGAGCTGTGTTCATAATTTTAATTCCACTGAAAATGATTCTATTTCAAATCATTGTAGTCTTCCAAAGTTAAAATTCATCAATTATATGTCAAAAACCACAGTGACTTTGAGATATTAAGACTATGATAGCTCCATGAATGATTGTTTATTAAATTTTTTAATAAAAATAATTCTATCAATTTTTACAAGTTTCACTCTGATTATCACAATATTTAAAAGATGGATATATATATATATGTCTGTAGATATATGTAGATATGTGTATATATCATATATCTGTAAAAAGTTACATATACAGTATATACATAAATATGTATATACATATATATAATACACTATTGATTATTGTATATGAATAAAGTCAAACAAATAAACTAAACTCAGAAAAAATGTTTAGCCTGACTTTTGTAGTTTTCTTATGTACAAATATGACAAATACTATCTTGCAAAGAAGATCCAAAATCTTATGTGTTAATTTTGTTCAATTATTTATTAAAACTTACAGTTTTTTTAAATTTTAAATAATACAGTTTAGAAATTTTACTTCATGGGGTTGAAAATTGGCTGATTTTGTGTATTTATTTTAAACTAATATTTTATTTTCATACAAAGTTAACCGTTATATTAAATGGTTCCTATGAAGAGTTTTGTTCCTTTTTTCCAATTTCCTGCAGTTGTCCAATGAAACACTGATGTATCGCTGGTTACTGCTCAAAAGTCAAGATTCTTTTAATATTTAGCATTCCATATTTTCTTGTCTTTTTTCTCCTGTCATGATTTATTAAACTCAACATTTAATGTATTACTATAATTTTTTTATCTTAGTCTCAAATGCATATCATACCCATATTCACAAGATCCTTCTGCAAATGCTATTTTATATCATTTCTGTGAGCAAATCATCTAAATCCGAATTCTGTATAGCATTGCATCCAAACTCAGTATACAGAAAGCTTAGTGAAATTTGACTCAATTATATGATTATATCCATTATATCATTTGTAAATTGTTGCCTAAATTAATCCCTTTATTCTATTGATGTTCAGTTTTACCAATATACATATACATATTATAAGTACAAAAGTCATAAAAATTATTTATGACTATTTATTTACATTTTAGATATAAGATAAACCCTTAGTCAGACTAACAAGAGAGCTCAGGGACAGTATCCAAATTCATAAAATCAGAAATGAAAAGGGAGACATAACAATGGAAACTGAGGAAATTAAAAAAAAATCAGATCCTACTACAAAAATCTATACTCAACAAAATTGAAAAATCTGGATGAAATGGACAATTTTCTAGACAGATACGAGGTACCAAAGTTAAATCAAGATCAGATAACCCATCTAAACAGTCCTATAAATCCTAAAGAAATAGATGTAGTCATTAAAAGTCACCTAACCAAAAATAGCCCAGGGCCAGATGGGATTAATGGAGAATTCTATCAGACCTTCTAAGAAGACCTAATACCAATACTCTTCAAAATATTCCACAAAATAGAAACAGAAGGAACACTACCCAATTCGTTCTATGAAGCCACAATTGCACTTAAATTTAAACCATACAAAGACAAAACAAAGAAAGTGAACTTCAGACCAATTTCTCCGATGAACATCAATGCAAAATTTTCAAAATAAAATTCTCACAAAGCAAATCTAAAAGCACATCAAAACGATCATTCACCACAATCAAGTAAGCTTCATCCCAGGGATGCCAGGATGGATCAATATATGGAAATCCATCAATATAATCCACTACATAAACAAAGTCAAAGGGAAAAATGTGATCATTTCATTAGATGCTTTAAAAGCATTTGACAGAGCTGGGCAGTGGTGGCACACGCCTTTAATCCCAGCACTTGGGAGGCAGAGGCAGGTGGATTTCTGAGTTCGAGGCCAGCCTGGTCTACAGAGTGAGTTCCAGGACAGCCAGATCTACACAGAGAAACCCTGTCTCGAAAAACCAAAAAAAATAAATAATAATAATAATAATAATAATAATAATAATAAAATTATTTATATAATACTTCTGGTCCTTATGCTAATCATAATGGAAAATTGCAATAACTCTCAAACCTAGTCTGAGAATTAATTCCTGCCTTGTTCTATTAGTTACAAATAAATTATATGATCAATCCGAAGTTAATGGAAGATATTGACTTCTGAGCTGTTAGCTATAGTAGAACCTTTCATTGGAGAAGGGTTGAAAAGATAAAGATAACAATATCAATGTCTGCTTTCATAAGGATTTTCCATATATACATAGTGCTTTAGAATTTATTTGTTTGTTCAATTGGTATTCCTCATCTTTAAAAAGAAAAGAGTTGTGTAATTTATTTCAATAATAATTTGATAATATATTTGGGAATAAATAGTTGACTTATTTAGTAAATAAGAATTATTGGTTTATCATATGGTTTTGTTTTGTTTGTTTGTTTTGTTTTGAGTTTATGGCATATGTAGTCTGATTTCCTAAGAAACCTGATAAATATTATAGTTAATGGTAACAAGAAACACTCATGATTTGTTTTTTAACAAAGACATGATAATATATATCTCCAAATGCTTTTTGTATTTTGGTAATATATTACTATTACCATATTCAGTAAAACTGGTTTTATTGTTTTAAAATTGTTAAAAGCTTTTCATGTATAATATCACTAAAAATGTGTCAGTCAAATCTAGATTAGACAAATTCATATCCTAGCAGAAACAAGGTCATTTCCCTCTGTAAAATTTTTTGTATTTAAAAACATAGTCTTATAATATGTGGACTTGATATAATCACAGTAAGTAAAAACTAACAGTTATTTGCAATAGTAGAAAGATTCTGTGTTAGAATGTGATTATAATTATTTTGGTACTATTGGTTAGTAAAGTATACTTATACTGATCATTGTTGTACCTCTTATGTATTTATTAGAAATAATTTCATGGAGATTTTTGGATTTTCTTAAACTGTACAGGTTTATGCTTTATTTATCTTTTACATTTTTATTATTCTCCATAATTTATTTTGTTTTAAAATATGCTGATGTTTTGCCTGGGGAAATGTCTAAGAAGAAGAATGAAGTTTTTAACTGCACAAGAATAAGGACCTGAATTGGAACTTCCATAAACCATGTAAAAGCTGGTTGCAAGGATAATACTATTTTCCAGAGGGTAAAGGTGCTTACCACATATGTCTAGTGACTAGGGTTTGATTTCTGGAACTGATATAATGTGGAAGATGAGAACTAACTCCATAAAATTATCATGTGTTTATTTTAAATGCACTAAGAAGAGAATACATTATTTGAAACTGGATATTATAGCAATCACCTGTAAGCAACTTCAGTGGCAGACAGGGAGGATGTAGGCTTAAGTAAGTCAGTGATTCCCAGGTTCATGTAAACACTTTGTTTCAAAAACAGATGAAGAACAGGAAAGGAAGACATTTTGACATTGATTTCAGACTTTGACATGTGAGGTTATTTGTAACATACTCCATATATGTGTGTGTGTATGTGTATATATATATATATATATATATACACATACACACACACATATATATACACATATATATGTATATATATACATATGTATATATACACACACACATATATATATACACATATATATGTATATATACATATGTATATATACACACACACACATATATATATACACACATATATATGTATATATATACATATGTATATATATACACACATACACATATATATATACACACATATATATATGTATATATATACATATATGTGTGTGTGTGTATGTGTGTGTGTGTGTGTGTAGAAGCAAATGCATATGCCACAAACAAAGAATAAATAAGTTAATTTAAAACAATGTATTTATTGTTGAAGATATCTTTATTTTACCATATTTATTAGAAGTCAGTCTGTGCTGAAAATTTTCAGATTGGAATATTGGGAAGTAGTAATATTCTTTGTAATTGCTAAGCTATATAATTCTGTTGTGAACAATAACTTATATGAATAGACAAAAATGATAGATATCTAGTCATAGTTTAGCAATTAGATATGTAATTGTCATGTACACGTTTGAAACCAATTGATCCTTACACAACACTTAATTAAGCAGAAAGTTGGATTTGAGTTAACCCAAATAGGTGTTCCCTAGGCAAACATTTATTTTTGCATTTATCCTTATTAATACTGTCATTTAACTTGTGATTATGATATTTTTAATATTTTTACATAGTTGATTATGTTAATTTCCAATTGTATTTATTTTTTCTGCTAATTTTGCAAATTAACTCTAAAGTTCTATACAGCAGGCAAAAGCCAGATAGCAAGAGAATTATACTACATAATACAGAACATAACAAGTGAGAACTGATAAGAAAGTTAGGGTAAAAGAAGTACTTTCAACTGCTTGAAGATGTGAAAGAGATACCACAAGCCTGCTCCACTAATTGAATAATCTTTTTCTCTAAACTATGTTCTTTGCTTCCTTTTGATTCAGAAAGAAGGAAATTGTGCTCAAAGGGTTAGCTGAAATCAGAGGTAAAACCATACTCTTTCATTTTCCTTTCTTTATCTATTAGTCTGTAAATTACAGAAATTACTTTGTTTTTTGTTTCAATTCTTTGGATTTTTTTAGTCTAATGAAAAGTTTAGCATTTATATGTAAATATTTAAGTCAGAAGTCTAATATGTAATTCTGAGTTCAATATTTATGTCTTTGTAGGCAATAGTATGATAGAAAATGTATCACATTAGTAAATTGTTCCAAAAACTGTTGTGATATAAATATCATAAATATTTTGATAAATATGTGGATATAATTCTAATACTTATAACATCAGCATATTTTAAGAAAAAACTGTGAATTAATTTTTATAGATCAATTGCTAAATATTTCAGTATTTTAGCATAATTATAAGCTATATAATTATATCGATTTCAAAAGTTGAGAATATATAATCTAATTAGCTTACTGTGAAAATGAAACTAGCATACTTTTACATAAACATAAGACTTTCATTTAATGGTTACTAAGGAAATGAAAACATCTATTTATTTTGACTTGGGTTATCACGTAGTATAAACTGCTCCTAGCATGTAGCGTAATGTGTCAGATACCTGAATGCTGGGATTATGGGTGTATTTCACTGTGAGAGTAGTTTATAGTCCTTTTATAAGAGACAAGGTGTCTAGAAGGTGGAGGAATGCTCTATTCATTGAACAGTGAGTATATCATGACTAATCAGGAAATTCAGTGACTAGAGAAGTGACTACTTGATGGTGGTGCCGCAGGTCTAGAAAGGCCTGAGTTTAAGGAAATTCTGCAACTCTAGAGAGCTAACAACAGACGCTAGAGAGAGAGACTTGATCATTTTAGGAAAGGTGCATGGCTGTGACCTTTTCTTGAGACTGCTGAGGTAAGGACATAAGTAGATTAGAAATGTTTAGTTCACTTGCTTGTATGGCAAGAGTCTTGTTGAAAGGATGGTGATCTCTGGATATCTGTACTTTTACTTGAAGCATTTGCTTCATGAAGATGGTATGTTAACTGGTATTAATCATAGCACATTTTGGATTATTGAATAATCCTATACCATTTTACAAAATTTTTACTGTTATTTTTTATTTCTTAGTGTTTTATTCTGCTAGACAAATTCCTTATACAACTTATATAACCCTGTCTCTTGTCCTCCTTTCTTCCTGTCTTATATTCTTCCTTATTCTTTCTCTTCCTTTTATGCCTTATCTCTATTTTTGTCGTTTACCTCTACCTCCTCCTCCTCCTCCTCCTCCTCCTCCTCCTCCTCCTCCTCCTCCTCCTCCTCCTTCTTCCTCTTCTTCTTTCTCTTTTGAGACAAAGTAATATTCTGTGTTTCAGGATGGTCTCAAATTTGCAAAGAAGCTCGAAATTCTGGCTACCAAGTGTTTTGATTATATGCATGTGCCAAATCTCTTCCCATTACTTGCAACTAAGTACATTTATAAATGGGAGAAACCCTGGTAACTTCAATTCTATAAGCAAACTATAAATTATGAAGTCTTTACAGCGTAAGTGAGTTTGACATAATTCTTTTACTTCAAAGAAGATTTATAGTGATTTTACATAATTCAATTTATTTGAAAAGGTATAATGTATATACATGGATAAAAATAGATGTTAATACACAGGACCCACCCATCTGTCTCTGTCTCTGCCTCCCCCACACACACACTCACAAACACACACACATGCACACACACACACACACACACACACACACACAGCTGCTCAATAAATATTTCCACAAATGGGGTAAGAGGTTAAAGCTTCTGATTTCTTACATGTTTATTCCACATAGAGTAAATTCCTTAGGATGAGATTTTTATCTCCATCACACTCATAAGATTCCTTATTTTGAAATAAAGTTGTTTTTACATATATCTGTATCTTTCTTCATCATAAACAAAACTAACATCATTCTTTTTCTGGGTTCTGAATAGGAACTATAAGAGGTAGTACAGGAACACAGCAGAAATAGAATGGTTAAAACGGTGATTAAGTCTTTGGCTAACTTTAATTTTATGAAAGTCACATTTTCCAATATCATTACCTAAAAATTATTTAAGACTTTTTCTTTGCCCCTTTAAAATGAATATCTGAGTTGATACTTTTATTTGTAGTGGGAAAATATTGCTATAATTGTAATACAGAACAAATCCCGGATAACCTAATAGTAGAGAACTGTGTACATCAATTATAATCAGTGTCTATTTGATTGCTCAATTCATCTGTTTACTACTTATAATCCATGCTAGCTATGAAAACACTTAAGATTCTTGATTTCAGTTGTTTACCTTATGTGCAAATTTGTTGACAAGCTCATCTGTTTATTTCAAAGGCTTGAAATAAGCTTAGTTTAAGAAAGCTTCCAGCAAAGACTGAAAGGTCATACTATAAACTTTATCTATGTTTGTTGCATATTGTATTCCTGATTTTCCCAGATATTGGCAGTAATAAAGACTTAAACAACCTTTCTCATTGCATATTAATATATAGCTTCAGCATAAGCATAAGATTTTTTCCGACGTTTTTCCTTAGTTCAAATACAATTATCAACATTACACTGTGATCTTATTAATATTTTCTCTTTCTTCTCAAGATACTGTGCCCATTGTCTCATATGTTGAAATTAATTCAAATTATGAAAGAGAAAACAAGATGTTAATAATGGGTTCATACTGTTGTCTTCTAATCATTAGTGCATTGAAAAGGAAGACAACATCATTTAAAATACAGATACATTTAGGATCCAGTAACTGGTTTCATTTCTATTGTTTTATATCAAAATTTAATAGAAATATTTTAAATACTTATGGATATATATTTGTATACACACACACACACACACACACACACACACACACACACACACACACATATATATATATATATATATATATATATATATATATATATATATATATATAATCTTAGAGAGAAGACCCTGAAAGACCAAATTAAAGATTTCATCCAAATGTGGGGACATGATTCAGTCAATTATGTATTTGCCATGCATTCATGAGGCTCTGAGTTAAATATCCAGCACTCACATACAGATTCAGGCTAGTTAATTTTTGCATGGGAAGGAAAGGCAACAAAATCCTTCAATCTTTCTACCTAGCCAGTATAGCTAAATCAGGAAGCTCCAAGTTTATTTAGAGATAATATCTCAAAAATTAGAGTGTAGAGTAATTTAGTGTAGATGTTGGGTCTAGTTCTTCTTTCTAGCCCATGGTCCCAGATATAAGACTCAGATTCAAAATATATCTACAAATACCTTAGATATATAGCTATGATTTACTCTGACTAGATCATAATGAAAATCATCAAATTATTTTAATCTACATTCTGCCTCATTCCTGGTTACCTATGCAAAGTTACTATAAATCCCTCTGCACACATCTTCTGAGATTGATTTTCTTGTGTCTGGTACTATGCCAGAATACTTTCTTCCTGGATGTCCTACCTCCTACTTCCTGTCCATGCTATAGGACATCAGACATATTATTGACAAGTGCAATATCTATACAGACATAAGATATTCTCTCTACATTGAAAAAGTAGAAAAGTATCATGGACTTCTATACTACATTTAAATCTATGTGCAAGGCATACCTACTAGGCACAGATGTACAGATACATGAATGTATATGCATATATTTTGCAACCACAAACACATACACACACACACACACACACACACACACACACACACACGGACATGCACACACACGGACATGCACACACACACACACACACACACACACACACACACACAGAAAGAGAGAGAGAGAGAGAGAGAGAGAAAGAGAGGGAGAGAGAATTCTGTACATGTAAAATTTGCTAGTCCACTCAGTTCAGAATGTCTACTTACAGGATCAGGATAGCTATATAACCAATACATTTCCTAGAGAATATTTTGGTAGCTATACCAACAGTACATTTAACTTTGTCAGTTTATTGCCTGTTGTATACATGCTGTTTTAACTTGGGCTAGAAGAAGATACCCCATAAAGATGTTATGGAAGACATATGAGAATATCATTAGTCTGTGACATTCTTGAACTTTCTAGAGTTTTCCCTGAGGAAATGTTAATAGGCCCCATTCCTTTGGGGAAAACCTGAAAATTACCATATTTGCTCTGCCTCAAAATGTAAATTGCCATATCCATCCCTGCGAACAATTCCGTACTGAATTCATAAAATGATTCAATGAAGAAAACATTTACATTATAGATTTGTTACCTTATAGTGTGTATTGTACTAGTAAATTGTGATATTCTGATGTACTCACTAAGAAGCTTGTTCGGAAGGTAACTAGCCTTTAATTTCAGACCCACATGACTATCTCAAAGTGAACTCCTATATCTGGGGATATTCTGTTCTGCTCCCAACTGTGTGACAAGGAGGACAAAACTGCCCATCACTAGAAACATTGTGGAATTGAATAAAGTTAGATAGCAAAACATTTCCAACAGATACATTGTTTGTCTTATGATAGAAATTTGAATGCAGTGATAAAGAAAAGTCAGAATTTCAACAATCAGAGGTTTATCTGTGGAGAGAAACCTCAGTCATCAACTCAAGCTGACTGTCTCAAATCCCTGTTGGTTACTTGGGAAGTACTACTGTAAGTTAGTAGACATATTATTCCTAATTGTCTTGGAGGAATGCTTTTCCCATAGCTCAGGGAATATCATTGAAGAGTAAGAAATGTTTTAAGAATCAAAGGAGAAGAAAATTTGTTGTAAGTTTACACATGTTTGTTATGACAAAGGATCTATATTCATGAAATTTCAATAATGTGGACATCTAATAAAATACCTGCACAATTCCAACAATAGTTCACATTCCAAAATAGATAGGAGATCTCACAAGCCCCTACCTCAGATGAAGAGCTACAAACAACAAACAACTGCTAAGAGAGAAAATTAGACATCTTTAGGAATGACTGACTATCCACTACAAATAGCCATCACTTGATACATACAAATAGAAAACACTGGACTCAGTAGGTATTTGTGTTCTTATCCATATATATGTAAAGACAGACAGACAGATAAATATAGTACATAAAGATGGTATAGATGTAGATACAAATATGGTTAAAAACACACATATTCCAATGATGGTTAAAGTCGAGAAAGCTATGAAAACCTTGGGGGTGGGTTACAAACATGGGAGAGTTAGGAGGAAAGAAAGATGGAAATGAAAGTAATAATACATAAAATGATTTTAAAGATTACAATAAAATTTTATGCATATAACTTTGTTGTTTTCATATAAACCTTATCATAAAATATGTAGTATTTTCATCCAGAATTCTTTAGTTGATATATAACAATAGTTGATGTATAATTTGTTAATTAATAAATTAATATTATTCTACAGATTAAGAGTAAATCTAGAACAAATATTTTTAATAATTATTTATTTTATTGTATTGTGTGAGTGTAGAGTTTGTAGAGAAATGTATCATGACACTATGTGGTAAACATAGTAAAGTTGAATAAGATAAACATGACCAATTATAAGATACTAACTTACTGATTTATTTATTTAGTGATTTACTTAAAATGCTGCTTTTTGACAAGAATAAGTTTACCTTACTATTTGGAACAAGAGAACCAAGACAAATAGCTAAAATGTAGTTCATTGCCCATAAGAATCTGACGACAAATGCTCACACATTTCAACACTATCATATGCCTTTGCAAAAGAAAAAACTTCCAGCTAACTACAATACATAGTTCTGAAAAAAATCTAGCTTGCTTGAATGTTCATCTTTCCTTGTAGCTTCAAGCATAAATGGAGAATTGACACTGGACTTGAGACCGAAGTCTTTCTGAGGTTATCCTGTTTTCAGTAAACCAGTAAGTGTATCTCTCATCCACTCATTTTTGTGAGGTAGCTCATTCAAGAGTGAGTCCCACCAAAAGAGAATAACATTGTGGAATCAGTTCTCTTCTTCCATCTTTATGTTTCTCCCAGAGATCAAATTCAGATCTAATGTTCCTGAAAGCAAGTACTTTGATCCACATGTCCTTATAAAATAAAATTTAAATGCTTAAAGAAACTCTATAAATTACTGTATTTCATCACAGCAAAAAAGTAGCTAATATAGAGTGTAATGTATAGTTGGGTGTTATTCCGCATTTCATATTTCAGCCTGAATGTGTCTGATTGCTGGACAGTTTCAATGTATAGTGTCTCACTGACACATTTGTGCTTTTATGAATTCTACCATGCTTCCTCTGGCAACAATGGACTACACTGTCACCACCAAAGACAAGATAAATCCTACTTACGCAAATCTGCTGCTTTTGAGGTATTTGTTTGTCACATTGACAAGAGAATTAATTAAAACAATGTAGCAGACTAATGACATGTAAAAGGAATAGTGAGTAATAAGCTATCAATGAATCACTTCTCAGTTGAGAAACTATTCTAAAATGTTTTCTTTCATCTGTGTTTATTTTCATGTCTCCATTTAATTTCTTTACTTTAGTAACAGGCTCACAAAGAACATAGGGTCAAAAACCAAATTTTCCTCACACAAACATCAATACTTTGGTGAGAAATAAATAGATTAATATGAAAGGGTCTTATATCAGTGATTTATAATATTTAAAATAACTAAGTTTGTATTCTTTGTATAACAATGATGTCATTGAAAAAGTGAGTATTAGGAGTAGGTTGGAAATGCTAGAAGTAGATCCTAAATTCAACAATTAGAAAGATCATAATTTAGAGATGTATATGTCCAGGGGATTCAAAATGTATACATATATGAGAGAAAAGAGCAAGAAGGAGTTTATGATGTGCTTTGAGCATGGCTTACATTGTTATTGTGGAGAAAAGATTATACGTTTTAAGTTACATTTCCTCACCAGAATTGTTTTAATTATTTGATCCAACTGTATTGAAGAGAATAATTTTCTAGAAGTAAGAAATTTAGGGCACTGCTAAAGTATCAAAATTGTTTTTCAGCTTGTTTTTGGTGGATCTTCACTTCCCCATTCCTGCAGTTTGTGCAACTGGACAATTTCCACAATTCTTATGATTTTTCATTCCCTTGAGACATTTCATTACCTGATCCATATAAACAAATGGAAATCATGTCTGTCAAACTGCATTCTTATTTTCCTTGCTTTTCATCCTCTTCTGATCTTTATCTTTTTCTATTCTCATTTACTTAACTTTTCCAGGGCATATTTGCCCTTCACTCAAATTTAAAACAAACAAACAAGCAAACAACAAAAACAACAACAAAGTAAAATAAAACTACTTGAAGGCATCAACAGTTCCAAAGACATTTTTTGGAATTATTTCTATATATTAATAAATTTTAAGTACCACAATATGTGTGTAGTTTTATACTACCTGCCTTTGCTCTGGGAAAGTGGCCATGCTACCAACCCCCTCCCACCTTCCCTTGAATCCTCAGATAAAACACAGACACATAGTTGCTCATTTTCCACTTGCCTTCTTGGCACAATTGTTGCATGCTACTATCTCTTGCCTATAAAACATATATTTATCATTATGCTTAGCTCCTTTCCTTCCACCTGCCCTAAACGTTAGTGACTAGTCTCATCTAGCCCCTGCTAAATGCCCCTGATGAACTGCCTTTAGGAGCAGGCTATGTGTCCACTTTGTTTTGAGATCTCATATGGCTCTTCAACACTTCTCCATCAGAAGCATGGTAAAAATCTCCTTTCTCCTCCCTTGCATTCCCCCTTTTCTCCAGGGACCTGGAAATTCTGCCTACACCCTTCACAGAGCAATAGGCCCATGGCTTTCTTTACTGAGAGATCAAGATCCAACTGGGAAACAGTACCTCAGCACCAGAACTACCCTTACACCACAATAATTCTATTATTGGAGTAATAATTCTGTTTCTTCTGATAATATGTAAAACAGGGACTATGCAATCAGGCTAGAATCACATACTGTTATTACAAATTACAATTCAGTTTAGAGACTTTGATGTTTTAAAAAGTTAATATAGATGCTGAACATTTCATTAGGTGCTTCTTGGGCATTTGGGATTCCTCAGTTGAGAATTCTTTGTTTACCTCTGTACCCCACTTTTAAATTATGTGATTTAGTTTTCTGAAGTCTAATTTCTACAGTTCTTTATATATTTTAGATATTAGCCCTCTATCAAATGTAGGGTTGGTAAGGATCTTTTCCCAATCCGTAGGTTACATTTGTCCTATTGACAATGTCCTTTGCCTCACAGAAGCTTTTCAGTTTGTTGATCTTAGAGTCTGAGCCATTGATGTATTCAAGAAATTTTCCCCTGAGTTGATGTGTTGGAGGCTCTTTCAACTTTCTCTTCTATTAAATTCAACATATCTGGTTTAATGTGGAGATCCTTGATACACTTGGACTTGACCTTTGTACAAGGAGATAAAAATGAATCAATTTTCATTCTACATGCAGATTCCTAGTTAGACCAGCACCATTTGATGAAAATGCTGTCTTTTTTCCCCACTGTATGGCTTTGGCTTCTCACAGTCAACATTTAGACTGAGCCCAACATCCCAGTGAAAGGGTCACGGAAGAGCTGAATGAGTTGATTGGGAATGCAACTCTATTGGAAGAACAATGGTATCAATTAACTGGACCCCTCAGAGTTCCCAGGGACTAAACCATCTACCAGAGAGTATACATGATCTAGTTCATGGCTTCTACTACATATGTAGCAGAGTACTGCCTATTCTGGCATCGGAAGGTGGGGAAGCACTTGGTCCTGTGGAGGCTTGATGCCCCTGAGAAAGAGAATGTTAGAGGGGTGAGTTATAAGTCGGTGTGAGTGGTAGCACCCTCTTAGAGGCAAAGTTGAAGGGAAAGGTGTTTGTGTGTGTGTGGGGGGGTGGAAGGGGGGTTCATGGAGTGGAGACTAGGAAGGGGGACAACATTTGAAATGTAAACAAATAAAATGATTAACAAATAAAAAATACTTGATAAGGAATTGTTATTTTTCATGGCAAATATGGAGAAATTCATTCAAAGAACATATACTTGTTTTTCTGGGAATTATTTTCTGACTTTTACACCATGAAAATTAACTTAAAATCCAATAATCAGTATTAAATTCTACAATTAAGGCATGAATAGCCGTCTCAAAGTTGTTTAGGGATTCACTTAAAATTGGGTAGCAGGATATTTGAGACCCAGAGAGAGAAAACTATAAACGATTAAAAGAAAAGGGAGTCTTATTTATAAATTGAAAGATGTAAATTCAATTCATGCTAAAAGTGACACTCAACCACATCATGAAAGTAAGGAATGAAATATCTATATAAATCTGAGCTTTAACTTTGACAGAAAGTCATTATTACAAAACTTGAAAAAAGTTATAGTTATTGCTAAATGTTCAAGTCTTTCTTCGAAATAAAGGAAACATGCTGCCACAGGTAGCTGATAGCCAAAGACTGAAAATCGAAAAGAATGTTCTTTGAATTTATGTTAATAATAGTAGCTGTACTCATAATATAGAAGCCCCATGAATCACATACACAAAGATTTTGTAACTATTAAATTAATTGTGCATACAATTCCAGAAATCATTCACTGAGCAATTAGTTATGGAGAGTGAGATTAGTGTCTGTCAATAACTTCCATGTTTTCTTAGGAAAATTTTTGTTTAGAATATGATTTCATAATTAACTAAAAACAATTATGCCAAGGAATATTAGGAAAATATAGTATCTATTCATTTTCATAGCACTTTTATTAATGCACCTGTTAAAATGTTAAGATTTGAAAAATAAAACTAGTGAATATATGACTTAAATTCTGAGAATGAGATTTGTGATGTAAGTACAAATAAAAAGTATTCCTGGTGTTTCATTAATTTGTATTTTTTCTTGGGGAAAGGAATATAGCTTCAGAAATATACACAAGTCTGATCAGAGGAGTAAAATGAATTAAGCCAGACCTGTTTTAGAGATATCACTGCTGAGATGGCAGTTTACTGAGATCAGTATGTGGATATTTCTCCAAGTCATCTAGGAAAGGTTAAGATTTGACTAAGCATAACTTTATAATAATCCCTAAGGTGATTTTTAACTCTATGTAAAAATTTGGAATGAAGTTCAAATGTCTAATTATTAACTTTGTGCAAATGCCACTAGTAGTCTCAAGATGTATAGCATGTTATTAGTCAGTTTTTAGAACTATTGTTAAGCAGTCTCCTCTTCTGAAAAATTAAAAACAGTTTTGCCCATTTTATGCATGTATATTTGTGTGTATATAAGCATACATATCCAGCTTTATACCTTAACTCACAAAAGATAAATCCTTGATAAGTAAATAAATGTGCATGTTCCAAGTATATATAGTTTTGTAGTGTTTAGTTATTTAGTTGGTTAATTAGTTTTGTTAGTTTGTTTCTTTGATCTTTTTGTACTTGACTTGATTATTTCTCTCAATAAATTAAATAGAGATTTTTTAACCCAGAAATAAGACTGCTATATCAAGAGGTCTCCCATAGACGTTCGAGGTCTATGTGATCCAGATGGAATGCAGACATACCCTGGATATCAATATTATCTGGCTGGAATACAGACATGCCATTACTAGGCCCCTTTAATACAAAACAATGCCTTCTAAGTGGTGAACAATTTAATTAAGCTCAGGAATGCAGTAGAGTTCAGGTGAGTTCAGTTCACTTTATACAAATCAAGGAAGTAATTTTGCTAGTACAGTTTTACAGAGACAGCTTTCAGGTGAAGACAGAGCAATCTAGAGAATGAAAAGGAGCAAGGATATGAGAACAGATTGCCACCATGTGTTTGAGTCCAAGCAGAATAATTCTGTCAGAAGCCTAGAGAAGCCAGTTCATATCAGTCATTTTGGAGAAGAATTTGAGCCAGAACAGCTGAATTAAAACGGCCAGCAAGAGTTTAGAAATAACTAGAAATGGTGAGCTTATTCATCAGTAAGCCTCTGAGTTGACAATGACATGTGGTGAATAAAAGCTACTTTTTCAAAATCATGCATCTTACTTAGGTCTTCTCTTGATGTGTTGAAACACCCTGATAATAAGCAACATGTGAAGAAAGTTTTTGTTGTTGCTGTTTATTTTGTTTGTTTATTTTGCTTACACTTGACTATGGTCTACCATTGATGAAAATTAGTCCATAAACTCAAGCAGGACAGGAATTTGGAAGCAATAACTAATACAAGGGATCATGGAGTTGTACAGGTGCTGACTTGTTCCTGTTACTTTCTCATACTGCTTTCTTATAGCTTCTAGGAATATTAGCCAAGGAGAAGCACCAATAGTGAGTATCATTCATCATTCATCTATCTAGCAAATGTGTCACAGGCTTACCCATATGCCAATCTATTGAGGAAACTATGTCAACCATTGTTCTGTTTTCCAACAAAACTTTATATTTTGAAAAATGGAAATTAAAAATAGCTGATGTATTTTTCAATAAGATGACACTGAGTGGAGTGCACTTTCCTTTAAAAAATGTTAGACATAGAGGGAAATAGTAAGGTCATTAATGTTACTATCCCCAAATGAAACTGAAAGTATTCTTATTGGGCATAAAGTTAATTTTCATGAGAATAAGTTTTAAAGAAGAAAATATTTCAACCTTTAAGTTCTTGTAAAGTAAAATGACTTCTCTTCTACTACTGGTTCCTGCAATCAAAGGGACCTCTATGATGTCACACTGTGAAGTGCATTCCAATCAGAAACAGTGGATAGGAGTTCAGAATTTTATCCTTAAATCTCTCAGTCATTTAATGAAATTATTTTTTCTACAAGTTACTCTGCTGTAACAACCATGGCAGAGTATCAGTAAATGGGTCCTTATAGATTTGAACCAGATCCAAAAGTAAATATACATGTGTATTATCCACACAATGTTGCAAATACTGTTAGAGTAAAATTTATGACTCATAAACCATATAGTTTGCATAGGAACACAACTTATATTCAATTAACTTTTACTGCTTCTAGATGTGTGAAGAATTGACTCAATGGTTAAGAGCACTGACTGCTCTTCCAGAGGTCCTGAGTTCAATTTTCAGCAACCACATAGTGGCTCATAACTGTCTGCAATGGGATCCAATGCCTTTTCTGATGTGTATGGAGACAGCTACAGAGTACACATATAAAATAAGTAAATCTTAAAAAAAAAAAGAAACAAATTAATGTTTATTCCTTATAGATGGCCCATATATTTAAAATTAAATTATATAGTATTGTACAATGGGTGTTCATGCTGCTCAGGTATTTAGAATTACTATTGTTTTTTCAGGTTGAAGTAATCCTTACAGATAATGTACATTTCTGTATTATGAAAATTTAAGTTCAGTTTATTGAAAGTCATAAGCATGCTATCAAATACAATGAATGAATGAAAGATCACACTTGTCACAGTCTTTAAGTGCAACAATTTGTGTCTTTGTCAAAAGTATACATTCAGCAGTTTTGTCTAAGTTAAGAAGTAACTACAAGTAAATGATCAACCCATTATAACAGATTTATCTGTTCACAAGAGATAAAATGTGGATTAAGACAAATATATTTGGCATGGGAAAAAAAGAAGAAGTCACATGTTATTAGGAAAATGATATATTGAATTGGAAGTTATTTGTAGTGTCATTTGTTGTAGAACCACATGGTGGTTTGCTGAGGCAAGATCCATGGGAGAATATATGATGTTTGAACATAGTATTCAATGGACATGAACTGCATACTTATATAGCGAGCCTTACTTCAACTTTTCTGATCTTCACTTTGTTGAGCGAGATATAGCAAAGAACTTCTCCTGGAGACCTGGCCAGTCCTAGTTTTTCCTGCTAAAGAGTGCCCAGTGGTTTCTGCTAGACCATGATGCTGCTACTGATTTGTGGATGGTATCCGGTGACACTTATAAACTGGACTGCTGGTATCCTAACAAACTGTGATTGCAATTGTCCCAAAGAACTATTTCTAAACAAGTTCACATGCCCTTGTCCTATTAGTATCTTTTCTTCTTTACCTTTAGATGGTAGGCTAGAAGAGGGTTGAAGCAGTTGTGAATTCTTACTAAAAGAAGGTTTTAAGAATTCTAAACCTGCAGTGTGTCATTTGTTGTAGAACCACATGGTGGTTTGCTGCATGTGTGAATGAAAGATCACACTTGTCACAGTCTTTAAGTGCAACAATTTGTGTCTTTGTCAAAAGTATACATTCAGCAGTTTTGTCTAAGTTAAGAAGTTATAATGTTATCATGATATAATGAATAAGATATAATGTTATCTAATTATGTTATATAATATATAAGATATAATGTTATCATGATATAAAATGATAAAAAAATGATTATCATGATATAAAATGAGGTCAGCATCAAGGTCCTAAAAGGTCACAAGGATTGTTTTGAGAATACCTTTATCTCTTCATTTTTACCTTATTATACCAGTTGCTAGAGATGAACATTTTGGCTAGTGTGAAGTGTGACAGTGTACTACTAGTAAGCCTCATTACCCATGTCCAGGACGCCAAGTAGAAAATCTTTCTTGTAGAACTGTCAGTCTACACTGAAACACCCAAAAGGGATTAATAGGTATTATACTATATCAGTTACTTGTCACACTGATAAGCTACTAATTTATTCAGAAACTGAAAACATAAGTGGAAATTTCCCTCAAGGAAGACTCTATTTTAAGAGCACATTTATCCTCCATTTATCTGTTTGTGTTCTCCTTGAAATTCATTACTCATGATGATATCAATATCATCCTGTAAACTGGGACTTTCTACAGGCTTCAAAAATCTATTATTAGTGCAGGACAAAGTGTAATTATACAATATCATTCTAGGACATACTCTGAAGGCTTTTTGAAAGATTGATGCATAATCAAATTAGAGATTCCATCAGTAAAAATCAACTATGCCTTTTCATTATATTTGAAGCAAGCTAGAAGACTTAGAAGTCACCTTACCTTAAGTTACAAGGAACTTCATTACACATGCTAGAGAAACATCTCTATACCAGCAGGAAACATTCTTGTAGAGATTTGGTATGGTTGACTGAACTCACAAAGAGTAATATGTACAAAGGTTTAAAGATTAGATTCAAATGTATTTTTTTGTGCCAATTGAATTGGATCATCTTTTCAAAATTGAGACACAGTACAGTTCTTCCCTGTGAAACCAACCATATCACAGGGAAATAAAGCTATCAAATCATTATTACATGACTGTATTCCTCCAACCACTAGCCTAGCTTTAAATTCTCACTTTTAAGAGTAACCAATGTTCTTCCTCATATACTGTTTTTGGTTCAGTAATGCTATACTTACTGAGCTGAAAATTTTGTGAGTGGTGAATTCATTATATATGAATTAGAATATCTATATAAATGGTGTGATATTTAGAATGATGCCATATTTAGAAAATAACTTAATTAGAATTAAACAATATTCAAAATAATTATTTTAAAATAATTATTATAATAAAAATTGCGTGTTAAAACCTTAAATTGGTTCAGCAATTTTTGGGAATCATAAAGTTTCTTTAGGCATATTTACCTACTTGAAATACAAAGGGAACTTTACTACTTAAATATAGTCTTTATATTAGTGATATAATCATTACATAGGAAACTTAATGGAAAAGTAACCCCAGATCTAACATCCCAGACTCACTAAAATGGATGTTAATTTAAGGTAATCTCTAAAAAAGCAGAATACTTTCAACAGTTGTGAAAACACCAAACCACAGATAATGATTGTTTCTGTCTCTACCATATGTTTCTGCAGCATTCATGCAAAGCCACAGGTTTGATCTGAAAAGCATTGCTGAGAAACTTCAAATACAAGTTTTGATAAATATTAAATATTTAAATGTAAATATTTAAATATAAATATTTACATATAAATATAAATATTTATAAATGAAACATCACATAGAAATGATTAAAGCAATAACATACATATATCAATGCATTTACTCTGTAACATTAAAAAGGCTTTGAATATTGGAAACTTTTGCATTGATTTTCAATAGTTTGGTGGTCTGTATATAAAATTTAAAGTTTTTCATTTTATTTTGTTTAATTTATCTTTTAATTCATTGTTTCCATTTACATATGTGTGCATGTGCCTGGATGAAATTATACCATATATATACAGGTACCTGCAAAGACCAGAGGTATTCAATAAGAATTACAGGTAGTAGTGACACAAAAGATATGGCTTGGGAGCTGAACCTGGGTCTTCTGTAAGAAAAGTTCTTGCTCTTAACTTATGATCCATCTCTGCAGGCCCAATTTTATATCTCACACAGATATTTTTGCTTATAGAATCATACATAAGCAATATATAGAGGATACAATATCATTTATTCAGGAAAGATGATTCTACACCTAATATACTCAAATTAATTGATGCTAAAACTGGTAAAGTACATTAATTTAGAGAATGATTTAAACTTAATGATGATATCATTATGATTTTAGGTAAATATATATGTTCTTTAACATTCACATATCTGCATTTATTAAGCATTTCTATTACACATTTGTTTCACGTATGTATGGTTACCAAATTTATATTAGTGTCATCTAGTTTTCTTAGATAACTTATTCCAGAAATATTCTTAATAGCACATCATAAATAACCCAATTTCAAGACATTCAACACCTCAAGACTAGATACTGAAATAACTTTGTTCTTTAGAAGGATACAAAATTCCTAATGGTTATAATGCAGTTCTTCCTTTTCTTATTTAAAAATAATGTACAAAGTAAATAGCTTTGCCTATGTGGAATTTACTGACCCAGGTGTAACATGATGCATACTTACTTGTAAATGGAAGTGGTAGACATTTTAACAGCAAAATATGAATGAAAAGAATGAACTATTTTTTAATTATTCTGAGCTACCAGTCATCCTATGTTAATGTCAAATATAAATTCACATTAATAAACCTGAGGGAATACTGATATTCTTAGTCTAGACACAATATTCTGTGATCTTAATTTTAAAAATGATAAAATGCTTTCTTCCTAGAAAACCTGGGCCAATAACAGAACAATTTTTAAACAAGTGCTTATTGAAAGGATCAAAAATGTCTGTACTAAAAAAAAAATCACTTGACAGATTTTAAAATTTAGAAGCAGTATCACATGTTATTGGTTCTAAAATATCTCATTTGAAATCAGTAATGTCATCTTTTAGCCCAAGGAGTTAGAAGTATTATTGTTAGGAATACATATGGCTCTCACATTCCAAATATTCAGTTTGAAGAAAGAGATGTTAATTATGGTTTCTGGTTATACATTTACTTCTTTCTTAGCCTTATCTTAGTTTTCACTCTAAGTCCTGGATGTCCTGATATCTTTTACTTTGTATGCAAATGGAATATTTTTATTTTTCCTCTTTTTTGTTGTTCCCGTGGTTATACTTTAAAATTATTTTTTCATCCTAAATAAGTATCACTGTATTCCATGTTGATTTTAATCATCTAAAAGCTTATCTTAAATAGTATTACTCCATTAGGTTCTATTTTATTTCATGTTTCACAAATCACTCACATTTTTATTCTAAAACTAATAATTTGTTCTTGTCTCCTACATTCTAACTTCTATGCATTTGCCTAAAATTTCCAATTCCCACAATCTCACAACACACTTAACTTTTCTCTTAAATTACAGTTGCTTTTTATGTTTTTGTTGTTGTTGCAAAGTAACTTTTTATATAATCTATTTTCATCACAGTTTCATCTCCAATTCCTCCAAATCTTTCCCATGTCCCCACTCACACAATTTTGTGCCTTCATTATCTCTGTTTTTAAAACAATCAGACAATCAGGAAGACCATAGAAATCAGAATAAAGCACAATGAAACAAAGAACGCACAATAAAAATCATACACAAAGTATGAACAGAAAATCAAAACCTGTAAAAACACAAAGTCTAAAATCACATTATAGAAGAACCAGATGAGTAAGACAGAAAGTAAATCCACCCACAAACATGATTTCCACCATGATGATAATAGAATAAACCTATAACCTGTAAGTCTCCCCTAATTAATTTATTTTCCTTTTTAAGAGTTGCTATGCCATGGTGTCTCTTTACAGTGTTAAATTATTATTTATACTGAAAACATTCTGTCTTTTATTTTCTTCCATTTTTTTTAAAAAAGTGTTTTTTCAGATCTAAGGATTCAGGACCTTGTGCATGCTGTATAAGTGCATTAGGAAAGAATTTTATTCCTACACCCTGTTCCTAACAACTACCAGGAATTCTTTTTTATTTAAAGTGCTACCTTTAGTTAATTCTCCCAGGAAAACATAAAACCATGTAAGTAGGAAAACTATCTTTTTGTTCTTCTATGCCTGATATAATAATTACTGTTTATTATACAGTCATTCCCCATATATATTTGTGGAGAATATGAGTTAATTCCAACCAATAAAAAATGATGTTGTATGCATAATGGGCATCCTGAAAATATTATTAAGACTGTATGATCATTTCTCCTAGAGGGTTTATTCATTTATAAGTTTCATATTTGTTCTCTTGAGGAAGATATAGATGCATATATAGTAATGTCTAGGATGATCCTTATTTTTTATGATTTCTATATTTAATCATGTGTCAGACACTTTAAGAGGCAAACCAGAATCTATTACTTCCTTCTAGACCCTTAGAATTTATAACTGCATACAGAGTAAATGAGCCCCCCCCCCAGGCTTCAAGGATATGTGTAGCCATTCAGTATTAGTCCTTTAATTATGAAAAGCTGCTAATTCATCTTTGTTATTAGTATAAACATTAAAAATCTACAGCCCCTTCTAGCTTATGTCTCACTAATTTCTGTGTATGTTCTTCTTCCTGATCTACCTGAGGTTGCCATTTTTTGAACAAATTTTTTTTCCCATTTAGCTTGTACTTATTAGTGCCTGTTCATAGTGAAAGGCATTGATTCTATAGTGATTAAATATTTACATAATACATATCTTAGAAGTATCTTTAGTTATGTTCAAACATGTATCATGGACTCTTCAAGGCTTTTTCCATCAAAAGCAAGGTACCATATATGACAATTTATAATCTTAATAATAATAGTGAAAAGATGCACAAAAATTTGTCTAAAGTGTGTGTGTGTCTAGCAAATATTAAACAAAATTCCAAATGGCGATTCCTTTAAAACAATAGTATTATAGTGAAGATAATTTTTTTAAAAAAAATAAAATCTTTGAAGATCTTGTAAAATAGAATTTTTTATGTATTTGAAGTTTCTTATAACTTTAATGGCTAGAAGAAATACACATGGATCAATTTTTAGCTTATATAATCAATAGTGTGTATTAATACTTTCCTAACCCAGTCAACTTAATATTTTCAGACTAGCAATAAAAATGGGAAGTTAATATATTTATTGATTGTCAAGGCCAAAAGAAAAGTTTTGAAACATACAAGTATCTGTTAATATTCACTATCTTAAGCATGTGATTCTTCAGTAGTACCCTAATATCTAGTCATCAAGATGTTCTTAATACAAAACCAATATACAATACGTAGTAAGGACTATCTAGAAAAAAGTACTTTGATTAATTAAATAAATTTTAAACTAAGCAAACTTTAGCTTTAAAATATATCCATGTAATCAGCTCTTCTTTTTCTTATGGAGCTAAGAGAATTATACACATGAAAAGTACAATTTTTTTTATAGACAAAATTTTCTTGGATATTTTACTCAATTTTGACTCAACTTATTTGTTGAAAAGTGTCAGAATTTATTAGTAAGAGAAGGGTTTACGTAGTCTCACGTGAAATAAATAGATCTTATAAAATAATTTGGTTCTACATTTACTTTCATTTCTGTCTTATTTGTTGTTGGAGTAGAGCATCTATTATCTAACTAACAGGACAGAATTGAAAAGTTAAAATGGAATTTTTTTCTCTTTTCTCTGTTACAAATACCACACATGATTCAGCATTTCATTTCTGTGACAAAAACTTAAGAAAACCCTGAAGGAGGAAGAAATCGCTTTGTTTCATTGGCTCTTAAGGTTTCAATTTAATGTCAGTTGGATCCATTATTTTGGGCCTGATGCTGGACTGAAACAACAAAAGAGGAGAGGGAAGCAACTTGCCCCAAAAATGATTGTAAGTAGAAACAAACTGTCAAATGCAAGGAAAGAGTAGGAGCTTCAGAGTTACAATTCTAATGAACAACTTCATTTAAACAAGTCCCAATTCCTAATAGCCCATTAATGAAATCACCTCCATCATGAATCAATTCATTCAAAATAATGGCATCAAGCTGATGAAAGAGAAACAAGTCTTAGACTGCACATGATTCCTTGAAATACATTGCAAATTGAAACCATTGCACTAGAAATATTAGAAGCCAAGATATATTAATTTTACTTTTGAGCACTATACAGTTCAAGATCAAGAGATCAACATGTTTGAATACTAATGATGGTCCATTTACTTGCTTCAAGATAATGTCTTGAATTCTATAACACAATATGCTTGAGGAAGAAAAGAAGAGATGCTCTAGAATAGGAGCTCCTTCATACCATGAATAGCAATCACTTCTTAAAAACCATCAGCTCTAAACAAGTAACTTAAGGAAAACCAATTAGAATAGATTAGGAAATAAAATTCTCAGCCCACATAATAATCAAAGACAAAATCTACAAAACATTGAAAGAATATTCAAATCTGCAAGGGAAATATATGATGTAACCTAAAATGACAGACATATCAAAATTACACCAAACTTCTCAACGTTAGAAGAGACTAGAAGCATACCTTCCAAACTTTAAAATCCATGTATACCAACCTAGACTATTATACCCAGCAAAACTTTCCACCAGATAAATGGAGAAAACAAGATACTAGAAAATAAATCAGAATTCAAAAAAAGTATATATCCACAAATCCAGCCCTACACAAAATACTAGAGGGAAAACTCCAATATAAAGAGGATGTGGTACAAGAAAGGATGCCTGAATTTCACTTTTAAGGTGGAATAAAATTGTCATTAGAGGCAGAGTAAGGGAAGGATAGGATCTCCAACAGGAAGATGAACAGACTCAACTAACCTGGATCCTTGGGCTCTCATAGTCTGAACCACCAACTAAAGAACATTCATGGGTTAAACCTAAACCTCCCCACATGCATGTAGCAGATGTACAGCTTGTTTATGTGTAGGATATGTTCTTCTAGCTGGGTTGCCTTGTCTGGCTTCAGTGGCAGAGTTTATACTTACCCTTGTAGAGCCTTGATATGCTCAGTTGGGAGAATAACCTGGGGAAAATCAAACCCCTCAGAGTAGAAGGGGATGAGGGATGGGTGTAGGATTTGAAAGGGGCTGACCAGGATGGGGGCATGCAGTGAGCAGCATGTAAAGTGAATGAATGAATGAATAAATAAATAAAAAAACAAATAAATAAATACAGTCATCAGTTCTGTAAATCAACACAATCAAGATTAAATTTTATTATGTAAATTCTGAATGATACACATAGGAAATAATGATAGTCATACTTAGGAACAGACATAATTGGTACTATAAAACAAACAAAATTGAGCCATTAGAATATGATAGCAAACAATTTCACTGTATTACAATGTAGCTACTCTTTTGCTATTAATAATGCAACACTAAAGTTAATGTAAACATTGTGATTTTTGGAGCAAAATAAAGTTTAGTATGAGTACATGAAACATGTTGGAATTTGTTGATTGACTCAAATGTAGAGCTCACACTTGATGAATGATATAACTGCTTCATATGGAACAAAATTTTATGTCCTCAGATATGATAAATTCTTATTAGTATCTGGTTGTATTTTCAAAGCAATGTGGTATATCCCTGCCCATTAAGCTCAAGAGGAAAGAAGACCAAAGAGTGGTTGTTTCAGTCCTTCTTAGAAGAGGGAACAAAATAAGCAAGAGAAGTAGAATATGAAAGGGAATTGGGAGGAAGAGACTAGGGAGAGGAGAAAAAGAGGGGAAGAATCAGGTGTGGGAGGAGATGGAAGAGATGCACAGAGGGTCATCAAATTGAACAGAGTTGTGTAGCAACGTGGAATGCGGAACTGGGGGTAGCAACCAGAAAGCAGGAAAGCAAGAGCCTCCCAGGACCCCACAGGTATGACATTTGCTGAAATACCACACAAAGAGGTGGTAGAATCTGCCAAGACCCTATCCAGAGGTTAGGCATTGCCTCCCCTGGTTGAGGGATGGAGCCACACACCCATCTCCAAAATTTTAACCCAGAATTGCTCTTGTCGAAAGGAAATGCAGGGACAAAGAATGGAGCAGAGACTGAAGGAAAGGCCAGTCTGCCCCACCTGGAGATCTATCCCACATGCAGGTATCAAACCCAGACATTATTGTGGATGCCAAGAAGTGATTGCTGAATGGAGCCTGACACAGCTGTCTCTTGAGAGGCTCTGTCAGATCCTGACCAGTACAGATGTGGATGTACAGAGCCAAACATTGGACTGAGCACACTAGGCCACTGAGAAAGGAGAGGGTGGGTGGGTGGGGGAGCACCCTCATAGAGGCAGAGGGAAGGAGGAGTGGCTAAGGGGCTTTTGGAGGGGTAACTGGAAAGGAGGATAACATTTGAAATGAAAATAAACAAAATAACCAATAAAAAAATTTTAAAAATCTTCAAAAAATCACCAATAGTAAGAAATGCACAAATTCATGATATCTGCTTCCATTCTTATATTTTTATAACTGCAATCAATTCCTTTGGTTTCAATATGTAAAGGACATTCTCAGGGAAGTTTTACTGCTACAATAAGAGTATATATATATATATAATATCCTATATAATCTCTATTATTTGAGCATGAACCCAGTAAATAGAAACCTCAATCCAAAAGCACTAGTACTAATTTCTTTCAGCAATATGAAGGCCCTTAACTCCAAGGGAATTTAAATTACAAGTAACATCTTGTTTCATCTTGACCTAAAGCAAAACAAACAAACAAACAAACAAACAAACAAAAACAAAACAAAAACAAAAACAAAATCAGTTTATCTCTAACCCAACATTTGATCTAAAGACCATAAAATACTTTCTAGATTTTTTCTCATATATAATCACAACAGCCAACTATTTTGATTTTATTCAACACTGACCCAAAACTGATATCTAACACATAATATGTAACCAATAAAACTTTTACCTAAATGAGATACTGGAAGCCACTGAACGCTTTGCAATTTAATTACCATATATCCAGATAATATTTATAATAATAACCTACTTTGTACATGTTTTTTTCCAATGGATTTAATTTTCCTGATAACAATTTGCAGTTCCCCGTTCACTATTATCTTTTTAATGACAATATTTTATATTTGTTATAGTTCTCTTTATTGAAAATAATTTTTCATGCAATATATTCTGATCATGGATTCTTTTCCCCCAACCTCTGCCAGAACGTCACTTCTTCACCTCTCAAAAAGTCAATAACAACATGTCTTATGGTTTTACTACTGAGAAGAGAAACCATAACCAAGGCAATTCTTATGAAAGACACCATTCAATTGAGGCTGGCTTACTGTTTCAGAGGTTAAGTCTATTAGCATCCTGGTGGGGATTGTGATAGCATTCAGGCAACTGTGGTAAAGTAGGAGCTGTGACTTCTATATCTGAATCTCAAACAGCAAGAAATAGGTCCACTCTCCATGGACCTGTTGGGTCCATTTTAACTGAAACCACCAGAAAACACAAAGTCAGAAACCATAATATATAAGCAAACAATCAGTAAGACAAAATAAAAGTCCAAAACTAGCAAGAAGAGACAAAATTTTACAAAAATATCCTTAAGTTCATTTTATGTTGGTCATCTACTGATGAGAATGAGACGTACTCTTAATTGTGTCTTTTTTATTGTTTCATTAATTAACATTCCAAATATTTCCCCCTTTGCAGTCCCCCTCCATGAGTTCTTAAATAACCCCCTTCTGTTTGCCTCTGAGAGGATGATTCCCACACCAGCCTCATAATCCAGCTCTACTCATCCACCCATCCACCTGCAGCTCACCACCTCCACCTGGGGCCTCAGGTCTTTACCCAGTGAGACTCAGTTGGAGAAAACTGTTTTTGAATTGTAAGCAGATGTGAACTAGAGATAGTCTTACATAGTTATAGGGAATTGTGTCCATTTCTCTCCCTCAGAAACAAGATTTTTAGCTAAAACCTGTGAAGGCCCTGTGCTTAGTGCTACAGTCTATACAAGGTAAAACTATTTCCTTGTTATTTTCAATGCCCTCTGGTTCTCATGATATTTCTGCATCCTCCTCTGTATGTCTCACTGAGTCCTTAGGAGGGGAGCTTGATAAATTTATCCCATTTCTGTTTGAGTGCTTCAAAGTATTTCTTTTGATATTTGCATGACATGTGAATATAACTACAATTGGTATCTCTCAAAATATATAATTCTCCTATGTTCTGCTTGATTACTGCCCACGTTCCAGTGGATGGCACCTTACTCATGTGGAATATGTAGCTTTAAATCTTTAAGATAGTTTTAATTGGGATAACATTCTTTTATCCTTAGAAAATTTAAGCAATGTTAAAATTTGTATTTGATCAAATATTGAGTTTATAAAATAGTTGTGAGGTATACTAATAATTTATTTGAATTAAATTAGGACTTATACAAATACATGTTTATTTTGAAGTATTATATTCAATTATTTTGAAAAGGAATATAAAGGGAAATTACATTTTGAATTGAAAATATACTTATTAAACAAATCATCCTTTGTTGACAACTGATTTCTCCTTGTGATTATTAAATTCTTTGTGACCATATGAGCAATGGTACAAGTCATTGAATTTTACAGTGTGATATATCACAAAAGCATTTGCCCTTCTCCTAAAGTTCCCTGGGGAAGTATCTGTCAATGTAAAGAGAATTGCATTAGCCTAGAGGAAATCTAGGACACTAGACCAAAGAGACAGAACATGCATAACAAGAGAAAGCTGTCAATGGACTCAGTGCTGAAAAGGTTATTATCACTAATGGATAAAAGACAATGAATACTTTTTCTGAAAGAATACACAGCTAGTTACACACAAACAAGCACACACCCAGAGAAACATACACACACACACACACACACACACACACACACACACACACACACACACACTCCACACACATATCACATGCACACACTCATACACATGTATACTGTATCATTTTATATGTCACAGTTATAAACCAGTATGCATACAAAAATTCACTCTAGTATTTTGAAAGGTAAATTGCTTATTTCTAAATGTATTAATAAACTGAGCCAACATGTGATCTCCCCAAAACAAAGACAATCAAAATTTCAAAATGGATGAAGTATATGTCCAGCTGCCTCAGCCTATGATAAAGATATATTGACTCTGGATTGTTGCTGAGATGGAAAAGTCAATTTTTTTCAGGGTGTTGCTGCTAATATGTTGCCTATGGTTCAGTGGGTGGCCTTATATTTTATCTCATATGGGCGACCCTAATTTGATTCAGTGTAATGATGATGATGATGATGAAGGTGATGATAATGATGACAACATGAATGTGAAAGTGAAATACAGAAATCTGTCAATTCTTCTTTAATATCAAGATATTTTTATTATTCAATGCAAAGTTTCAAATAAAATTTATATTAATTTGACTCTTAAGATCTTGATACATCATTAATTTTATAGAACCTGAAAATTATGATATTTTGTATTCTATCATTGAAAACTCAATAGTAAAAAGCTCAACAGCCATTGATACTTGTACTTTATACAAATATTATCAATATCTCTATGAAATATTTCAACAGATATTTCAAAAATTTAAATTTAGAATGGACAAATGTTATAAGTGGGGTATCTGGGAGTTTAGCTATGTTTATGCCTGTGTGCTCTGATTATGAGGCTCAAATTTTTCTGAAGTGAGATTTACATACTTTATTTGAAATATCCATTTTTAGGCATTGTACAGGCATATTCAATCAGGAGTTTATCTCCCCTGACATACTTACTTAATTTCTCATGATCTGTATATTATCATAGAAGATGTACATAACATCTATGTTTGTTCTCAGACTACAATATCCCTACACAATAAGGAGACAAGACAGATTATCGCTCTTAGGAAAGAAAGAGAGGAACACGTCTGAAAACGCAATTGAGTGCTGTGTTCTGGTATGGTTGGTAAGGCTGTCGATCCTACTATGGGTCAATAGGGAAATGAAGAGGGGAGTTGAGCCTCTATTCCCAAAATAGGGAAGAAAATGTAGGTTACCAAAATTCCATCAGGACCCAATAAGTGTCCCCAGTGTCCAGGATGAAGGAGATGGGTTCACATGATACTAAAATGACTACCAGGGCATCCCTGTTGGATATGACAGTGATTGCACCAAAGGAGTCTGATTCCCCTCAATGGCCCATGGCCAGACCTAAGATGTTGGGTGAAGGGTGATCTGGATCTGATGTCCCCATGCCTCAAAGTGCAAAGGGTCAGCAGCCAAATGTCCCTCTTAATTACAATTTGGAAATGTTCAGGCAGCCTTTATGGATTAGGACAGTCCAGAGTCCATTGACCCTCCTGATCACATTTGAAGCAGGGACTCAGTGGTTCTTGAGGCAAAGGAGCTCAGGCAGTCACTAAAGCTGATTGAATGACTTTGGGAAGCATTTGGTAGTTTTGATTACAGGCTTTTTCATCTCTCCCATAGTGCACACTGAGGTGCTAAGACTTCTGCCTATGTGGTTATGGGTCTTCTGCTATGGGTCCAAGTGCTAAACCTTGGCCCTGATCCCAGACATCAGGAAATATCTGGTAAAAAGAATATGTCATGAGGAGTTGTCTCTCCTCAGAGATTTGTCTAGATTGGTATATTTTAGTATGGCATTTGTGAGGCATTCTATTGAAATAGGATTTTATTCTTGTCCTGAATGACTTTTTGAAGTTTCTTATAGTTTGCTGGTTTAAGCACAACCTTATGGAGACTGTCCAGGAGATAAGTTATAAACTGGTCTCTAGCTAGAATGCCCTTTGTTATATTTTAATCTAATTGGGGGATTCAACACCAGTCAAACAGTAGGTCATCAACTCACAGTTTGAGGACCAATGCTAAAAGTTCAGAGGGTACAGCACCAGGTACCAGAACATTTTAATGAAGTCAGAAATCAAAGTTCATGCTCAGAAATATTACTTCATCCAGGGGAAATGGTCAGAGTTGTGGGTAGTGTGTCAATTTATGCTGACAAAAGGGAGATATTTATCTTTTTCTTTATTCCCTCATAATCACAGTTTATTAAAATACTTTTAAAAATACATACACACACAAACACACACACACACACACACACAAATATGCGTACATGTAAACTTGTATACACAGAACATATACATAAAATGCATGTGCTCTAGCCTATCCTGGTCTCTTAAGGAAGTAACTTGTTAGTTACTGTTTTCCTTTCCCTGTTCCCTTCCCAAAATGCTCCATTTACTGCTTCTCTATTTCTCTTCATAAAGAGCAGGCCTTA
>CM052716.1:60678664-60768072 GCA_028551405.1 Uromys caudimaculatus
GGGGGGGGGAGTGCCTCTGAGTGAAGCTGGAAGGGAAAAAGAGGGAAGGGAGAGAAGTCAATTCCTTTGTACATGAAATGAGGGCATGTGCATGGGTATAATGTGTGACATGTGGCAGCAATGAACCTGTACCACATTTTGGCAGTTGTTAAAGATATGGCTACTGTCTAATTTTTCTAGGTAGTCTTAGTGTTAGGATTTACCAGCAGTGTTGATAAAAATAGTTTGTGGGGCTTAATTATTTCCAAGTAAAACAATATTCTCATGATTTTCAAAGTAGGAAAATGTCAGTGATTTGTTTTTATTATTATTGGGTATTTTCTTTATTTACATTTCAAATTCTCTCCGCTCTCCAGGTTCCCCATGCCCCCTTGAAACCCCCTCCCCAATCTCCTCTTCTCCTTCTTCTATGAGGGTATTCTTCTGCCAACCCATACTCTCCTGCCTCCTGCCCTTGAATTCCCCTAAACTGCGGCATCCATCCCGCCTTCACAGGATCAAGGGCCTCTCCTCCCACTGATGGTTGACAAGGCCATCTTCGGCTACATAAGCAGCTGGAGCCATAGGTCCATGTGTACTGGCTTTTCTCTTGGAGCTCTGGGGGATCAGGTTAATTGATATTGTTGTTCTTCCTATGGGGTTACAAACCCCTTCAGATCCTTCAGTCCTTTATCTAACTCCTCCATTGGTGACCCTGTGCTTAGTCCAGTGGTTGGCTGTGAGCATCCATCTGCCTCTCTATATGTCAGGCTCTGGCAGAGCCTCTCAGGAGACAGCTATATCAGGCTCCTTTTAGCATACACAATAGTGTCTAGGCTTGGTGACTGTATACAGGATGGATCCCCAGGTAGGGCAGTCTCTGGATGGTCTATTCAGTCTCTGCTCCACACTTTGTCTCAGTATTTCTTCCTTTTGGTATTTTGTTCCCCCTTCTAAGAAGGACTGAAGCATCCACACTTTGGTCTTCTTGAGTTTCATGTGGTCCGTGAATTGTATCTTGGGTATTCCAAGCTTTTGGGCTTATCCGTGAGGGCATACCATGTGTGTTCTTTTGTGTTACCTCCTTCAGGATGATATTTTTAGTTCCATTCATTTGCCTAAGAATTTCATAAATTTCTTGTCTTTAATAGATGAGTAGTACTCCATTGTATAAATGTACCACATTTTCTGTATCTATTCAAACGTCAATATCTTCTAAATTATTCTGTTTGCAGTATTAAATGCAGATCTAAAGTCTTGCAGTGTTAATTCTATTCACTTATTGGTAGATTCATACATGTAATGTATAATTTCAACCTTGATTTTTTTAGTAATAGCTTGGAAGATTATTTAAATACATAAAATTAAAATTCTCTATTCACTAATAATATATTAAATTCTAATGAATACCATGTGTATATAAAAATCAAAAGAGACAAAATGCATCCTGATAATATGATTACAAATCTGTAAGGTAAGCATTGCTTCATCTACTTTATATATATACATACCAAGGAGCAATGTGCAGTCTTCTGTTTTTAATATTGTTGAAATTAGTTTCTAATAATGCCATTACACTGTACTTCCTTGCTAGAAGTTACAGTGGGTATGGAATCTGATTGATGTCACTATATATGAACAGTAGCAAAGGAGCTTGTGTTGTTGGCTTATGAAAGTTATCATTAAAAATAAAAGGATTCCTGATGATTGGTATGTATTTGAAAATGTATATCTTGAAAAGGGCTGCATAAGAGTTAAATAATAGTGTTGTAGATACTAATATTGTTATATATATATATATATATATATATATTTAAGAGTAACTACTGTATGATAGTACTTCTTAGATTTATATTAAAAGTTTGAATACCAGGAACTGTCAATTCATTTTCTATAGAAATGTTTGTTTCCAGGTAACAAATGTATGTGAAATTATATATGACTTCAAAGTATGTCAGGAGTGTGACAATTTAAATATTTTTCAGTACTTAATCATGCAAATGACAAGTTGTTGGCTTTTCCTGACAATAAAATGTGGGCATGCTTTGATGCGAAGTTATTTTCTGTGCATTTGTGTATTTTGTCATCACACAAGCAAAGAGTTTAAATTTGGGATTTAAAATACCTGTTCTTCTGTCTGCTTATAGTAGCATGATCAAAACAATATATGACTTAGGTTTGGAGAGGAAAATAAAACACACAAATCTTATATTAGAGTATGAAGTGCTTTGAGTCTTGACTTAGTGATTTTTACCTTTTCATTTCATGCATCAGTTTTGAATAATAACGAAATTTTGAGAAACTTGGGAATTTGTATGATAAGAAACTCTGAAGAATTGATATACTTAGGGAAGTCTTATGTCATTTAGGTATATTTCACTTTCAGTTATTTCATGAGGCAATTAAGAAATTTATTGTATTCACAATATTGAGCTCTGTGGATTCTAAAGGAAGACGAATTAATCTTACAGACCATTGCTAATCTCAGACTTGGCTTCTGTCAATGCACTCTTAAATTCTTTATCTACTTCTGGGAAACCATCGAATTTTTGAGTTTGAATGTAAAATGCTCTGGAAACCAGGAAGGGGGATAATATTTTAAATGTAAATACATAAAATATCTAATAAAAATAAAGAAATTTAAAAAAGAAAGTAAAATGCTACTTCTCTAAGACAACTCCAGGAAGAAAAGAGAAAAAAAAAAAGGAATCATCTAAACACAGAGTTTCCTTTTACCTCTGTTTTGATAAAATAGCTTTGACATTATTTACAGGTAGAAAAATAAATGAGGAGTATGCATAACAACATATTTAATGATGTGTTTATATCAGTGATTTTTAGCTTAGTCATTTAAAATTGACTGACCAGTATTCCAATACTAGGAAAAGAAATTTTATGCATAAATCTGTTTTCTTAGAATTCAGATATTTGCTTATTAAATTAAAGGTAGCCACTCTGAAGCTCAACATCTGATACTGATTCATAAAAATATTTAAATAACCATAGTTTTCACTATCATGTTAATAAAGGTAATGTGACTTCGAAATTTCTGGTTTTTTGGAGACTTATTTCTGTCATATGATGTTTTGCTGGGGCAGACAGGTGAAATAAAGTTAAGTAAAGCAGAGATATGAAAGAATGTTTTGCTGAAACATACATGTGAAAGAATGTAAAACTGGGAAGGGAAATAACATTTGAAATGTAAATAAATAAAATAACAGAATAAAAATGAAAAAAATAGAACATTTTAAATTTGAAAAATAAAAGGAAGAATGTTGAAGCAGACACTAGAAAGAAATTTTTGCTGAATATACAGGGACAGTCATTGATATGTTAATAAGTCTATATGGGTTCAAAAGTGAGATGTTATTATTTTTATGATATGGGTCATGATATGCAAAGATGTAGCATTCATAACAGTCAGGGTTTCCAGCTTTTATGGTGTTTGTGGATAACACACAGAATTCTAAAATTTTAATTTCAACTAAAGAGTGATTAGCCAATTATTAAAGGCCTTTTCAGTATTTTATAAGGCATACATATTGAAAGTATTCTTTTCATCTGAAATAAGAACTAAAAAAATGTAAACCTTATTTTTTAGTTATAAGATATTGTATTTCCATTGGATATTAACCTATTCCCCTCTTCAGATGCTATAACATCATCAGACTCAATCTAGCCATATATGTGGGTTTCCTTTCTCTAGAAAACTTCTATTAAAGAGTCATTTTATGATTATTATTATTATTATTATTATTAAATATTATTATTATTTATTATTATTGTCATCACCATCTGTATCCAATTTTTCCCTGAGAAATAAATGTATAAGAAGGTTGAGATGTTTCCACAAATGTGTGTTTCAAATTTTTATTGCTGTGACGCGAATCAAAGTCAAGCCTACCAAAGAAGGATGGACAGGATTGGGCCGCCAATGCTCAGGTTCTGAGGCAGAGAATTAGAAATTTCTATTAATTTTGATTGTGAGCCTAGCCTTTAACAGCTGAGCCATCTCTCCAGCCCAATTTCTATTAATTTTAAAATGAAAATGTTACAATTGGAGCATCCTTGGGGTATATGCACAGGAGTGGTATACCTGGGTCCAATGTCTAATTTTCCGAGGAACTAACAGATTAATTTTCACAGTTGTTGTACCAGCTTGCAATCCCCCCAGCAATGGAGGGGTGTTTCTCTTTCTCCACATCCACACAAACATCTGCTGTCACCTGGGTTTTTTATCTTAGCCACTCTAACTGTGGTGAGGTGAAATCTCAGTGTCATTTTGATTTGCATTTCCCTGATGATTAAAGATGTTGAACATTTCTTTATGTGCTTCTCAGCCATTCAAGATTTCTCAGTTGAGAATTCTTTGTTTAGCTCTATACCCCATTTTGAATAGGGTTATTTGGTTCTCTGGAGTCTAACTTTTTGAGTTCTTTGTATATATTGAATATTAGTCCTATATCGGATGTGGGATTGGTAAAGATCTTTTCTCAATCTGTTGGTTGCCATTTTTTCCAATTGAAAGTGTCCTTTGTCTTATAGAAGCTTTGCAATTTTATGAGGTTCTGTTTATTAATTGTTGATCTTAGAGCATAAGCCATTGGTGTTCTGTTCAAGAACTTTTCCCATGTCCATATGTTCAAGGCTCTTCCCCACTTTCATTTCTATTAAATTCAATGTGTGTGGTTTTATGTGAATGTCCTTCATCCACTTGAACTTAAGCTTTGTAGAAGGAGATAAGAATGGATCAATTTGAATTCTTCTACATGTTGACCACCAGTTGAATGAGCATCATTGGTTGAAAATGATGCCTTTTTCCACATAATGATTTTAGTTTCATTTGTCAAAAGTCAAGTGACCACAAGTGTGTGGGTTCATTTCTGGATCTTCAATTCTATTACATTGATCTATCTGTCTGTCTCTGTACCAGTACAGTGTAGCTATTATCATTATTGCTCTATAGTAGAGCTTGAGGTCAGGTATGGTAATTCCCCCAGAAGTTCTTTTATTGTTGAGAATAGTTTTCAATATTCTGAGCCTTTGGTTATTGCAAATGAACTGGAGAAATGCTCTTCCTAACTCTATGAAGAATTGAGTTGGAATTTTGAGGAGGATTGCATTGAATCTGTAGATTGCTTTTGGCAAGATGGCTGTTTTTACTATATTAATCCTACCAGTCCGTGATAATGGGATATCTTTCCTCATCTGAAGTGTCTTTGATTTTTTTTTTTTTTTTTTACAGACTTAATGCTCTTGTTCTTGACCTACAGATCTTTCACTTGCTTGGTTCAAGTCACACTAACATATTTTATATTATTTGTGACTACTGTGAAGGGTGTCATTTCCTTAAATTCTTTCTCAGCCCATTTGTGCTTTGAGTAGAGGAAGGCTACTGATACGTTTGAGTTAATTTTATATCCAGCCACTTTGTTGAAGTTGTTTATTTTAGGAGTTTTTTGGTGGAATTTTTGGGTTCTCTTAAGTATACTATCATATCATGTGCAAATAGTGATATTCTTTGTAGTTTTTATCCTTTACTCTGTAAAAGGTGCTTCTATTGAATCTGGTCAGTTTTAGGAATTTCCTGAAGTTATTTTAAGGTTTTAAACTTCCTGGTTTTGGAGCTTTCCTGAAGAATGGAATGCATTAATATAAGAACTGCTTGTATAGAGTATGTGCATATGTGTTTGTGTTTGTGTGTCTGTGTGTGTGGTTATGTGTGCATTAGCATATATGTGAAGGTCAAAGGGCAATTTATCAGAAGAGCTAGATGCTTTTCTTCTATCATATAAATCCTAGATATCAAATTCAGGTTATTTGGAATGGCAATAAGTGACTTTACTCACTAAGCCATCGCAAAAGTTTTTCCTATCATTTATTCTCATGCTATCATGCCAAATTGAATTATTATTATGAAATATTAATATAAAATATTAGTATAGAACTTTTATTTTCTTAGAGCAGGGTCCTTAAGTATAGAGTGCATGACTTTTGTTGTGCATTTTTGGAATCAACTATTCCATTTTCTATCTTAAGTAACTGAAGTAATATTCATATGATATAGCATTAAGCTTAATGTAAATATAATATTAGCAAAAGTGTATGAAACTATGAACATTATTTACTAATTTTTATTAATATCAGAAGGAAATATTTTGAACTCTACTTAAGTAATAATACACATTGAAGTAGCCTTTGTGAACTTGCTGAAGGATAAAACAGGGTAACTCAGCAAGAATTTTTGTTTCACAAAGCAATATATGTTTTATACTTGACACTGAATACAATGTTACTGATTCAATAAAAAGAAAGAGTCAAGTCATTGTTCCAGAACTGAATGACCTGTGGAGTGAAAAATGAATTTCTTGACAAATGAACAGAGAATTTCTATGAAGAAAGAAAGAAATGACCAAAGGCTTGAATTAAAACGGCACTTGAAATACAAAACCCAGACTGACTAGAAAAGCTCCTTTGGCAAGCATTGGAGAAAGAAAAGTTGCACAGTGTTTGTTCAGCAGCCATTGAAAACACTTCATAAGCTTTGTTCAATGTTAAAAATAAATTAAAAGAAATATTTTATATGGTTAAATGTTGGGTAACATGGCAGTGGGTGGAGTGATGGTCCCACGTGCTCTGTGTCCCTCAGAGGGGCAGGGTGCAGGAGTTTGATCACGCATACCCATGGACCTTTGGGAAAGTGTCGGGCTGTGAGAAGCCCCTGCGAAACACCTCCCAGGGTAGGCGATGTGGCTATGGGTTCCCAGGATGCATGGCAGTCGGCTCGGTGGGGTTCCCATGCTTTTGGGCATTGCAGACACCAATGGATGCTGTAGAAGAGCTGAGAACGAAAAAGGGAAAGAAAGGAAGAGAAGGCACATGGCCTAGGTCCCCGCCAGGATGAGTCCTTGATTTGCAAACTGGTCAGCTGGGTTGGCTAGATTGGGTGGCAGCCATGGCTGGGAGCGCTGGGAGGCCTTCTGCAGGAGACTAGATGCGACTCTTCAGATGAAGGTTGGTTCGCTCATTCCCCACAGTGGATCCCGATGAATAGAGACAATCCAGGGTTTTAGGGCATTTATTGTCATGGTAGAGAGTGGCCTGTGAATCTGTACCCCTGCAAGCTCAGGGAGGGGCAAGGTTGAAATAGTAACTGGGAAGGGGATTGACTAAGCCTCTAAGTGCCTCATTAACATGGGAATGTCTTGAGGCTACGTGAACCACGCCTCTACCTGTGGAGGGACTTGGGATGCTCTCTTTACATGACTAAATGTCACAGATCTATAGAGAGCTGCAGCAAGTGTCAGGGGCTGGTTTCTAGGAACATCGTAAATGCCTGCCGTCCCTTGTATGGTTGTCCCCTGCTGGGGACCACCTACTGGGTCCATGGGGTTTAAACCTTGGCTCAACAAGAAACCAGGCTGCCTTTCAAGGTCCCACAGTTAAAGGGAAGTAGAAAAAATTCTGTGGTGACAGAAAAAAAAAATGTGCCTCTTTATGTCTAATATTGGAATGGTGTCAACCAGAACACAGCCAAATTATTACAAGATATACAATTATCAATATAATGGTCAGGACATCATAAAAGAGTTGTGTGTTAGTGTAGGGTACGAACACGAATATATATTCTTTATGGGTCACTGGTAGAATTAACATTACATAAAGTATATATCATAACCAGTAGAAGCCTGTCAAGGCAGAAAAAAAGTAACTTACTAATAGGTATATTGAGTCTTAAATAACATATATAAGTATTCAGAATATAAAAGAGAGTAAATTATGCCATTTTGTGAACATAATTTACCTATGTTAATAATGTATTAAATAATTATAATGAATTTAATAGAAATATAATATAGCTTTTTAATAAGTAGTAGTTTTACTTATCAAGTGTAAAGGACTGAGTATACTTTAATTGTTTATAGGAAGTATAAATGACATTCCACACTTTTATTATGTGAACAATGACACATAACACGTTAAAAGATATTTTTGTATGAGGAATTTATCTTCTGATGGGAAAAGAAAGTTCTTGAACAGTATACTCCTAATGAATTTTTCTGGCACAAAAGGGTAAAAATAACATATAAAATAAATAGCCATTTTAATTGACTTCTCACTTGACTTCTAAATCTTTTCCACTCAGAAGAGACTATGATAATTTTAAATTTCCTTAATGAGACAAATAGTTGAACATATTTTAAAATTAATTATGAAATGATACTCATGTTTTATAGATACTAAATTATATGTTTATGGTTTCCCATTCACAATCCATATATATATATGGATTTAGAATATAAGAGGTTTCTGAATCAACATATTTTATTTTAACACATTCTTATTCTCATGTTTGTCAAAATGGTAATGTTATATGTATCTATGCAATTTGATCTGATGTCAAGCAGATCTCCATTTGTGTGCATTTAATCACCTCACATAGAAAACTTATCTGAAATAAACACTGCTTAAAGCATCATAGAGATACTTCATTTAAGTTGTCTACAGCATAATAAAATATACACTGACATTAATATCACTTTTATTTGGATATATTGGGAATAGAGAAATATTTGACAACGTTCTTAAGGTATATGGTATGTCAAATAAAGAACTTCAGTCTGTAAATCTCTTCTGATCACTAAAGCACACATTACTCTGAACCAAAACAAATGGGAACTTTCTTATCATACTACATTTGACCATTCTGGTTCTTTGGTAGAACTGAAATAAATATATAAGATATACAGTAGTGCTGTTCTTGGGCCCCATTTGTTTAGAAACTCCCAAGCTTCTTATGTTATAATAAAGACTACCTACTCTGTTATTTTTGTGATACCTATTTTGTGACTAGTTTGTACAACAAAGCTACAAAAACAGAGGTGTTGTAATTTTCCAACAAAAAATGGGAAGAAAAGGCTAAAATAAAAACAAGTATTCATAAGACTACTTAGAACCACTGACCAAAAGGATGCTATTTTCCTCACTCTACATCTGTATGACATGTTACTCTCTATGCCATGCCTCTGTCGCACAAACTTGACACACAGCTGCACATTTTCCTGTTCATTATTAATGTTACAGGAAATATAGGAACATTTTGAAAGACCAGTATTTTTGCTGCTGAGCTGCAAATATAGCTATACAGGACATAGTCCACAACCATTTGAAGTGAAAAACCAGATTCCAGGAGTGAGTTATACTTTAGATACAGCAATCTTACAGGAAATGTTTCTAATTCAAAACTTGTCTATTCTGAGAGGTTTAAAGATAGTGAGAAGGGCACTGTAAAATGTGCTTTTATTTTTCTTCATCTTATTGTATCTATGTATTCTTATTCATTTATTTTCATATTGTTCCTAAAGATCTAAAGAGAAAAGAAATAATCATAATTTCTTTGCCATTTCTCATGCCCTCCCTATTGTGTAGATTAATTGTAAGGATGAGGAAGACAAGTGAAGATATATGTTAATAAGCTAACATCACTAATTTATCGTTTCTGTGCCACCTGTTTTCTATGTGAACCTTCATAAGATATCTACATTCCAATTTAGTTGGAGTGCACATTCAGTGTACAACAATTTTAGGGAAAAAATGGAAGAAGTTTATATTAAAATATCTAGCACAATGTACAAATGTTGAGTAATGTCATAATACTTGTAAGTAGTAACTGCATTGAAAAAGTAAGAATCTGTGGAAGAGCAGCATTAAGTTGCCCAAGATGCAGGTGGTACACGTGTTCACCAGCACGGTGAACATGAGTGTCTCATCATTACTCTCTAGTCATTGCCATAGGCTCTCTATTGACCAAACAGTTGAATGACAATGTTCAAATATGTAAGAATATTAATGTGATATAAACCAGACAATCTACCTCCAAGCATAGCAAGCATGCTAGGTAATAGTAGGAAGCATGGCTTAAAGAAAACACAGATATGTAATTAAGATTTCAACTAATAGATGCCAAGGATATTCTCTCAAGTATTCACAAAACGAATCTAAAAAGATTCAATATTGCAAATATTTCAGATAAATGTAGCCTGGTAGAGCTAAAATGTCACATCTTTCACCCAGCTATATCACTCAAAGCAATCAGGGTTAGATTTAATTATTCAAAAATTCAATTTACAAATAATTGTGGTTGCTAGTTTCTCGTTTGTAATATTTATATATCTCTTCTGTGTATATAATAATCCTGTAATTATTCTTATATATTTCTTGTACCTCTCAAAAACATTCCAAGAACATTCAAACATCCAAGGTATAGAAAGCACTCAGAAAAACAAACAAACTAAAACCTTTCTTTAGTTCCCCTCTCTTTTCAGAGACTACCTTTCCCTAAAAATAACCTAGGTGCCATGGCACCTAACTTGCTTCTTGTTAGATATTACCAAAAAAGGTTTTATTATGCAATAAAATAAATAATTGTCTGATCTTCAGCAGAGCCTAGTCTCTACTGTTTTCCATCCCAAAGTCCCCTCTTGATGAGATGAGTACATTTTTTCCCAACAGTACCTTCTTACAAATCTTCTTTCCTCCACTCATTTTGGTCTTCAGAATTTAATACAACCACACCTACAAGTCATTGTGTAATCTGGATTTCAATCAGAGTCAACTTGCTTAAGAAAAAAATGCTGTTTCAGTTTTCAACTTTCATTCTTATTTCTTTAATCCACTTGGATTGAGGATTTGTGCAAAGTGAAAAATATGGATTTACTGTGGACATTCATTTCTTTTTTTTCATCCCCATGTGGTTTTGGATTTTTTGTCATATAATAAGTGAATGACTTTATCTCTGCTCATGTTTGGGTCCCTGATTTTGGACTATTGGTATACACATTTGTATGGCCTTACTATATTGATTTACTCGACTATTTAGCCATATGTTTTAGAACTATCTTCCTGCAATGACTATGGATCATGGAGCCATTATACTTGTCCTGACGAAAAAATGCTTTTGATATTTTGGAAAACTTTCAAATACAAGTTAAATATAGGAAGGCAAGTGTAGTAAATTAGGTCTTCCTAGTAAAAAGAGAGCATCCCTCTGTGAGTGGGAATATTTATTAATGAGGGTGTTGATTAGATAAATGTGAAAACTATACCATTATTATCAGTGAAATTGGCTGTTTCAACCTGGCATTTTAAATCAGTATAAAGGTGTAACTATAGACTGTTGTTGGTTCTATTGTTCTGGGTCCAAGTTTTTATAATGTGAAATTTCTTAATTATTTGTATATTGACAGGATATTTTTATCATGTACTTTTATCTACAGATATAAAGCTAGTCTTATTCTGCCTCTCTGCTGCCATAGATTCATTTATTCCCAACTTTGCTTCTTCATCTTCAGAATAATTACTCTTTCTTAAATATTCAAAGACTAGAACTAATCTCATGTGAGTGGGAGATATGAGGCTTTTTAACTCATCTGAGTCAAGAACAGTAATGAATATAATTGGAGCTTTAGCACACAGCTAAGCATAAAGTGAAACTGGTTTTAGCTTGCAATGTGGCAACTTATACAATAGAATATTATTCAGCTGCCAAGGAAAACAAAATATTAAATATCCTGGTAAATGGATATGTAACTAGACAATATCAGCATAAGCGAAGTAACCCAGACACAAAAAGTCAAATATATTTCATCTTATCTCTTACATTGTGTTGCAGGAAATATTAAAAAGAAAGATTTTATCAAGTACCCACACCGTGCCCTAGTTCTCTCAACCCCATCTGCCTGGCCAGCCATGCACTGGTTAGCAATGGCTGACTGCTTTTATCTTGTGGATATCCAGAGCACCACAATCTCTCTACCCAGCTTGCTAGGTTCCCAATGGCGGGTCGCTACCATGCCAGCCCCATGCTTCAAATCCCTCATGGCCTTAGTGGGGAACATCAGGTCAACCCATATTTTGCCACCGATACCAGAAAGCTCTAGCAGCTACATCTTACCCCTTTTGTTTTCCCCATTTCAAAAGGACCCAATCCTCTCCTCTTCTCTGGAAGTCCCTCCTAGTTGCCCAGTGATTGGCTTCTTTATTCATTAGGGGATTGGTTCACAAGAAGTAGCATGAGTATGTAACTCACTCCTTGTCTGAAGCCCCTCCCAGGAGGTCAGAATTAGCATCAAAACACAAACAGCCCCAGGGCTATCCACAACCACACTGAGATGTTTAAAGGTTTCGATCAATGATTCTCAACCTGTTTGCAGGAACCCCTTTTGGGAGAAATGACACTTACACACGGATCTTATTTCAGATATTCTAAATATCAGAAATTTAGATTATGACTTATAATAGTAGCAAAATTAAGGTTATAAAGTACTAATAAAACAATTTTATGGTTGGGGGAGTCTCCACAATATGAGGAATTATATTAAAAGGTCTCAGCATTAGGAAGGTTGAAAACCACTGTTACAAATTGTGCATCTTTCAATAAGAATAACCAGAAACAAAACAGAAAGAAAAAAATAATAGACCTTCCAAGGAAGGGTAAATAGAATATATAGTTAAAATAATAGTGATAAAGTAGTAATTTGAATAATAGCATTAAATATGGGGCATAGGAAGGCAGGGTAAGTTAAGAGTTGTAAGAAGCAAGAACTAGAAGTAAATTCTTTCTGAAAAGATTTGTGGAAATATACCACTATAGAAGACCTGCTAAAGTATAGAAATATATGCAAGAAAAATTATTGGAGTCACCATAATACTGTGGTAACAATGTTCCAACTAGACATCTTATATCAAAACAAAAATCTGTAGTGTCAGAAATGGATTATATTATATTGAGTTATTAACCAAATGTATCTTATAGACCCTTTTGTTTCATATGTGTGTGTGTGTGTGTGTGTGTGTGTGTGTGTGTGTGTGTGTGTGCATGTGCACAGGTATGCATGAGCACATGTGCACACATGTTCACACATGTGTACAGTAACAGTTTTTTGTTTTATTTTTATCTCTTGCTGAGTATTTCAAATTTTATATTGGGTTTCCATTTTTATTCTCTGTTTTGGAAGGTTATGAGTTATGGAGGATCTTTTAGGTTTCGAAAAGGAGAAAGTATATGATCAAAATATATTATATGAAAAATGATTTGAACGCCCTTATATATACAATTTGTGGTATACTGTGTGTGGAACTGAATATTTAACAATAGTTCTAGTAGCCTTCATTATACATTTGTGTCTTTTTTAAACTTATCATGACTATGTATATGGAAAGTATTGAAAAACAAAAGGTGAAAAATAGTGAATATTTGCTTCAATTGATAAAATGAATTATATTATATTAAAAATAAAGTAAAAATAGAAAATAACCCAGAAAGTGTTATCTGACATTTGTTCATGTTTGTTTCTTTCTAAGTAGATAGGAAGCAAAAGTGAAAGATACAGGCATAAAATTAATTGGTTATTCAGTATATATACACTGTGGCTACATGGAAATATACAAATATGATGGATGGATAACTGTTTATACAAATGTCTCTATGGTATTGTAAAGACTTAAGAGAGCTGACTATAGAAACTGAGTTTGGTATTGAAAATCTCATGTTAATTGTTTCATGTATGTAGAGATGATTACATAGAAATTTAATTTATGATTAAATCACAACTCCTTATACTACTTAGATTTATATTATAGTAATTCTTAGCAAAATAAAATTTAAATATACCATTTGAAACAATTCAAATACTTAAAACTATTTAATTGCAAATTATACAACTTGTAATAGATTTCTAGTGGCATGTAATTTGAAACATGAACCATATATCACTTGCAATAACAAAACTACACAAATTATAACAATGTACCCAACTTCTAACTTAACTATTTTCTCATCACTATTTATTTAGACAGACAAGGGTGTTATTAGATAAAGAATTCTGGTAATAACTTGGATTTTTTCCCTATACACAAAGATAGTGCACTACCTTGACTAATTTGATTTTGAGGTCTTTGAATCTGCAAGTTAATTCAGGAAGTTAATATGAAAAGAATAGTTGTTATTACTATGCAAATTAGGAGAATGTGAAAATAATAGCTTGAACTTATTATTCATCTTAAAATATTTAAAGGCCAGAAAATAATGAATAGGAATTACATACCTAGAAATATACTGCCTAACTTTTATTGCAGTCTTTAGAAAAATAATAATTGTTAAGGTTACCAATGATGATTTTTAAATTAAAGAAAACTCTATAAAATATAAACCAATTCTTAATGTAAAATGTCAATGAGATTGTACAAAGGTCTTATTCTGAGTTCTGAATTTAAATTGCTAACCTACTGAGCTGTTTTCAGACATTATACCAGGTGTGAGCTTAGATAGAATAATAATACTTTGTAACTCTCAAAATTGGTGAAACTTCCATGCTTTACATTCTATTGTACATTTAGAGAATATTCTTGGCTTGCTGTATTTTCTTTCAGAAATCATGACTTTTTATTACATTGCACTTCTTGAAAAAAATGATTAAACTACATTTGGGTAACAGGTTTTTAAGTGGAAATTTAGTACAGAAATAGTTTCAAGATTAGTTTGGCAAAAGGTAGCCTGAAGCTATCTTTTCCAATAAACTAGTGTTTCACAATAGACACACTACTACACATTGAGCTAACAGCAAAAGAGAGACCAGTCTCTTAATTGTTTGAGGAAGATTGAATTTTCTAGCGTCTCCTATGCTCTTCTGGCAATCTTGAAAATTTTAAAGTGGTGGTATCTATTTAACCTAGATATTTGTTTGTACGAGAACTAGGAAAATATGAATTTCAATTTGATTTTAAGGGTGTTTTAATAGTTGAATTCCCAAGTTTTATCTTGACCCTCTTCCTTCAATGCTTTCCTTGAACTTAATTTTTTAGCACGTTATACAAGAAAATATTTGACAATCATGTCAATCAATTAAGATTGAAAGAGATAGATTGGATAGTATTAAGCATTCATCTTTAAAGTACGAAAATATAATGATGGAAAAGAGTCACATGTACTTATATGAGATCTTAATGTGTTTAGCTATTATCTAAAAGTAGGAGAGATAGTATGACATTCCTTGTGATTTTATGGAAGAAAGCATAATTAAAAGTGGAGCTTATATGTAACAAGTCAAACTCTAATGGCATGGACATTTTTAAATGTGGAGAGAATAGTAGACATTAAAGATTATTAGGATAAAAATATATCTGAGAGTTTCATTTTTACTAACTACAAATATCAGTCATAAAGATTAAATTTAATTGCTCACTTGTCTTTTTTTTCTTTTATGTGGTGCCAAGGAGTCTACTTTGCTAGACTATTAACTTCTTACAGGACTAATGCTGTTTTTACATGACTATTTGAAGATGACAAATCTTGTGAAAGAATTCTGTCTTTAATATTCTTATAATATGAAGAGATGTGGAATAATGAAAAAAATGTCTTTGGATGTTTGAAACTAATGAAATATATAGGGTATGATAATAATTGTATATACTAAACAGTTAAGGAAAGAAGTGTTCATTTGGAACTAAATAACATATATCAAGACCAGGATTATATTTTATTCCTCTGATTTCTTTCATGTTTCATAATATTATATGAAGATTTTGAAATCGATTTATGATAGTAAATGACAAACAAATACATATGTACATAATGCATTTATTTCCTGTTGTTTTCTCTGCCGCTGATTCAAACAGTCTTGCCATTTTCTATTTGCTGTTTTCTGAGCCTTGGGAAAGGAATTGTGATATAGAAGTTCATTTGGGGAGACTTATGTTTAAGATCCTTACTCTTTGACCAGCTGTGGTCCTCTACGTTTATCATCATTTAATTAAAAAATGTTTCAGTGATGAACATTTCCCAGTGTACCCACCTATTTGTATAACAATATGTCATTCAAAATAAGTTTAATATAATATTTATTTAGCCTATTAACACACACACACACACACACACACACACACACACACACATATTCTCCTAGAGGCTATATCCTGACTAGAGAGAGGTTCTTGGCAATGAAAATGGTGAAAGTTTATATAATGTACCCTACCAGACAAGGTAATGTGTCCTTGGAAATATGAAGATTTGATAAATTATAAAAAATCACTTCTATTGTTTTCATATAATGAGATTTTGCATTGAAATAATGAAGAATTACCCTATTCATTTCTTATTATATATAATGCTTAGAGTATATTTTATACAAATGAATTCCTCCAAGCATGTGATTGTCTTGTTTTTAACAAATACACCTGAAGTAGAGCTTTCTGCTATCTTTGGAAACTCAGTTGTATCATGTGATACTTTTCTAAAAGCTGTCTTATAATAGGTTATTTTGATGAAGCAGACACTTGATATTTTTCTGGAATCTCTCTGATGAACAGGCATATGATGTTTTGCTAGAGAAAACACTGCAAAGGACACAATATGTTTACAAAGAATATAAATAAAACTCCACAGATAGCGAGAAGATACTCTTGCATTCTTCCACCTTGCAACATTATGCTGGTCTTCCCTGATGACACTCTTGAATTGGGTCATCTTGTAGTACTTTGCTGATTGTCACTTATCAGCTTCTTCTGACTCGGTAGAAATAAAACTACCAAATAACCTATTGTGGTATTCTACCTGTGTCTTGCCAGTTCCATGGTTTCATGCCATTTAGTGGAGCCTTACAGTTTCCTCTGGATTGAGCCACTAATACTGATTAATGTTTGCTGTTTACAATTGGCCTGGACTGCTGCTACTGATTCGAGTTGGAATCACTCCAAAGAATTACTTCTAAACAAGTCTACATCCCCTATTTCCTATTAACCTTTCTTTCTTTTTTTTTTTTTTTACCTTTGGATTATGGGATATAGTGAAGGATGAAGCATTTAAAAACCCTTATTTAATTAGGTTTAGAAAAATCTAAACCAACGTGTGGTTTAGGCATAATGGATAGCTCTGCTACTAAAGTAGTAGAGGAAAAAGCAAATTTTGATGAGATAGATATTCTGATAAAGGAGGATGACAAAATAATAGCTGAGCTCCTGCTACTGGGTAGTCTCCTGACTTGTTCCCAGAAGCAGTTTTCAGTTTTTGCTTTGTAGCCTTCCTGAATAGCATTTTTTAAAAGATTGGGAGAGAAGATGAAATTTCAGTAGGTTCACTCAATTCTTTTGTTTTAAAAAGGATTCCAGAGTTGGTTATCCACTCAGAGAGACTGCATATAGAGGTAGAAGTGATTGCAAAGTAAAAAGAGCCAGGTGATGGAGAGTGACAGTGTTCAGGCATGGTGTCTGAGACAGGGAAATTACTGCATGGTGAAAGAGGGAAGCAAACTAGTTGGAAGGCAAACTATCATCCTGCACTGCTCTACACACTTTCACTGAAAAATGCCTAGAGAACTTCATTAAGATAAGGGGCTGGGAAGAGCAGAGGGCAGTAAAGAAACAATGGTTTACTCTTCAACCAACTGCACCACCGGAAGATTTGCTTGGGGCTACACAGGCAATTTTAGCCTTCCCAGTCTATGTTCAGCATATGACTTCTAATTATCATATTCGTTCCTATAATGAATTGACCTTCTGTCCAATATTTAGTATTTTCTTATTAGTTATTTTATTTATTTACATTTCAAATGTCCCCTTTCCTGGGCTCCCTTCCACAAACCACCAACCTTATCTAGCATCCCCTTTGCTTTTAAGAAGGAACTCCCACCCACCCACTATCATCTCATTGCTCTAGCCACCCCCAAACCTCCATAGAACCAAGTGCCTCCCCTCCCATTGATGTCAGATAACACAATCCTCTTCTATATATGTAGCTGGAGCCATGGACCCATTCATGTATATGGATAGTTTCCAAAGTGGTTGTACCACCTGGCAATGCCACCAGCAATCAAAGAATGTTTATCTTTCCCCAATCCTCACAAGCAACTGCTGTCCCCTGAGTTTTTTATCTCAGTCATACTGTTTGGTTTAAGATGGAATTTCAGAGTCATTTGCATTTGCATTTCCCTGATGACTAAGGATGTTGAACATTTCTTTAGATACTTCTCAGACATTTGAGATTCCTCAAATGATAATTCTTTGTTTAGCTATGTACCCTAATTTTTAATTGGGTTATTTGGTTTTCTAGAGTCTAACTTCTTGAGTTCCTTGTGTATTTTGGATATTAGCTCTCTATCAGATGTAAGTTTGGTAAAGTTCTTTTCCAAATCTGTAGGGTGACATTTTGTCCTTTTGACAGTGTCCTTCAGCAAAATGACTGGATATAAAATTAATTCAAACAAATCAGTAGCCTTCCTCTACACATAGAACAAATGAGATGAGAAATAATTTAAGGAAGCAACAACCTTCACAATAGTTACAAATAATATAACATATCTTGGTGCTACTCTAACCAAGCAAGTGAAAAATCTAAAACATTTGAAAGAGGCTGTTATTCTATGGTTTACCTTATTTATTAAAGAAATGTTTAATAGCTGGGCTATGAAGCATAAAGTTATTCCTCAAGATGGGAAGGGATTGCTGTCAGCTGAGCTAGAAAGTTTTAAACAATTACATTGGTTTTCATGGTAGAGGCATGAATCCATTAAACTGCAACAATATAACACAACAAGGGGAATAAATGTTACTAAAGAACATCTGCTTGTTGAGGGGTACTATGCTTTCCAACAAGAACAAATCCAATCTGATGATCTTGTAATTGAACAATGTCTTGTTGCTGTTTAAAGAGCTTGTGAAATGATTGATGACTCAGAAAAGAAAAAAATCTACCTCATTTACTAAGATGATACAGGGTCCTATGGAAGCCTTTACTGACTTCTTTCAGAGACTGAGTTCATCTGTAAAAAAAGCCATATCAGATCCTTCAACCAGACAATCATTGATAGCAATCTTGGCATTTGAAAATCCTAATACTGAATGTAAGAAAGCAATCAGATGGATGAACGCAAGAGGAGTCCCAATAGACAAATGGATATGGGAGAAAACTGATACTGGTTCTCAGGAACATCATGCCAATATATGAATGCCAATTGTAGCTAAATGTCTCAGGAATCAAATGCCTGATGTTTTAATTGTGGATAATTTGATCATTTCAAAAGATATTGAAAGGATAGATTTGGAGCTCAAAAGAGCAGGTACATTGACTCTGAATAGTATGCTATTCACAGAAGAGAACAAGCAGGTTCTGACTACTCTGAACCACAAAGTCTTCCAGAGCATTTTAGCCACTATGAGGAAGAAATATTGTTCAAAGGATTGTAGGTCCAAGAGAGACATTCAAAGTAACCTTTTGCCTTCATGAATTGAACTGAAGGGCCTGTCATCATGAACCCACTCTCCAAGTAAACAATATAACTGTTGCCTTTGATCACCCAGGAGGTACCAAACAGACAAGAAAATCAAAGCTAAGCATTTTGGATTTTATGCATGCTAAGAAAGGAAGTGCAGATTTGGATCTGGTCACAGACATGCCTTTTATGTTGTCCCCAAATATTTAATGTTACAAGTTAAAGACTGGTATTTATGACCCTTTTCCATCAGAAATACTGAGGATAATCTTGGGAAGAAGTGGATTAACTTCTCAATAATTTATTGTGCACCGAGGCGTAGTAGATGGGGATAGCAAGAAAGAAATAAAAATCATCATATATATGAAGAAGACGGTGTTAATTAATGTTGGGGAATAGAATTGTTCAGCTTTTGTTTCCTTACATCAAGGGTAAGACTGCTACCAGAGAAAGAACATAGACATTGGAGAATTCTGGAATATGTGCTCCAGCAAACAGTGGTTAATGATCAGAGACCCAAGTGAACAGTGCAAATGAATGGTGATGAAACAGAATGATTGGTGGACACAAGAGCTGTTATTAATACATTTTCACAGAAGTCTTACAATCCAGATTGGCCACATCAGAGGTTTACACACAGTTTGTAGGAATTGGTATATATATTATCATGAATAACATAAAGTGTTTGATGAATTAATATATGGGACTAGAAGGGCAAATGGGGATTTCAAGACCTTCTGTGACTGTCTTACCCGTAAATTTATGGCAAAGTGATATTTTACAATGGTGTACTCAAATTAATATTTATGTAATTCCAAGTACAGAAATTCAGAAAATTAGAGGTGATATGTTGGATGTTTCTGCAGAAAGTTTTGATATGGGTGATCAAGAACAATCACAAGCTGTGCCCATTGGCCAAACATAGAAAATCATAGGGATTAAGTTTCCAAATTCATAAAAGGACCATAGCTGACACACCAACAGCCTTGTCCCTCAAATGCCTAAAAAATAGATCTGTATGGAAAGAGCAATGGCCCATAACAAAAGAAAATTGCAAGCCCTTGAATAACTCGTACAAGGACAACTGGAAGCTCACCATATAGAAGTGTTTGCCACCTCTTGCAATTCCCTTTCATTTCTTCTGAAAAGAATCAGATAAATGGAGGATAATAATGGTTTTAAGAGCAGTTAATAGAGTAAAAAATGTGTCTTTTACTACCTGGTCTCCTTTACATTCTTTGTCAGCGAGATCATGGCCTATAATAATAATTGACTTAAAAAATTGCTTTCCTCCATACCCTTACATGTGCAAGAAAGGCAAAGGTTTGCTTTCTCAGGACCTACTCTGAACAACAATGTTGCAATAAAGAGATACTATGGGAAGGTACTTCCAAAGGAAATGTTCAAGAGTCCTAATTTTTGTCAATATTTTGTGCAACTGTCATTAGAAATAATTTGCATGCAATTTACTCAATCAATCATTTATCATTGTAAGGGTGATATTTTGTTGACTCATTCTGATACAGATAGTTGAGAGAATATGTTGAAGGTAACACAAAGATTTCTGTCATCCTAGAGATTACAAATTGATCCAGAAAGAAAGAGGAGATTCACTTCGTTATTTGGGTTAAAAAACAATCAAATGGATTTGACCACAAAAGGAACAGATCCATAGAGATGAATTGCATAATTAATGATTTTCAAAATTGGGAGATATTAACTTGCTGAGACCTAAAATTGGCTAAGAGTGTATGAGATAAATAATTTGTTTCAAACATTACAAGGAGCTTCAATTTTAGACAGTCTAAGATGTCTAACAGCTGCAGCAGATAAAGAGTTAACTGCTGTAGAACCAAGACTACAAGATGCATATGTGGATCTAATTGATTCTAATCTCCCTTTTATTTTGGTCAGTTTACCTTCAACACATTTTCTTACTGGACTCATTATGCGGAGAGAAGATAGTATCATGTAATGGATTTTCTTAGCTCATAAATAAGGTAAAAAATTGAAGACATATATAGAAAATGTTTCTGAATTACTTATAAAGAAGAAAAAAAGACTGAATCAAGAGTCAGGAACAGATCCACATGAAATTATAGTATCTCTTACACAGACTGGGATTATGTCATTATGGGTGAATAATGAAGGTTAGCAAAGGATAACTACTTGGGTAAAATTAATAATAAATTTCTAAGAAGCAAACATATACAATTTATAAAAAGAGCTAATTGGATTCTTCCACATATTGTAAAGAAAACACCAGTTCCAGAGGCACCAGTATTCTATATGGATACAAAAAGACATGGAAGACAGGTTATAAGTCAGAGAAAAATAAGCAAAGTGATTAAAGGTCCATATACCTCAGTTAAAAATCAAAATGGTATGCAATCCTTATTGTATTATTAGGTTATCCTTAATCTCCTAATGTAATTACTGATTCTTTATATTCAGGAAGAGTTGTTTTGCATATAAATGTTAATGAATATGTACTTGATAATTCAGAATTAACTTTGGAATTTGTACAATAGTGATAGGCCATCAAAAGTAGAAACAGGTCATTACATATTGCTCAAATTTGGTCTCATACAGGTTTGCCAGATCCATTAGCTCAAAGAAATGAGGAAATTGACAAATTTCTAGTAAGGAATATATTAGTAGCCTCAAAAGTTTCATGAGAAACATCATATTAATGAAAAAGATTTAAAGACAAAATTCTATCACTTGGTAGCAAGCGAAAGGGGAGGGAGTAAAAATTCTACATATTCTCTATACAGCCAAACTCCATTAACTGCTGGTCATAGTCCTAGAGGAACCAAAAAAATGACATTTGGCAGATGGATATTTTTCATTTTGCAGAATTTACAAAACAAATGTATAAACACTATACCTTTAAAACATACTCAGAATTTCAATGGACAACCACTTTAAATTCTGAAAGGACTGATTGTGTTATTACACACATATTGGAACTAATGTCAATTTTGAGGATATTACACAAATTAAAACTTATAATTTTTTAAACATATGTATCCAATAAAATGAACTAATTCTTTACATATTATAATAAAAATCATGTTACTGATATGCCACATAGAAAGAACCAATCTTACCTTAAAAGAGATGCTCATTAAACAAAAGAGAGAGCAAAAATCCCCAGGAACTGATTAAATTAAATTTAGACTGTTAAGTCAAAATTTCTTTACTGTTGGTGAGAAAGCAACAATAGCAGCCAAGATACTCTGTATTATGGATAAAAGAGAGGAACAAGGACAACCAATATACCGTAAGGATGTCATGATGCTAGAATGTAAACCTGAAATGGTATTAAGATGGGGATGTGGTTATACTTATGCATATACCTGGAATGAGAAAATATGGTTACCAACAAAGCTTGTAAAATTAAATCTGACCAGGGAAAATCTCTTATTAGGGGAGAAATGCCCAGGTGATTCACTGCTATAAACTCTCCTAGTTACAGATATTTTCTCAAAAAACAAAACAAAAAAACAATGCTTGTAAATCAACTTCAAAAGGGCTACCCTAACTGATCAATCACACACAAAAGAGGAGAACATATATAGTGGACTGATAACATAAAGAATAGAAAACATAGAGACTACACAGCAGAGAACTATTAGTCTATTATGCCAACAAATTTAATGCTTTCAGCACAACAGTAATTGCAAAGGCAGTAATATACACACACACATATGCACCATATTTAAACTACACAGTCCCATATTTAAAATACAAAGTCCCAAATCCATCAGAAATAGGTATTCATGCCTGCCTCAGGTTGTGTTTGGTTGATTTGTCATTACATATGTACAGACAGATAGATACACAGACAACACACACACACACACACACACACACACACACACACACACACACACACACATCTTGGACAGAGTTAATATCTTCATTCTGTTGAGTTCACTCAGTGAAGATTCATTTCTGGGAAAGCCGACTGTTCTCCTTTTTAGCTGTGAAAATTCATTGGATCTTTGTACTCTTTTTTTTTTTTTTTTTGTAAACAATTCCAAACAGAGATGAGCATTTCCAAACCAATTATTTTTGCAGAGTGTTTTGCTGGTTGAGGGACTACTCAATCTGGAAATGAGACCTTCTATAAACTAACCACCATGAAGCGTCTTGGTGGTACAGTAGATCAACATTCCTATCAAGATTAATTTTAAATAATAAGGCATAAAATGATGGTCCATTTTTATCTATTCCATATTTACCTGTATAAAACTCTTCAGTAATACACAGCTTGATACTCATTAAATTCCTCTTTTTAATTGTGTATTCACAAGATAATTCAGAAACACAACATCTATTTTTCTATTTAGTTCATTTTGAGGAGATTTTTTTATTTATGTAAATAGAATGGGAGAATTAGGAGTCACAAATTTATGTGATCACCCATTACATAACAAGCCTACCACTATTATGGCAAATGCTTAAGGAGAGAAAGTGTGGCTACAGAAATGACAAAGGTGTGTATTCTGCACTTCCTCACGCTAGAAACTTTGGGGGGTAATGGACTACAATTCTGATTCATGACGGAAATTTGAACACAGCAATCTTGTAGATGAAATATAATTCAGAAGCTTATTATTTGAAGGCATGTCAACCAGGGGATAAACAGTCCATGGTTTATTAATTTCTTATGAGTGTAACAAAGGTGTTTTTTTTAAGCAAAAACGGGATTTAATGCCCATTAGAGGTGATAGATTAATGGTTGTGAAACACTTTGTCATTTGTATATTGATAAATATGGCAATGAAGGTAATGGTGTCCATCTATTTTATGTAGTGTCTCATGAACAAGTATCTGTGAATTCTTACTGTAGTACATCATACTCTGCTTTCTTGATTTACTGGTGTTTAAAAAAATCATTTTTGCTTTGCTGTTTGATTATTTCAACAGCAGATGTCAAGATTACTCCCAAATTATTACTATGTGCATTAGCTATTTCTTAGCTGTTTTCTAAAATAATCCTTATATTACTTTTAAAATTGTTATTAAACAAATTTCATGTATTAATTGCAATTGATAATAAGTTATTTTTTGTTAGCTACACTGTTATTGTGTGTATAGATATATCATCTCTGTTTGTCTGTCTGTCTGTCTCTGTCTCTGTCTCTCTTTCTCTCTGTTGTGTTTATTCCATTAATGATGTGGAAAAGAAACACAGAAGGATCAATTAACAGGAGAAATTTATAAAATAAGCAGCACATCAAATTTTATGTATCAAATTGTGTAAATGTCTGCAATAAACAAATGAAAAATTATATTTTTAATTCCTCAGGACAATAAATGAAAATGTTTATCATAAATATAATAACTTTTGGCCCGTAATAAAATTAACTAAAATACATAAGAATTTTATTATTCTACACAAAATAAAAGGGTGTCCCGCTGTGAGAGACAAGGAGTTGTGTAAGGATAAGTAAGATAATGGACATATTAATAATTATTTTTTAAGTCAATCAAATTCTAAGGCAATTATTTAGGTGATAGTTAGAATTAAACTCTGAACAGGTTTCATTATATATATTTCAGATTAATACCAATAAGTAAATACCCATTTTCCTTCAAAATGGTTCTGTAAACAGGTGATGTCACTACACAGAAAATGTCTTTGTGGCCTTCTGATAATGAATGCTTTAAAAATACACAATATAATTAAACAATCACATACAAAATTCAACTCTATATTTCTTATGCTTATTAACTTATATGTACTATTGATGCAATGTGTATATTTATCTATCATCTATGAAATCCATGCTAGGAAAGAAAGTACAAAGAGAAAAAAAGTGAATCAGGTATATATTTAATTTATATATATTTAATTTATAACATGATAAAATGTAAACACATTTGAGTGATACTTTTTGCCTTAACATCATAGATTTATAGAGACTGTATATGAATTCATAAATATTTAAACTTTAAAAGTCAACTAGAATAGAGATTTATTGAGCAATAAAACCCTAACCTATTTTCTGACATATAGTTATTGAATCAACAAAATTAAAAAATATTCTGTGTCTTTGTGTGTGTGTGTGTGTGTGTGTGTGTGTGTGTGTGTGTGTGTGTGTGTGTTTGTGTGTGTGATGGGGAAAAGAAAACCTTATTCATTTTGGGATGGCCTGCAAATTAGTGTGCCTACCTAAGTAAGTGGTATGGAGAATTCTCAAAAAAAACTAAAAATATATTAAAATGTGACACAACTAAACCAATCATTGTCATATGACAAGGAAATTGACTTCATACTCCACAAATACATACTCATCTATTTTCATTGCCTCCACATTCATAATAGCTAGGGAATTCAAATAACCTAAGTATTCTACAACTGATGAACAAATAATGCAAATGTTTATATGTATACACTATGGAATATTTTTTAGTGGTAAAGAAATATGAAAGCATGAACTTCGCAAGTAAATGGATATAATTAATAAAGTTCATATCCAGTGAAGAAATGCAGATGTAAAAAGATAAATGTTATTAACTGTCCTTGTTTGGAAGCTAAGGGGGCTTAATCTTCAAATGTGACTACACTGCCTTTCGTAATTATAGAAACTAAGAAAGAAAAATAATATAGCCAGGATAGAAATGCAAATCAATCCATTTTATATCCTTGTACAAAGCTCAAGTCTAAGTGAATCAAGGACCTCCATATATAACCAGGAACACTGAAACTAATAAAAGAGAAAGTGAGGAAGAGCCTGGAACACATGGCCAATGGGGATAATTTTCTGAACAGAACACCAATGGCTTATGCTCTAAGATCAACAATCAACAAAGGGGACCTTAAAAATAAATTGTAAAGTTTCTGTAAGGCAAAGACACTGTCAATAGGACAAAATGGCAATCAACAGATTTAGAAAAGTTCTTTACCAATCCTTCATCTGATAGAGGGCTAATATCCAACATATACAAAGAACTCAAGAAGATAGACACAAGAGAACCAAATAACCCTATTTTTAAAAAATGGCATACAGAGTCAAACAAAGTATTGTCTACTGAAGAATACCAAATGGCTGAGAAGCAACTAAAGAAATGTTTAACATCCTTAGTCATTAGGGAAATGCAAAACGACCCTGAGATTCTACCTCACATCATTCAGAATGTCTATGATCAAAAATTCAGGTGACAGCAGATACTGGCAAGGATATGGAGAAAGAGGAACACTCTTCCATTGTTGGTGGGATTGTAAGCTGGTACAACAACTGTGGAAATCAGTCTGGTGGTTCCTCAGAAAATTGGACATAGTACTACCTGAGGATCCAGCTATACCATTCCTGGGCATTTACCCAAAAGATGCTCCAACATGAAACAAGGACACATGCTCCACTATGTTCATAGTGGCCTTATTTTTAATAGTCAGAAGCTGGAAAGAACCCAGATGTCCTTCAATGGAGAAACGGACACAGAAAACATGGTACATTTATACAATGGAGTACTACTTAGCTTTTAAAAACATGAAATTCTTAGGCAAATGGATAGAAATAGAAAAATATCATCCTCAGTGAGGTAATCTAGCTACAAAAGAACACGTGGTATGGGCTCACTGATAAGTAGATATTAGCGCAAAAGCTCAGAATATGCAAAATACAATTCACAGACCACACGAAGCTCAAAAAGAAGGAAGAGCACAGTGAAAATTCTTTAGTCTTTATGGGGAACAAAATACTTAAGGGAGGAAATACAGAGACAAATTGTGGAGCAGAGACTGAAGGAAAGGCCACTCAGTGACTGGCCCACCAGGGGATCCATCCCATATATAGACACCAAACCCAGACACTATGGTGGATGCCAAGAAGTACTTGCTGACAGGAGCCTGATAAAACTGTCTTCTTGAAGGCTCCACCAGAGTCTGAGAAATCAGATGTGGACGCTTGCAGCCTACCATTGGACTAGGTGTTGGTTCCCTAGTGGAGGAGTTAGAGAAAGTATTGAAGGAGCTGAAGGGATTTGTAACCTCATAGAGGGAGCAATACTATCAAGTAACCCGACCCCTCATAACTCCCAGGGACTAAGCCACCAACCAAAAAATAGACATGGCTCAAGCTGCATATGTAGCAGATGATGGCCCTGTCAGGCATCAATGGGAGGAGAGGTCCATGGTCCTATGAAGGTATGATAGATGCCCCAGTGTATGGGATTTGAGAGGGGGAGGTGGGAGTGGATGGGTAGGTGGAAGAACACCCTCATAGAAGCAAGGGGAGGGGGGATGAGATAGAGGGTATCTGGGAGGGTGGGAACCAGGAAGGGGCATAACATTTGAAATGTAAGTACAGAAAATATCATATATATATTTGTAATGCACCTCCACAATACTATATAGAATAATTTCTTTGAAATAAAATTCCAGTTTACTTTTAAAAAGTAGTCCAAATTTCAAAGTCTTTTCTGAGATTCATGCAATTAGTTAACTGCAATCCCATATAAAATCAAAATCAAAAAGCTGATCAAATACTTTCGACATAACAGGATATACACTACCATTCCAAAATGTCTTATTGTGAAAGTGCTGGACAAAGCAAAACCAAAAATAAGCTGGGCAAACTCCAAATGCTGCATCTCCATGTCTGATATCCAACTCCTTCCAGTTTTGTTGACTGCAACACATTTATTTCATTTGGGCTGTTTCCACTTTTTATTAACAACCCTCTTGGCTCTGGATTCTCTAATATCTTGGGGTCTTCAAGGTAGTTTCAACCTCACTGCTTCTTCCAATATCTGGGATCCACAAATGTTATTCTGGGCTCCTCCAAATGTCTTCAGTCACTTCAGTCATAAGCATTTTAGGCTCTGTTGGCTTCACTTCACTGGTGCTGCTGTTATTGATGTCCATCCATGGTCCTGGCATCTCTGTTATCCAGAGCACTTCTGCTTCAAGTAGGACTGCAAATACCTTCTCAAAAGCCTCTCTTTATCTTGATAAGCCTCACCTTCTTTGCAGGTCTTCTTCAAACCTGGGCTGTCAAAAGCAACTGAAGCTGCATGTTCACCAATGGTCTTTTCTGGCCTCTCACAGTACCAAGCCTCAGCTGCTCTCCATGACTCCTTCATCTTTTTACAACTATTACTACCTGGGTAATTCTTACACAATACAAAATCTGAGTGCCAGAATTATTTCTATCTCTGAAACACAGCTGCTTTGTGCTCTCAGAAAACATGATCCAGAAGGTTTCACCATAGTGATGCTGGTCTCTTCTAATCACCACTAACTCATTAACTCCAGCTAATTAGTATCAACTGCCCCAGTAACCCCTTCTGTTCTTATCTCTAAAGCCAGACCACATGGTTGAATCTGTCAAGTTCTTCTGTTTGCTGAGGCTGGAACATGCTCCTCCCCCCCCACCCCCTATTCTATCATATTACCACTAGCTTTCTGCTTTCCATCTCATTCATTGCCTAAACTTGGCTGTCCTAGATCTTGCTCTGTAGACTGACCTTGAACTCAGAGATTTTCATGCCTGTGTTTCCTGAATGATTAAAGGTGCATTCTACTATTCCTGAATCCAAGCCTTATTTAAACTTTTCACAAGATCTTTATAAGTTCTGGATTGTAGCTTACTCCAGATATAGTCAAGTGGAGAAACAAAAATAGCTACTACAATTCATTCCTTATCAATTTGACACACAATCATATTTCTTTATGACCAAATGCAAACAACAACCAGGTAATGAAAACACCCAATAGATAGAACTATCCCTTTCACAAATGGAAATACATAAACAATAAGCTTAGCTGGATGAGATCTTGCCCTGAGTTCACCAAACCCTTAATATGTTATTCTCCCTGAACATAGGATTCGGCTCCATTCTATTTCCTAGTGCCCCTTTAATACAAAAACTATCTATTTTATATTTTTTCCTTTTACAGTTGTTCCTTTTCATCAAAACACTCTTCATAAGAGTACTGTAGTAACCAAACAATAGAATATATACGAGGCTGTGTTGAGATTTCCTTTGCTATCACAATTAACCAAAATCTCTTCACTTTAGCCTCATGCTGACTCTTCAGACTAGGGCAAAATAACAGTCACATTACTCACTAAAATATCCTACAAACAGTGTTTTTGCCACATATCATCATGCTTCTCTTTCGAGACATTTTGGGCCAGGCCGTCTCAGTTCAAATCACCCTCAGCACCAATGTTCCTCAGTTTCATATTCTTACTAGGGGGTCCCATTATGGCCCAGAAGAATTCTACCACTTTACAAATCTAAATTTCCTAAATCCACATTCCTCCAAACAAAAATATGGTCTTTATAGCAAAACCCCAGTCCCTGGTACTAACTTCTGCCCTAGTTGGGTTTTTATTGCTGTGAAGAGTCATCATGACCAAGGAAACTCTTATTAAAAAAAAACCATTTAATTGGGGCTGTCTTACACTTTCAGAAGTTCAGCTCATTATCATCATGCTGGGAATGATAGCATCATACAAGCAGACCTTGGGCTGAAGGAGCTACAATTTCTATGTCTTGATCCAAAGACAGCAGAAGGGGGCTGTCTCTGCAGGTATCTTGGAGGAGGCTTTCATTTCAAACTAGCTAGAGCCTGAGCTTAGGAGTCCTACATAATGATGCACTTCCTCCAAAAAGGCCACACTTCTTCCAATAAGGTCATATACCTCCTTATAATGCTACTTCCCATGGGCCAACCATACTCAGTCCACCAGTGTGTATTTCATGTAATACTGCTGATTTTCATGTGAGCAGATCAGGGTTCCAAAGGTAAATGGATTCAAACTGCAGAATTAAATATTTAGAGAATTTAATGAATTAGGAGAATGATGAAGACTCTAAATATTAGTAAATATAGGAATTGTCATAGTTTGATAGATTAAGTTCATTAAATAATAAAGACAGTTTTCAAACATGACATATCAGATGAAAGCACAATTTTAAGAAGACTGCAAACAAAACCAAGGATTAAATGAAATAAAAAATTAGAGATTTTAGTCTCTTTAAACATTTAGTGCAACTTGCCAATAAGTAGCAATAATGGAATCATTATAACATTCTTAAGTCAAAGAAGGCCAGCCAAATATTTGGATGACTTGTGAATAATCTGTTAAAGATTTATAAACATTCTCTATAATATAAAAATAGAAAATAAATGTATAGTTTTAACATAAAATTTCTGCTTGTAAAAGTGATTCTTTGACTTTTTGTAGCTTCAGAAGTAATTTTGTGATTTTTATGGAGTAAGAGATCTAGCAACAATTTTATAGCAGTTCAAAAGTTCACCAATTTATGGACATTTTGATACCTGTAATATCAAGAACTCTCTGCTTGCCACTTAGTTTGAGGTTTTTCTAAAATACACTTTATATAGAAGAAAAGCAAAAGAAAATGAAAGAATGTTAGGTCATAAAAGTCAAAGTCAAACAAGATGAAGAATAAAATTTTATAACTCAGCTCCAGTCAATCCAAATAGAAAGAAAAATCAACTCAGGAAAGAAAGAAAATAGAATGCCAATAGTTGGCAGATTATTCCGTAAATAGTTGAGGTTTCAAGATGAAACTGAACAACATATCCTGGCATTGTGCATGTCACATTTTGGTTACTGCTGTCACACAATTGCCAGTGACTCTCTATATAAGGTATGATTATAAGTAGCTAAATATAAGTGGGGTGAGTTTACCATGGGGGATTAAATGTTTTAAAATTGTGGACAAAACTATCTTTCCTCTATAAAGGAAGAAAATTCATAAGTCATATAAACATCTTTGAAAATAGGTTGGAAAAGGTCTCCTGTCAAAGATGCTTAACAGGCAAAAAAGCAAAAAACAAAAAAACAAACAAACAAAAAAAACCAACCAACTTATTTGTAATTTTTCTTAGACTCTTAGAGTAAATGTACAATCATCAGTCATAAATAATTAGAAAGAGAAAAAGATAAGATATAGTAAAGTTGTGAATAGATATTGTGGTGATTTGAATAGGTGTGGCTCTCACATATTCAATTGTTTGTATGCTTGGCCATAGGTAGTGGCACTATTTGGAGGTGTGGCCTTACTGGAAGAGGTGTGGCTTTATTAGAGGAAGTGCATCACTGTGCAGGCAGAGCTCTGAGAATATATATATATATATATATATATATATATATATATATATATATATATATATATATATATATATATATATACTCGCAATGTGATCCCTTCTCCTCCTGGCTGCCTTTAATAAAGATGTAGAACTGTCAGTTCCTCCAGTACCATGTCTGCTTCATACCGCCTTACTTCCCACTATGACTATAATGCAATACACCTCTGAAACAGTAGGTCAGCCCCAATTTAATATTATCCCTTCTAAGAGATCCCTTATAAAAGATTGGCCATGGTATATCTACATAGCAATGGACATCATGACTAACACAATCATGAAGATTTCATATTAATATAGAATTGAGGTAGGAAAAGAGAAAGCTTAACAGTAAGCATACTCTTTAAGTGTAAGCCTCATACTACTTGCACCTGATTTTAGAGACTAAGAAAGTTTTAGCGTTATTTCCTCATGAAGAGGAAAGTTCACTATTAGTACTTTCTGGGAAAGGTCTGAACTTCTACAAGGGATAGGTGTGTACTAACCATGAAATGCTTGAAACACTCTCTGATGGAAATATTAAATCTGGCGCCTGAAGTTCAGGTCTTATGAGATGCATTGTTGTTTCATGAGTATTAGCCAAGGTCTGCGAGTTAATGGGAGTATTGCACTGGATCTGATATTCATATCTGAGACATTTTTGAAATATCTAAAAGTAATGATTTTGCTACCCAAAAATATATTAAACTCCATAATATATTATTATTGAATAAATTTCTAGAAATATTCTTTGTAATAAACTGTCTATAAAACATTGTGATTCATCTTAACATATATTCAAAGGCTCAAAATTTCCATTAAATAAAGTTCACACTTTCAAATTTATTTATTAACAAGAAATAAGGAATCTTGTTATGTAGTTATTGTTACATTGTTGATGAATACTGGAGACAAGATTATGTAAGGTTTTCATCTCTTATTATCAAAACCTCTTCCAATGATCACCTGAAATTATCAATTTGCGATCAAATATAGGTTTAACCACTGAAGAAAATATGTCTAAGTAAATATTTATTTTATAAATTATAATATGAAATTGCTAACTTTATATTTGTTATGTGACTTTGACAAATAATGATAATGAATTATTCAAAAATAGGTTCCACAAAATATATAATGTCTAAGTTAGTATAGAAATAAACATAAGTGAGTGACAGAGGAGATATAAGGGAAAATATGTAGAAAGAAGTTAAGTAGTGAAATAAATGTTGTACTGGCTAGTTTTGTGTGTCAACTTGACACAAGCTGAAGTTATCACAGAGAAAGGAGTTTCAGTTGAGAAAATACCTCCATGAGATTCTGCGGTAAGGCATTTTCTCAATTCGTGATCAAGGGGAGAGGGCCCCTTGTAAGTGGTACCATCTGTGGGCTGTTAGTCTTGGATTCTATAAGAAAGCAGGCTGAGCAAGCCAGGAGAAGCAAGCCAGTAAGAAACATCCCTCCATGGCCTCTGCATCAGCTCCTGCTTCCTGACCTGCTTGAGTTCCAGTCCTGACTTCCTTTTGTGATGAACAGCAGTATGGAAGTGTAAGCTGAATAAACCCTTTCCTCCGCAACTTGCATTGTGCTCATGATGTTTGTGCAGGAATACCAACCCTGACTAAGACAAATGTCAAAGTACTTAGGATGACAGATGCACAGGCATTGCATTCATTAAGAAATAAATAATAAAGTTTAGGATATGATGGTGAAGAAAGGAGGATCAATGCTAAATCTAGAGACAACACTGGAGAATTTTGCAGAAAATGCATAGGATACATATAGGAATATATACATGTATATATATATGCACAAATATAAGAAGCAATAATTTATGTGAAATAGAAATGTATCTGAATTAGAGCAGGTAGGGGTAAATCAGAGGATTTGGAAGGAGGATGGAGAGGAGAAATGATGTCATCATAATATAATCATAAAAATAATAGAAGAAGCTCAGCCTGGGCCACAGGGCTCCAAAGCTAGATGGCGCCAGAAGAAAGCTAGCCTCCCAGGAGTGTGGACAAGCCCATGAGTGGAGGTAAGAGGAGCCCCACTGCTCAGTACGATCTGCCCAGAATCCTCAGGACACAGGGACCAAGGAGCAACCAGGGAAAGGAGCCTTCCGGTTTCCATCTGTGGATGGGGACCTCAACCTGGTACACAGAGCTCAATAGCCAAATAGTGCCAGGAGAAAGCTAGCCTCCAAGAAATGTGGACAAGCCTGTGAGCAGGGATAAGATCAGCACCTCTGCTCAGAGGGACCCACCCGGAACCCTCACGAAAGAGGGACTAAGAAGTGGTCCTCTGGTTTCCTTCTGAGGCTGGGTAGCTGATCCTGTGACACAGGGCTCTATACTCAAATAGTTCCAGGAGAGAGCTGGTTTGTCAGGAGTGCCAACACACCTTCAAGCATAGGCAAGACCACCACTTCTGTTCAAATTCCTGGATCTAGAGGGAACCTTGCAAATCAATCAGGACACAGGAACCAAGGAACAGCTGGGGACAGTATCCTTCTGGATTCTGTCTGTACCCTAGAGCTGACCATGTACCACTGCTCTCCAAACCCAAATTCATCTCAGAGAGAGCTGGTCTCCAAGGAGTACTGATGCAGAGGATTGCAGGAGGTACAAGCCACAATCAGAGAGAGAAAGACCAGCTAAGACAAGAGATAACCAGATATTGAAAGGCAAGGTCAAGAACATAATGAATAGAAACGAGGGCAATTTGGCATCATCAGAAACCAGATCTCCCACCACAGTGAGCCCTGGATACCCCAAAACATCAGAAAAGCAAGATTCTGATTTAAAACCACATCTCATGATGATGATAGAAGATTTTAAGAAGGAAATAAATAACTCCCTTAAAGAAATAAGAAAAGACAGGTAAACAGCTATAAGCCCTTAAAGAGGAAATATAAAAATCCCTTAAAGAATTACAGAAAAACACAATCAAACAGGCAGAATTACAGGAAAACACAAACAAACAGGTGAAGGGAATGAACAAAACCATCCAAGATCTAAAAATGGAAATAGAAACAATAAAGAAATCACAAAAGGAGAGAACCCTGGAGTTAGAAAACCTAAGAAAGAGATCAGGAGTCCTAGATGCAAGCATCACCAACAGAATACAAGAGATAGAAGAGAGAATCTCAGGTGCAGAAGATACCACAGAAAACACTGACACAACAGTCAAAGAGAAGATGCTCCAACATGTAATAAAGACACATGCTCCACTATGTTCATAGCAGCCATATTTATAATAGCCAGAAGCTGGAAACAACTCAGATGCCCTTCATCAGAGGAATGGATACAGAAAATGTGGTACATTTACACAATGGAGTACTACTCAGCTATTAAAAACAATGATTTAATGAAATTTGCAGGCAAATGGATGGAACTTGAAAATATCATCCTGAGCCAGGTAACTCAGTCACAAAAGACCGAACATGGTATGTACTCACTGATAAGTGGATATTAGCAGAAACGTTTCAAATACCCAAGTTTCACTTTACAGTAACTGCTGGTCTGAGAGTGAGGTACCAGATGGAGGAGCTGGAGAAGGGACTGAAGGAGCTGAGGGAGTCTGCAGCCCTATGGAGGGAGCAACAGTGTCAACTGGTCTGACTGCCCTCCCCCCTGGTCTTCCTGCAGGCTGGACCACCAACCAAAGAATACACATGGAGGGACCCATGGTTCAGACCACATATGTGACAGAGGAGGGCCTTGTTGGCCATCAGGGGGAGGAGAGGCCCCAGTAAAGGGGAATGTCAAGGCGGAAATATGGGAGTAGGTGGGCAGGTGGGTGGGAGGTGGAATTCCCTCATAGAGATAGGAGAGGGGGAAGGGATAGGTGGTCTCCAAAGAGGAGACCTAGAAAGGGGGAAACATTGGAAATGTAAATAAAGTATCAAAAAAATTTTAAAAAATAAGAAAAAAAAAGAAAGAAAGAAAATGCAAAAATCAAAAAGCTCCTAACCCAAAACATCCAGGAAATCTTGTACAAAATGAGTAGACCAAATCTAAGAATAATAGCTATAGAAGAGAATGAAAACTCCCAATTTAAAGGGCCAGTAAATATCTTCAACAATATTATAGAAGAAAATTTCTCTAACCTAAAAATAGAGATGAACACAAACTTTCAAGAAGTCTACAGAACTCTAAATAGATTAGACCAGAAAAGAAATTTCCCCGTCACATTATAGTCAAAACACAAAATGCACAAAACAAGGAAAGAATATTAAAAGCAGTAAAGGAAAATTATCAACATATAAAGCAGACCTCTCAGAATTACACCAGACTTCTCACCAGAGACTATGAAAGCTAGGTGATCCTGGGCAGATCTCATACAAACCCTAGGAGAACACAACTGCCAGCCCAGACTGCTATACCCAGCAAAACTCTCAATTACTATAGATGATGAAACTAAGATATTCTATGACAAAACCAAATTTACACAATATGTTTCCAGAAACCTGGCCCTACAAAGGATAATAATGGCCAACACAAGAAGAGAAATTACACCCTACACAAAACAAGAAAGTAGTCTTTCAACAAACTCAAGTGAAGATAGCCAGACAAACATATAAATAACATCGAAAATAACAGGAAGTAACAGTCACTATTCATTAACATCTCTTATCATCAATGGACTCAATTCCCCAATAAAAAGACATAGACTAACATACTGGATACATAAACAGTACCCAGCATTTTGCTGCATACAGGAAATGCACATCAGAGTTAAAGACAAATATTATCTCAGAATACAGGGCTGGAAAACAAATTTCTGGGCAAATGGTCCCAAGAAACCGGCTGGAGAAGCCATTCTAATATCGAATAAAAATGACTTTCAACCAAAAGTCATCTAAAAAGATAAGGAAGAACACTTCATACTCATCAAAGGAAAAATCTACCAAGAAGAACTCTCAATTCTGAACATCTATGCTCCAAATGCAAGGGAACCCACACTGATAAAAGAAACTTTACTAAAGCTCAAAGCACACATTGCACCTCACACAATAATAGTTGGAGACTTCAACACCCCAATCTCATCAATGGACAGATCTTGGAAGCTCAAACTAAACAGAGACACAGTGAAACTAAAAGTTGATAAGGACCAAATGGAATTACCAGAAATCTATAGAACATTTCATCCTAAATCAAAAGAATATACCTTCTTCTCAGCAACTCATGGTACCTTCTCCAAAACTGACCATGTAATTGGTCAGAAAACAAACCTCAACCGATATAAGAAGATTGAAATAATCCCAAGCCTCCTATCAGATCACTACGGATTAAGGTTGGTCTTCAATGGCAACAATAACAACAACAGAAAACTCACATACACATGGAAGCTGAACAGTGCTCTACTTGATAACTTGGTAAAGGAAGCAACAAAGAAAGAAATTAAAGACTTCCTAGAATTTAATGAAAATGAAAGTATAACATACCCAAATCTATGGGACACAATTAAAGCAGTGTTAAGAGGAAAACTCATAGCTCTGAATGCCTCCAAAAAGAAACTGGACAGAACATATACTAGCAGCTTAATAGCACACCTGAAAGCTCTAGAACAAAAAGAAGCTAATACACCCAAGAGGAGTAGAAGGCAGGAAATAATCAAATTAAGGGCTGAAATCAGCCAAGTAGAAACTAAATGAACTACACAAGGATCAACAAAACCAGGAGCTGGTTCTTTGAGAAAATCAACAAGATAGATAAACACTTAGCCAGACTAACCAGAGGGCACAGAGACAGTATCCACATTAACAAAATCAGAAGTGAAAAGGGAGATAACAACAGATTCTGAGGAAATTAAAAAAAAATCATCAGATCCTACTACAAAAGCATATACTCAACAAAATTGGAAAACTTGAATGAAATGGACATTTTTTCTAGACGGACACCAAATACAAAAGTTAGGTAAGGATCAAATAAACCATTGAAACAGTCGCAAACCCCTAAAGAAATAGAAGCAGTCATTAAAAGTCTCCCAACCAAAAAAAAAAAAAGACCAGGACCAGATGGGTTTAGTGCAGATTTTCTATCAGAACTTCAAAGAAGAACTAATAACAATACTATTCAAACTATTCCACAAAATAGAAACAGAAAGAACACTACCCAATTCATTCTATGAGGCCACAGTTACACTGATACCATAACCTCACAATGACCCAACAAAGAAAGAAAATTTCAGACCAATTTCCCTTATGAATATCAATGCAAAAATACTCAATAAAATTCTTGCAAACTGAATCCAAGAACACATCAAAAAGATCATTCACCCAGATCAAGTAGGCCTCACCCTAGGGATGCAAGAATGGTTCAATACCTGGAAATCCATCAATGTAATCCACTACATAAACAAATTCAAAGAAAAAAACCACATGGTCATTTCATTAGATGCTGAAAAATCATTTGACAAAATTCAACATCCCTTTATGATAAAAGTCTTGGAAAGATCAGGAATTCAAGGCCCATACCTAAACACAGTAAAAGCAATTCACAGCAAATCAGTAGACAACATCAAACTAAATGGAGAGAAACTTAAAGCAATCCCATTAAAATCAGAGACTAGACAAGGTTGCCCTCTCTCTCACTACCTATTCAATATAGTAAATGAAGTTCTAGCTAGAACAATTAGACAACAAAAGGAGGTCAAAGGGATACAAATTGGAAAGGAAGACATCAAAATATCACTATATGCAGATGATATGATCATACACTTAAGTGACCCAAAAAACTCCACCAGAGAATAGCTACAGCTGATAAACAACTTCAGCAAATTGGCCGGATATAAAATTAACTCAAACAAATCAATAGCCTTCCTATACTCGAAGAATAAACAGTCTGAGAAAGAAAAAAGGAAATGACACCCTTTGCAATAGTCACAAACAATATAAAGTATCTTGGTGTGACTCTAACCAAATAAGAGAAAGATCTGTATGACAAGAACTTCAAGTCTCTAAGAAAGAAATAGAAGAAGACCTCAGAAGATGAAAGTTCTCCCTTGCTCATGGATTGGCAGGATTAATATAGTAAAATGGCCATCCTGCTGAGAGAAATCAACAGACTCAATGCAATCCACACCCAAATTCCAACTCAATTCTTCATAGACTTAGAAAGAGCAATTCTCAAATTAATTTGGAATAACAATGAACCCAGGATATCAAAAACTATTCTCACCAATAAAAGAACTTCTCGGGGGAATCAGCATCTCTGACCTCCAACTGGACTACAGAGAGGTAGTAATAAAAACTGTATGGTACTGGAACAGTGACAGGCAGTTAGATCAATAGAATAGAATTGAAGACCCAGAAATGAACCCACACACTTACTGTCACTTGATCTTTGGAAAAGGAGCTAAAGCCATCTAATGGAAAAAAGACAGCATTTTCAACAAATGCTCCTGGTTCAACTATCTCACTCTACAAAGCTCAAATCCTAGTGGATCAAGGATCTCCAAATACACTGAATCTAATAGAAGAGAAAGTGGGGAAAAGTCTTGAACATATAGGCATAGGGGAAACGTTCCTGAACAGAGAATCGCTTATGCTCTAAGATCAAGAATCATCAAATGGGACCTCAAGAAATTGCAAAGCTTATGTAAGGCAAACAACACAGTCATTAAGACAAAACGGCAACTAACAGATTGGGAAAAGATCTTTAAAAATCTGATGTCCGATAGAGGGTTAATATCCAACATATACAAAGAACTCAAGAAGTAGACTCCGGAGATCCAAATAACCCTATCAAAAATTGGGGAACAGAGCTAAACAGAGAATTCTCAACTGAGGAAACTCGAAGGGCTGAGAAGCACCTAAAGAAATGTTCAACATCCTTAGTCATCAGGGAAATGCAAATCAAAACAACCCTGAGATTCCACCTCACACCAGTCAGAATGGCTAAGATCAAAAACTCAGGTGTCAGCAGATGCTGGTGAGGATATGGAGAAAGAGGAATACTCTTCCATTGCTGGTGGGATTGCAAGTTGGTACAACCATTCTGGAAATCAGTTTGGCGGACCCTCAGAAAAATGGACATAATACTACCTGAGAACCCAGCTATACCACATGCTCCACTATGTTCATAGCAGCCATATTTATAATAGCCAGAAGCTGGAAACAACCCACATATCCCTCAACAGAGGAATGGATACAGAAAATATGGTACATTTACACAATGGAATACTACTCAGCTATTAAAAACAATGACTTCATCAAATTCGCAGGCAAATGGATGGAATTTGAAAATATCATCTTGATTGATGTAACTCAGTCACAAAAGAAAGAACATGATATGTACTCACTAATAAGTGGATATTAGCCCAACAGTTCGGAATATCCAAGATTGAATTCACAGCAACTGTGGGACTGAGCATGGGGTCCCAGATGGAGGAGTTGGAGAAGGGACTGAAGGAGCTGATGGAGTTTGCAGCCCCATGGAGGGAGCAACAGTTTCAACTGGTCCGACTCCCTGGTGCTCCTGGAGACTAGACAACCAACCAAAGAATACACATGGATGGACCCATGGTGCTGGCCACATATGTGGCAGAAGAGGGCCTTGTTGGCCATCAGTGGGAGGAGAGGTTCTTGGGCCTGAGGGTGTTAGATGCCCCAGTATAGGTGAACGCCAGGGAGGGAAGACAGGTGTGGGTGTGTGGGTGGGGGAATACCCTCATAGAGCCTGGGGAAGTGGGGATGGAATAGGGGGTTTCCAAAGGGGAGACCTGGAAAGGGGACAACATTTGAAATGTAAATAAAGTATCAAAAAGAAGTAATTCCTATGCTGTTAAAAAAAGGAGATTCTGAAATGAAAAAATTTTATATAATTTTCTGTGAGACCTTGAAATAAAAAGAAGATATTGACATAGCACTCATCACAGGCATGTGTCTGTGTATGTGAAAAGTTAGAGTACTGATAGATTTTGTACTAGAGTATGTCACTGTTTTGCCAATGAGAATAATTCTCCCTGAAAACTTTTCTAGTATTCTGTATGAATTTTTGGAATTGTTAAGAGTGATATGGATGGAGACATTGTTTCAAAATGTCCAAGTACATAAGTAAAGAATCACTGTCCCTTATCTATTTTAGTATTCAAATACATGCCACCTTTACATTGAGTTAAGGACAGTATGAGACATGTATGTACACCTGAGGAAAGGGTTCAGTTTGTAGAGACATTCTCTTTTAAGCCTGAAAGCCTCAGTTTGTTTCTCACAGTTGACTTTGTAAAAGAGAGGAAACAAGTTGGTAATCATATCCACATGACTGCTATGCAATGTATTTCCACACACATACACATGTGCAATGCATAAATAAATAAGCAAATAGAAAAATATGAAAAAGAGTATAAAAATTGACTGGATAGATAAGAGGATCTGATATTCTTCCAGAGAACTAAAGTTAGTTCACTAGCACTTACACAGCAACTAACACTTGCCTATAACTCTAGTTACAGGGTGTTAGGCATGCACACGGTGAATAGGTATACATTCAAATAAAACACTTGTAATCATAAAAATAAATAAATCTGAAACTTACAAAAAGTGTTAAATATATATATATATATATTAAAGTTGATTTTACTAATGTCATAAAAAATATATATAGAGAGAGAGCTAACATATGCCAAATAGAACCTTTTTTTTTTAATTTTCATATCTGTGTTGGAAAACGGAGAAATGTGTTTCACAATACACCTCACATTCACTTGTATGTATCACTGAAGAAATGTATTTACTACTTTTATAACTTGTCATCATTACATGAAACTTTTAATACCAAAGAAAATGAAGGAAACCTTCACTGGTATTATTTGAGAAAAAAAAATTATTCATTTTTAAACTTACCTCTTGTAGCTCAATGTTTAGTTCTTCAAGTACATGCTGTATTGAATAATGTTTCATGCTTCTTATTTTAAATCAGAATTCCTTTTTCAAAAGCATTAAAAGCCCCAGATTTTATTGTATATAAGTTGCAGTTACGTAACTATCAATAAAATACTGCTATCATTACTTTATTTGTATAATTTATAGAGAAAAACATAAGAAATTTACAGGTACAACACAAAACCATGTATTAAAGTTAATTGTAATGTGTATTGAATCACTTCAAATGTATTTGGAAACTCTCTAGACAATTTTATCCAATCAAATACTATTACTGTCTGAATAGTATACACATAACCATTTGAAAAAAATCAATATGATTTTGATCTTACCATTTTGAAAACATGTACAATTTTATTGATGAAATTATTATACATATACAACTCATATAAAATATTTTCTATTATTTGAAAAATCTCATACTTGCATAAATGGTGTTGTGATCAAGTATACACTCCATTCTCTTCATTCTAATTCCTGCACTCTCACATTTGAGAATACTACACTGAAGTTCATAAAGTTCATTTAAAACATAGGTTTTCATTTTTGAATTAAATTTAATTAAATTTAAATTTAATTACAACACAATAAAATCATTTCCTTATAACTTTTCCTCCAATATGCTGCTATATCTCTAATATCTCTCAAATTAATTTTCTATTTTTTTAAATTTTCATTACATATATATGCATAAATATATATACCTGCTGGGTCCACATGAATTCATTTAGTATTACCAGTATATATATGACTTCAGAATTGACTACATTGTACTGAGTAAACCACTGAGTTTATTTGGTGTTACCAGTAGGTGCCTAGATATGTGGCCATCCACAAACATTGACCGGCTGTCAGGGGTAAAAACAAGCATTAATGTTAATTGAGAGATGCACTTATCTATATGTACTGCTATAAGTCATTAGAATCCAGCTTAATACTATGCTTAATTACCAAAATAATAGTAATAGGTTTTCCTTAAGAGACTGTTACCTTCACATCCATTGGTTTGGGCCAATTAAAATTATTGTAGTTATGAATTTCAAACCTTAAATACAATAAAAAATGGTTCGTTATGTACATTGCTATGATGCCTCTATTGCAGTAGTTAGCGGTCATATCTTGCCTTGTTGGTCATTGTAGTCTGCAGGGTCAACAGATAGTTGGAATATATGGCTACATTTTTCTTTCATTACATAGTATCCTCCAGGATTAAGAAAGCCTGGCAGAAATGATGAAACATCCAGGTCAGTACCAGCTTGGTTTCTTTGTGTTTTATGAGTTAAGTATGTGATATCTAATTAACATGCTATTCAAGATATTTGAAGGTAGTCATAAACAATAGCAAAAGCTTGTAATATTTGGGGTGTCTATTTGAACCCAATTTTCAACAACTCTAATAGCAATAACCCATTCCTCAGATGGTCATTTTGTTTATAAGCCTATAAGGAGAACATTGACTTTCATATATCTGTACATTATATGGAGCTTCTACAGTGGTAAATTTTTGTATGATTCTTGTGAAGGTCTTCTGTGTTATTCATTACTTACTAAATTTCTTATGATATCCTGCTGTCACATTTCCTACAACTTAATCCTTCTAGTTTCACTATTCTCTATTCCTCTTTATACTGCCTACACTTAACTTTTCTTTCTTTGTATGTTTCTACATGATGACCTCTTACTAGTTTTCTTACACATTTAGATATTCAATATTTAAACACATATACCTGGAGATTCAAAGCTAACATTCATGAAAGGAAAATACAAACAACAACAACAACAACAACAACAACAACAACAATTTTTGTCACATTTGTCTCTCATGGCTTGGGTTACCTCACTAAGAATTATTACGTTGCTTATTCCATCCATCCATTCAATTGCAAATTTTACAATTTTTATTTTTTTATGAATAGAACCGTATAAGACATTTAATATTCATTTATCAGATAATGAACATATGGAATGTTTCCATATCTCGCTATTGTTAGTAGAGTAACAATGTGAGCAAATATATCTGTATTAAAATATAGATTTCACTGTAAATCAAATGAATGATGAAGTTGCATAATGTTGTAGATCTGTCTCTAGCTTTGGAGGAAATATCACAGTAATGTCCATAGTAACTTACTATGTTTTGCTCTGACCAACACTAAATAAGTAGCCCCCTTCCCATCATACATGAAAGCATTTGTTGTCCTTATTTTTATATTAGCCATTTTGAATGAGATAAGCTAAATTGCCAACTATTTCTAATTTGTATTTGTATGCTATTCAAGGATACCAATCATTTTTTAAAATTTTTCTACTATTTGTACTGATCTTGATCTGTTGATTTTGATTTGTCCTTCTTTCCATCTTTTCATTCCATTCCATGCACTACTTTTTAGATGAGTTATTTGTTTTAGCTTTGTTTATATCATTGCGTATTCCAGACACTATCAGGTGTATAAATGTGTAAGACATTTTCAATTTCTGTATGTTCCTTTTTCACTCAAATTAGGTGTCCTTTCAAGGTAACACAGGCATTAGGATCATGAGTTAAAAAAAATAGATTATTTCCGTGCGTTTATATAATGTGGGAATCATTAGAAAAGAGAGTTTTCATATTTTTCAGAGCAAATATTTATCACATGTATGTCATGGATATATGAAATCTTTAAGACTATTTTCTATAAAACCATTATTCTTTTTCTGTGTTATATCACATAAGAAGATATTCTTCCTTTTTTCCTTTTTCCCTGTAAGCTTATTAATCATTATCTCTTCTCTCCTCACACCTTTATAATTATAGTAACCAATATACAGTTCATTTTATTCCTATAAAATCAACATTTTAGATCCACATATGAAAGATAAAATTGATCTTCCTCTATTTAGATCTAGTAGAGTTAGTAGTTTTATCAAACAAAATTATACACTTAATAAAGACTCTGGAAAACATTGAATTCTATTTGTAGTGTTTCTAGCCACCGTTTTCAACATATCATGCAGAATCACTCTTAAATATGATAAAAATTATCATGTTAGTATATTAAGATATTTGATAGCAATAGCACATCAACATTTGACATCACAACTCCTTCCTAACTTTGGAGCTTGATGAAAACCTATAGAAAATGTTTTCCCCATGACAGGTGTCTATATTTAGAATTGGGGTCACGGAAAATGGACAAATAAATGGTATGTCCTTTAAGCAACTATATCTCATTTGAATATGCAGGAACCCCAGAGAAACAAAAAACTGGAGCCAAATGATATACTCTAAGGACTTGTAGGATATGCATGTATATGCATATATTATTTTAATTATTGTAATAATAAATAAAGTTAACAATTATATAATATGGAATAAAATTAAGAACAAAATAAAAATTTAAAATCTCAGACATGCTACTGCAGCATTCTAAAAATGAACAAAGAAACAGGTGGAGAAAATTATGGCCTAATGGAGCAGGACAGCAAGAGTAACATGATATTCTGAAATATATCTAAGTAAAAAGATATCCTAAATTTAAAATGTTCATCTTCTGAGTTGTCTTATTTAATGTTAGCTTTCTAGGTTAAAACACTTCTAGTGGTCCATGTTGATATCCCTGGTCAGTGCTGCTTCCAGAGATCCTATTGATGTGGCTGATCAATACTGTCTCAGGCAGCTATGACTAGGAAAACTTCTTCTGCTGTGATGTTGTTGACTGAAGAATTATAACTGAAAATGAGAGACAATGAAGGCTTCTACATCAACTTCTTCACTTCCCACTACCCCCTCTCCCCCACCAATCCAGACAGAGTTAAGGAGAATTCTTAAAATTCTGATAAAGACCATAGTTCTGCTTGAATCCCTTGAGGCCTGCAGCCAGGGACAATCAGGTTAGTTCCCCAAGCCCCAAACTCCATCTTCCATTTAAGGTCTGTAGGGGAGTTCCCTCAATTATTTGATTGGCTAACAAAGACAACAAGAAGCCAATCACTAGATGAAGGTATGGAGGTGAGATTTTCCTTGTAGGACAGGAAGGAAGGGGGGGGGATGAAAGTTGGACCAGACAGTAGGCAGATGAGAAAGTACAAACTGTAGAGTGGGAAAAGTTAGACTCTGTGGCAACCTCCACCACTGGAAGAATTCCAACATAGAATAGCTGATGAATTTAGGACAATAGATTCTGCACCCAGAGGTGTGTCATCTGTTGATTTTAAATATTAAGATTGTCTAGTGTTTTCCATTCACTATGACTCAGGTAGTCGAGTGAGAGGACACAGCTGTGTGGCAGATGTGGCATCAGTTGAGGCAAGCCATGGGGGTGGACTGTTGGTTGAATGGGAGCAGAAACTCTGAACATTTGCAAAAGGGACACCTGCTGAGCTGGGCAGCTTAGCAAAGCCATCCGGACAAACAAACAGCATCCTTAGGAAAAATGCAAGCTAGCAGTTAAGCAGAGCTGGCTGCAGGTTGGCCAGAGAATTATCTCAGAGCTCTGAAGAGGCATAGGCAGCTTTTGTTGGAGAGGCATTGGCTAGGAGAAACAGGTTGGCGGCAGTCACAGTCTCGGGCCATTTTACTGAGCTAGGAACAGAGACCACTGCCAGAACCAGGGTGGAGAGAGCATCATAGCACCATGTTAGCCATAGGGACTGAGCATGACCACAGAAGCTGGCACCTAGCCCGATTTATTTGGATTCATAAAATTTCACACTACACAGGTCCACCACACAAACCACAATCCAAGACACCTGCGATTTTTAGTTACTACCAGGTGTGAACCTACTATAACTCAATTCCCAGCATTCTGGCCCATCTGGACAAACCCATCAGTATTGAGCTTCGCCCTACTTTCCATACATTCCATTTCCCTGGCCACAAATCTGCCACCATCCCTTGAGATCTAGTACTGCCCTGCACAAACAGAGGCCTGCAGCAATCAGAGACCACAACTTCCTAAACCTGCATACCTGGAAGCCTGTTGCCACCAGTGACAATCAGCTCCACCTGGAATCCTGGAGGCCAGCTAACATAAGGGATATCAGCTCTAACCAGCAGACCCATAGACCTACCCCCATCAAAAATTACCAGGACTGCCAACATTAGGGAAATCTAGTTGACTAAAGGCCAGCATAAGAACAAAATCAACAAAAGCCAGGGCAATATGATACCACTAGAGTCAAGCTATCCTATTGCAGCAAATTCTGGATATCTTAAAATACCAAAATCTCAGAAAAAAATATCTTATATCTAATCTTATGAAGACTATAGAAGCCTTCAATAAGAAAATGAATAAATACCTGAAAGAAATACATGAAAATACAATCAAACAGCTGGAGGCCTTTAAAGAGAAAACAAATAGATATAAATAAATAAATAAATAAATAAATAAATAAATAAATACAAATATATATATATATTCAAACATGTGAAAGAAATTAATAAAACAGTTCAAGATCTAAAACTGTAAATAGGAGCAATAAAGAAAGCATAATATAAGTCAGTCCTAGAGATGGAAAGACAACAAGATCTATAGACCCAAACATTACCAACAGAATACAACAGACACAAGAGAAAAATCTCTGGCATTGAAGAAACCACAGAAGAAATTTATGTATTGGAGAAAGAAAGTACTAAAGCTAAAAAGATTCTAACACAAAACCTACAGGAAATTTAGGATACTATGAAAAAAGCTAAGAATTATAGGAAAAGAAGAAGAAGCAGCCCAACTCAAAGGCCTAGAAAATATCTTCAACAAAATCATAAAAGAAAATCTCCTCAGTCTTAAGAAAAAGATGCCTATAAATATCCATAAAGATTGCAGAATACCAAATAAAGTGGATAAAAAGAAAAGAAGAGAAAACTTCTCAGCATATAATAACCAAAATACTAAATATACAGAAAAAGAAGGAATATTAAAAGCCATAAAGAATAAAGGGAAAATAGCATACAAAGGCTGACCTATTAGAATTATACCAGACTTCTCAACAGAGACTTTAAAAGGCAGAAGGACCTAGGAGATATCTTACAGTCTCTAAGAGATCAAAGACACCAGCTTAGGTTTCTAAGTCCAACAATACTTTCAATCACCATAGACAGATATTCCACTGAATATATATTGTATACATTCCATACTATATACAAGATAGTCCATAAAAAACAAATTTAAATAATATCTTTCCATTATTCCATCCCTACAGAGAATACTAGATGTCCAACACAAGGAAGGTGACAACAACCAAGAAAATTCAATAGAAAATTCACTACCTGTAAAACCAAAAAGAAAGAGAATCACACATACCCCCCACACACACAGAAAGAGAGAGAGAAGGAGAGAGAGAGAGAGAGAGAGAGAGAGAGAGAGAGAGAGAATTACCACCAACATCAAAATAATGGGAACTAGTAATCATTTGTTATTAGTATCTCTCAGCATTAATGATTTAATACTTCAACAGAAAGACACAGGCTAAGAGAGTGGATGCATAAAGAACACCTCAGTAGTGGTATGACAGCTATTACCTCAAAGTAAAGAGCTTGAAAGATTTTTGCAAACTTAATCTAAGAAACAAGCTGAATTAGCCATTCTAGTAACTAGTGAATGTATACAATATATATTCAGTGGAATATCTGTCTATGGTGATAGACTTTCAGCCAGAAATAATCAAGAGAGATAAGGAATAGCACTTACATTTATCTAAGGAAAAATTGACCAAGATGATATCTCAAATCTAAATATATATGCCCCAAAAGCAAAGGGACCAACATTCATAAAAGAAACATTACTGAAGTTTAAATCATACATTGAACCCCACACATAAATTGTCAAAATGTCAACACTCCACTCTTACCAACTGACTGGTCATCGAGACAAAAACTAAACATAGAAATAATGAAAATAACAGACATTATGAATCAAATGGACCTAACAGATATCTATAGAACATTTCATTCAAACACTAAAGATTACACATTCTCGTCAGAACTTCATGGAATATTATTTAAAATTAACTATATAATGTATCAGAAACTGAGTCTCTACTGATTAAAAAAAATTGAAATAACTCTTCAAATCTTATTAGACCACCATGGATTAAAGCAATAATTCAACAAAATGAAGGCAAGAACATATAGAGATATCAACTGTCATGATCAAATAAGCTTCATACAGGGAAACAGGTGTGGTTCAGTATACAAAAAAATATATATGAATGCAACCCACCATGTAAACTATCTTTAAGAAAATAAAAACATGATCAGCTGATTAGTTCCTGAAAAGGACTTTGAAAAATTCTAACGCTATTCATATCCAAGTCTTGCAGAGATAGAGGACACAAGGCAAATACGTAAAAATAATAAAGACAATATAAAGCAAGCCAATATCCAACATCAACTTAAATGGAGAGAAACTTAAAGCAATTTCACTAGAATTAGGGACAAGGCAAGGCTGTCCACACTCTCTATGTCTCTTCAATATAGTCCTTGAAGTTCTAGCTAGAAGAAGAAGATAACTGAAGAAGATCAAGAGGACAAAAATGGAAGAAGTATTACTATTTTCAAATGATAAGATAGTTTCTATTAGTGACCACAAAAATTCTATAGCAGAGAGTAGCTAGAGATGATAAGCCCTTTCAGCAAAGTGTCTGGATTCAAAATTAATTTTATAAAATCACTATCCCTCCTTTATACAATCATTAAATATGCTGAGAAAGAAGTTAGGTAGATAGCATCCTTTAAAATAGCCACAAATAATATAAAATATCTTGGTGTAATTACAATCAAGCAAGTGAAAGACCTGTATGACAAAAGCTTCAAGTTTGTGAAGAAATAAATTGAAGATATCAGACAATGGAAGAACCTCCCACGCTCATGGAACACTAGAATTAACATAGTGGAAATGGCCATGATATCAAAAGGATTCTGTAGACTTAATGCAATTCTCATCAAAATTTTAACCCAAGTTTCTATAGACTTTGAAAAAACAATTCACAACTTCATATGGAAAAACAAAATCACACAGATGGGGATGGGAGAGGAATGTGTGTGGGAAGCTGTGTGAGGTGGGCACTGGGAGGAGGTGGGGTTGATATGGAGATGGAAAGTGATTAAGTAAATAAATTAATGAAAAAATCTGATGGAGAGGCTCAAACAGTTTGAACATACTCCAGTATTTAAACAATCAACAGAAATTGGATTTGGTGGGGTTCATTTTTAGGAGGGGGATACAATGTGAGAAGGTCGACCTGGGAATAAGAAGTTATAGAGATGGAAAACATTATATAATATTCTCAAATAATTAATAAAATAATACATTGAGTAGATAGCTGATAGATAAATGATAGGTAGATAGATAGATAGATAGATAGATAGATAGATAGATAGATAGATAGATACTATGTTAGTTTGATGGCAGTGGCAAAAATAAAAACAATAACAGTAGAAGTATTTTGTTTCCAAAATGAAACACCTTTACACAAATCTAAATTTTCATTTGTCAGTAATTATTATTTAGAGATGGATTATTTGGAGATAATGATGTATGTTGTGGTGGTTTGAATACACTTGGCCCTGGGATTGGCAGTTTTGGGAGATGTGGCCTTGTTGGAGTAGATGTAACCTTGTTGGAGGAAGTGTATCACTGTGGGGGTGGGCTTTGAGAGCTTCATCCTTGCTGCATGAGGATTGTAGTCTTCCTCTATTTGTCTTCAGAACAAAATGTTGAACTCTCAGCTCCTCCTGTGCCATGCCCGACTATGCATGGCCATACTCCCACCTTGGTGATAATGGACTGAACCTCTGAAAACTGTAAGCCAGTCCCAATTAAATGTTGTCCTTATAAGTATTGCCTTGGTCCTGGTGTCTTTTCACAGCAGTAAAACACTAAATAAGACAGGCCTTATGTCCACTTTTTCCTTCAGTTCTAGGAATCCATCTTTGACAGTTCATCTTGGACAGACATATCCAGACCCAGTGCACTCTGATCACTCTTTGTAAGTTCATATAAATTTTCATCATATGGACTTACAGTGTGTAGAGAGAATATATTATATCCATTTGGATGTGGCACCTGTCAATAATAAATCTGATGGCTTATGACTTAGGCAGAAAATAGAATATCGAACATCTGAGTGGCAGAAAGAATTCTGGGATAGAGCTAGACAGGAGATTCACCTGGAACGATGTGAGGAGACAAACACATAGAACCTGAGCACATGTAACCATCTCCATGGCAGAATGTATATTAAAATAAATGAGTTATCTTAAGTTATAATTCTAGTCAGAGACAAACCTAGCTATATGGTCAAGATATTTATAAATATACTTTGATTCTGAGTCTTATATCTGGAAACATGGGACTGGGAGGAAGAACCAGGACCTAACCTGTACAAAGAGTCTTTTTTTTCTTGGTGTCCTGCATACACTCTGACCCTAATAGTTTTTCTGGCTTCTCTTTGACAGGGTTCTCTAAAATCTTAGGGGAAGGATTTGATGGAGATATCCCATTTAGTGTTGTATGTTTCCAGATCTCCGCATAATATCAGGCTGTGGATATCTGTATTTTTTTCCTCCTGTAAGAGGAATCTTCACTGATGATGGCTGACCAAGGCCCTGATCTATGGATATCATAATGTGTGATTAGGAGACATGTTATTCTTAAGATCTTTTTATAGCACTGTTAGTAGTGTTTGATTTTCTCCTAGGTGCCAAGGTTATCTAGTGTCAGGTTCTTGATCACTCAAGAATTATATGGTATAAGTTTTGTCTCAAGTACTGAAACCTCTATTTTAAAACACATTTCTTACAATTTGAAAAGAAAAAATTCTTTCCTCTTATAAGTTTCATTTTTGTCATTTTCAGGTGAGTCTGAAAATAAAGCTTCAAAATACCTTCATGACACAGCATAACATTGTTAATAATGCTGGTGACACAGGTGACTACTGTGCTTTCTTTCATTGCTACTGTGTTGGGACACAATCCAACCACAGAAAATTACAAGCTAGCTTCAAGTTGATACCCACTAATATGTAACACCATTGAACTTGAGAAATAATGATACACAAACCATGCTTAAAGTATAATCTGAAGATACTGTTGTCAATATTTACGATGTTCTTATATTAAACATAAAATTTTGTAAGATTGTTATTTGCATAAAAGTATCATAAAGTAACATTTATGGAGATAGGATCATACATGGAGCTATGAAAACATTTCATTCAGAAAAAAGAAATTTCTATTTAAAAGTCTTAAGAAATAGTACAAAACTAGGAAATACTAAAGGTGCAGCAGGCAGTCTGCCTCTGGTTCTCTTTACTATTATGTACACCAAAGTAAACCTTACCACACACAGTTCCTTATTTCTCAACACCCTTAAAATTATAACAAAAGTGCCACAGAAAATATAAATTTACAAACGAAAATTACTTAATTGATTTTTAAAAACCAACAAAATATAGACTCAACAAAATTAGATTTACAAATTATCATAGAAATTCAGAGACAACAAAATTCTGTATGATTGTTATTATGATATTTTATGAAGTTAATTTTCGGTATATATAAGATTTATGAAGAAATGTGTATCCCACCACTGACTCTAAGAATACTTAAATCACACTGCAGGTCTGTACACAGATGCTGCTGCTTATAACTTTGAACTTATAAATATGAGATTATAGGCAAGTTTTAACAGTTCCTATTTGGCAAAAGACTAAAAGAAGTGGTTATATCTTAGCAGGTAAATTAACTATAATGTTACAATCAATAACTTTTAATTTCTCACATTAGAGTTAGTTCTTTGAAAATAAAGTATTAATTTACAATCAAATTGAAAATCATGCCAGGATTTACATGAAAATATGATATGTGGTTTAGAAATATATCTTTTTTCATGCAAACTCCAAAAGCATTAATAAAAACTTACCACAATATAAGAAGTGACGTACATGATTTAATGGTATGGAATTAATAGCGTTTTGAAAAATACTTTACTTTCAACCTCCCGACCTTGATTAGTTTCATTAAATACACATTCAGTATTTTGCACATGAAGGGAGAAGAAAGTAAATGAAAACCAGTGTAGACATATCTAATACTCTTTATTTTCACAGCAATACTAATTTTTATTGAAAAAAGACTGCCCAAATTTCTAGTTGCTAAATGGGCTAAATGAATTGTCTTGAGTATAATTGTAGTTAACCTTGTGCTGTAGTTTTTACATATTTAGAACCTATTAAGGTTATTTTTAAAAGAAAAAAATATTATATTTGCTAAAATATAAAGAAAACTCAGATGCTAATACATATACTTATGTAAAGCATGTTGAAAGCAATTAAAAGATAGAAAAGTAGGCATTCCTTGGAGACCTACTGGTCACACCAGCCAGGGAATCAGGTAGGGGGTATAAATGAATCCATTAATAAAACACACACATACAAACACACAAACTCACATACACACACACATGCGCACAAACAGAGAGGGGGGATTAGAATAAAGTGAAAAAAAAAGTTAAAGACATCTAAATGGAAAATCACTTAGGAACACCCAACCTGTGATAAAATTTCAATAAAAAAATTAGGAATTTGGAGTTCAGTTAAGGACATTTCCCACTGTGCCAATGAGTTCAAGATTCTTTCCAACTTTCTCTTTTATTAGATGAAGTGTATCTGGATTTATGTTGAGGTACTTAATGCACTTGGACTTGAGTTTTGTGCAAGGTGACAAATATGGATCTTTCTTCATTTTTTCTACATACCAACTGCCAGTTACACAAGTAACATTTATTGATGATGTTTTTTTTTTCATAGAATATTTTTGGGTTCTTTGTTAAAGATCAAGTGTCCATAAATGTGTGGCTTTATTTCTGGGTCTTCAATTCTATTCTATTGTTCAACCTAATAGCTCTCAGGGTTTTTGGGTTTTTTTTTTGTTGTTTTTTTGTTTTGTTTTGTTTTTTCACTATTTCTCTATAGTACAGCTTGAGGTAAGGGATGGTAATTCGCCCCAACCAGAAGTTATTTTTAAAGAATAGTGTTTACTATCCTGGGATTGTTTTTGTTTTTGTTTTTTTTGTTTTTGTGGCTGTTGTTGTTGTTACTGTCATTGTTGTTGTTGTTGTTTCCCCTATGCCATTGATAATTTTTCTTTTTCCTTGCTTTGAAGAGTTGTGTTGGAATTTTGATAAGGATTTGTTGAATCTGGAGATTGCTTTTAGTAGAAAGGACATTTCACTATGTTAATGCTACCAACCCTTGACCATGGGAGATTTCTCCATTTTCTGGGGTCTCTTTGACATTTTCTTGATAGACTTGATGTTCTTGTCATACAGATCTTTCACTTGTTTGGTTAGAATTACCCCAAAATATTTTATATTATTTGTGACTACCGTGAAGGGTGCACTTTCCCTACTTTCTTTCTCATCCCATTTATCATTTGTATAAAGAACGGCTACTGATTGGTTTGAGTAAATTTTATATTCAGCCACTTTTCTTACATTGTTTATTAGCTGTAGAAGTTCTCTGGTAGAATGTTTGTGGTTACTTGTGTATACTATCATATCATCTACAAATAGTGATACCTTGACTTCTTCTTTGCCTATTTGTATCCCCTTGACCTCCTATGGCTCAGGCTCTAAAATCAAGAATTGATAAATGGGACCTCATAAAACTGAAATCTTCTGTAATTAATTAATTTCAATTAATTAATTTCAAAATCTTAGTTGATAGCACATCTTGATAAGGATGTGGAGAAAGAGGAATACTCTTCCATTGCTGGTGGGATTTCACACCAGTACAACCACTCTGGAAATCAATCAGGAGGTTCATTTGATTGTGGGATGGCAACCCCATCCCTCACTTGATGCCCTGCCTTTCTCTTGGAGGTTAGTTGTACAAATTCCCTCTCCCCGCTGTAAGGCATTTCATCTAAGTTCCCTCCCTTTGATAAAAACCTTCTTCCTTTTTTTTTTTTTCTTTTTCTTTTTTTTAGTTGTTGTTGTTGTTGTTTTTCAGTTTTTCAAGACAGGGTTTCTCTGTGTAGTCCTGGTTGTCCTAGAACTCACTCTGTAGACCAGGCTGGCCTCAAACTCAGAAGTCCACCTGCCTCTGCTTCCCAAGTGCTGGGATTAAAGGCGTGTGCCACCACTGCCTGGCTAAAACCTCTCTTCTTAAATGCACAACCTATTTGTGTCACCAGAAATAGAGAAATCAAATAACCATTGACACGGTATTTTCTTTACTACTAGGTACTTTTTACAGTATTAGAAAATCCTACACAGGGTGCTGAAGAAAATGAACATTAGTCAGTTGTCAATTCTCTGAACTACAATAATGAACAAATTAGCCGAATATGTTCATTGGTGCACTAGAGTCATGAGTTTAGAGAATTCATATGGTAGCAAAAGACCAAGAACTCCTAAAGAGAGCCTTCTGACCTTCAAATTTGTGTGCTCATATACATGTACTCACATATGAACACAAAATGTACTGGTAGTCCAGTAAAATATTTTTAAAGAATAGAAGCCACATTTTTCTTTGACTTTCCCTAGGATATTATCATGCAGTTGTTCTACATCAATAATTTTCATTATAAGATGATTGTGGGACAGGGAAGGAGCAGGGAACAAGGTGGGGATGGAGGAGGAGGAAATAAGGGTGGCAGTATCAGAATTTGGGGGAGACCTGAGAGAAGTACAGAGGGTCAAGAAATCAAATAAAAACAGAGAAACATGAGGCTCCCAGGACCGAATGGGATTGAATTTAGCCCTAATGCGCAGAGAAGTGGAAGATAGAACCTGTGGAGACCACCTCCAGTAGATAGACATGGTCCCTGGTCTAGAGATGGAGCCACCTACCCATTTCAAAGTTTTGTTTTGTTTTGTTTTGTTTTGTTTTGTTTTGTTTTGTTTTGTTTTGTTTTAACCCGGAAATGTTCCTGTCCAAAGGAAGAACATGGACAAAAAATGGAACAGAGAATGAAGGAAGGACCAACTAGGGAACGACCCCACCTGGGGGATTCATCATATCTGCAGACACCAAACCCACACTGTTGCCATGGTCAAGAGGCACTTGCAGAGAGGCACCAAGTGTGTCAGTTCCTGAGGAGGTCTGACCAGCAACTGACTAATGCACGGGAGCATGCTTGGAGCCAACCGTCAGGCTGAACTCAGGGAACCTGGTGGGGGAGCTGGAGAAGGACTGGAGGAGGGGAGCGGGATTGCAACACCATTGGAAGACCAACATATGCTAACCTGACCATCCAGTTCTTCTAGAAACTAGACCACCAACCAAGGAGTGTACCTAATGGGATCTTTGTCTTCAGGTACATATGTAGTAAAGGATGGCCTTGACAGACAGCAATGAGAGGGGAGGGCCTTGGTCCCAGGGAGGTTTGATGTCCCAGGTAGGGGGATGCTGGAGAAGTAGGGTGGGAGAGTGTGGGTGGGTGGAGGAACACTTCCATACACACAAAAAGAAGGGGGGGAGGGCAAATGTGGGATGGGGGGCGGAGGGTTAACCAGGAAGTAGGACATCATGGGATGGGGCATTGGTTGAGGGGGAAACTGGGAAATGGGATATCATCTGAGCTGTAAATGAATGAAATGATTAATAATAAAAGAAAAAAGTTAAAAACATGAAAAAATTGTCCATAGGAATTCTTAAAGAAAGCAATATTAATTGGATATATAGTTTTCCAAACAGGTAGAAAATCATTGAATAGAATAATTCAGAAAATATTAAACAATGTAAAAATGAGAATATGTGAATAAAATACAATTCTTTGTGCCTTTATAAAAATAACCTTGCAGAAACAAAGCCAAATTAAAGCAAGAATTATAATAAAGTACATAAATGTGCATGTATGTGTAATGATCTGGAAGTTAAGATCATTTTCCATCATTACAAGACATCAAATATTTTGCTTTCAATTTTGTTAGTGTATATTCATCATAGAAAATGATTTATATGATATTTGTAAATATTTATCAAATAATCTGATCATATTCACTGCCCCTATTACCATTTCTTGTCTATCTTGGTAACAGTACAACCTTATTTCAAATTGTTCCACTTCTACTTATATTAAATTATTAGGACATAAAACATACCAATAAATTTTGAAAAACCAAGCCATTGAAAATATTCCTCAAAATTATTTATAAAATAAATTGGTATCACATCATTTTTATTAATCCTTGAGGTTTGCAATGTGGTAGAGACGGTAATATCTTTTCTAACTAAAGATATTGAGGTTAAAAGACTCAGAGTAGATATCTAACAATGTAAGCAGTATGAATTATTAAACTTGGATAAAAACCAACTTGCTGGAAATACTCTGTTTGGGTTGATAGGCTAATCTTCAAGAGATGCCTTACAGTGTGAAGTTCAGCAGTTGAAAATCATTCCAGTGTGTGGCACCCAGAGTTTTATGAATCAATATCTGTTTTGTCTGGTGCAAGCATGAGTTCACTGAATTGCTTGTTAGAAATTGGAGGCTTAGGTCCCAACAGAAGATCTGTATTTATACCACTATGCCCTGAGGATAAGACAAAATAAACAAATAAAAACCAAAACTACGTTAAAAGCTACAGAAAACAAAACAAAACAAAACTAAGAATTATTGAAAAATTTCAGGTAGCATAACCAGTTAATTGCTACTTCTGTGCTTTATTTACAAAATGTGAGTATATTTATACACATATAAGCACTCAAAAAGTGAAAGTTGAAAGTGGACATATTAACACAGCATTGTAAGAGGAAATGCTCATTAGTTGATTCTTGGGAACAATTTAATGCTAATACAAGCTACACATATTAGGACATTATTAAATCAAGTCCCATTATTTAATTATTGATTCATTACAATTGTATTCATTTTAGCTTCCATATGTTTATGGAAATTCACAAGGATATTTAATAAAGTTTCAGTACTAATTTATCTTGTCCTACTTCAAGTTTGCTTTTGTTCTGTTTTGTACTACTGAAGATATTCTGTAACCCAGGCTTAATTCAAACTAACACTTTTTAAAAAACTTCAATTCACACTCACAATTCTGTCTACAACACACAAGTCCTGAAATAAGAGATATTCAAGGCTAATGTCTGGAATATTTATTAGATTTTACAGCACCACATTATGCTTGCAATAATCTACAATCAATAGAGTTGATGGATGTCTTTTCTCCACAACAAATTATGTAAATTTTCCTCAATGTTATATATTTATAATACTGTAGAAAAATAGAAGCTAAATGCACTTCCAACTAAAAGAATGTGAATGTATCTCTTATCTTTTTCAGTTTGTTAAACATTTAAAAGTTTTAAATCATCCATTTGTGTTTGAAAGCATGCTAAGAGCTATATAACTTATTTTTTCTATTGACAACTTCCTCCAATGATTTTTGATGAGCTGGCCTGCTGTTACTGACATGATTTTCAAGATTATAGATGATTGAAATTTTACTTTAAAAAAGTCAGATTCCTTAACTGATAGAAAAAGTAGTTACTCAGCTGTGGCTTTTGTGTTTGCCAATAAAGGTTACAGCAGTTCACAAACTCACACCTGTGGAAAAACACATCTTACTAGCCTTTTGAAATACATGTGAATGAGAGCTTTTATACTACAGGTTTCCTTAAACAATGAGCTATTTTTCTCCTTCAGTTGGACTTTTAATTTTTATTTTTCCGATTCTATGAGAATGATTATTGATGTTCGATCTAAGATATGTATTTTATTGATAAGTACTGGTTTCCAAAACATATTTGCTCCCAGGAATGACAGAAGCACTTACAATATAATGTTGTTCTTTGATTTATAACTATTAGTCAAATAAAGCTGACCACAGTCAATAGCTGGGTTGAAGAGACATAGGCTCTTTTAGTTCCCAGGCTTGCAGTCTGAAGAGACCATGAAGAGAGAAAAGAAGGTGGAAAAGAAGAAAAGGCCCCATGGGTAAGGAGTCAAGAAAACATGGTCATGAGGGCTGACCAATTGGAGTTAAGTGCTGTCCAGAGGAAACATAGCAATAACGTGGGATTATCAATAGGAAATAGGTTTTAATAAGCATAGTAGTAAGATATATGATCAACTCTAATGCAGATGAAGGCTTATGGAGAATAATAAAAGTTATATGTCTTTTAACTGGTAACTGAATGATCAAAGGCAGGTTAGAAGCCCCTAAATGAAATTAAATGTTTCCTACAATAAATGACGTCTAAAAAATATATGCACACAGATATTTGCCTGGGATTTTCTTTTGTATTATCATATTTTGTTATGTTTTTGTTTCTAGGAGCAAATGAAAATTACAGCATAAAGTGTTTTTTGAGATTAAATTAGCTAACATAGAATTTATAAGAAGCACATAAAGTACTTTAAATAATGTACTTGGTCTCTGCCCAGAGCTGTTCCTGTGCCACAGCTCTCCATACTCAAATAACTCTGGGAGAGAGCTGGTCTCCCAGGAGTGCTGACATGTGAGCACAGGTAAGATCACCACTTCTGCTCAAATTACTGGCCAAAGAAGACTCACTGAGAGCCATCAGGACACAGGAAGCAAGGAACAGCCTGGGACAAGATTCTTCTGGCTTCGGTCTATACCCCACAGCAGACCCTGTGCCATAGCTCTCCAAACCCAAATTCCTCCCAGAGAGATCTGGTCTCCCAGGAGTACTGACACACAGGCATTTAGGTGGCACAAGCCACAGTCAGAGACAGCAAGACCAACTAACACCAGAGATACCCAGATGGTGAGAGGCAAGGGCAAGAACATAAGCAACAGGAGCCAAGCCTACTTAGCATCATCAGAACCCAGTTCTCCCACCACAGCAAGCCCTAGATAACCTAACACAGAAAAGCAAGAATCTGATTTAAAATCATACCTCATGATGATGATAATGGGCTTTAAGAAGGGTATAACCTCTTAAAGGAATACAGGAGAACACAGGTAAACAGGTAGAAATCCTTAAAGAAGAAACACAAACATCTTTTAAAGCATTACATGAAAACACAACCAAACAGGTGAAGGAATTGTACAAAACCATCCAGGATCTAAAAATGGAAATAGAAACAATAAAGAAATCACAAATGGAGAAAACACAGGAGATAGAAAACCAAGGAAAGAGATTAGGAGTAATAGACTCAAGCATCACCAACACAATACAAGAGATAGAAGAGAGAATCTCAGGTTCAGGTGCAGAAGATACCATAGGAGACATTGACAGAACAGTCAAAGAAAATGCAAAATGCAAAAAGATTCTAACAAAAACATTCAGGAAATCCAGGATGCAAAGAGAAGAACAAACCTAAGGATAATATGTATAGAAGAGAGCAAAGAATCCCAACATAAAGGGGCAGCAAATATCTTCAACAAAAATATAGAAGAAAACTTCTCTAACTTAAAGAAAGAGATGCCCATAAACAGAAAAGAAGCGTATAAAAAAAATGAAAAAAATAAAAAAATAAAAATAAAAAAAGAAGCCTAAAGAACTCTAAATAGATTAGAACAGAAAAGAAATGCCTATTATCACATAATAATCAAAACACCAAATGCACAAAACACAAAAAGAATATTAAAAGGAGTGAGAAAAAAAGGTCAAGTAACATATAAAGGCAGACCTATCAGAATTACAACCTATTTGTCACTATGAATACTATGAAGACTATGAAAGGAAGAAGATCCTGGGCAGCTATCATACAGACACTAAGAGAACACAAATGCCAGTTCATCCCACTATACCCAGCAAAACTTTCAATTAACATAGCTAGAGAAATCAAGATTTTCCATGACAAAACCAAATTTACACAATATCTTTCTACAAATCCAGCCCTACAAAGGAAAATCGATGGAAAATTAAACCACAAGGAGGGAAATTACACCCTAGAAAAGCAGGAAAGTAATCTTTCAACAAATCCAAAAGAAGATAGCCACATGAACATAATTCCACCTCTAACAACAAAAATAACAGGAAGCAACAATCACTATTCCTTAATATCTCTTAACATCAATGGGTTCAATTCCTCCAATAAAATGACAGAGACTAACAGACTGGATACATAAACAGTACCCAGCATTTTGCTGCATACAGAAAATACACCTCAGTGTTAAAGACAGACACTACTTAAGAGTAAAGGGCTAGAAAACAATTTTCCAAGCAAATGGTCCCAAGAAACAAGCTGATTCTAATATTGAATAAAATCAAATTTCAACCAAAAGTTATCAAAAAAGATAAGGAAGGACACATCACACTCATCAAAGGACAAATCTACCAAGAAGAACATCTATGCTACAAATGGAAAGATCCACATTCATAAAAGAAACTTTACTAAAGTTCAAAGCACACATTGCACCTCACACAATAAAGTGGGAGACTTCAACACCCCTCTTTTATAGTGGACAGATAGTGAAAACAGAAACTAAACAGAGACACAGGGAAACTAACAGAAGTTATGGATCAAATAGATTTAATGGATATCTATAAAATACTTGATACTAAAACAAAATAACATACTTTCTTCACAGCACCTCATGGTACCTTCTCCAAAACTATCCATATAATTAGTCACAAAACAGGTTTCAACAGATACAAGAAGATTAAAATAATCCCTTGCATCCTATCAGATCACCATGGCCTAAACAATAGAAAGCCCACATTCACATGGAAGCTGAACAATGCCTTACTAAATGATAACATAGTCAAGGAAGAAAGAAATTAAAGGCTTTTTAGAATTTAATAAAAATAAAGTTACAACATTCCCAAAGTTATGGCACACAATGAAAGCAGTGCTAACAGGAAAAGTCATAGCTCTGAGTGCCTCCAAAAAGAAACAGGAGGGAGCATACACTAGCAGCTTAACAGCATACCTGAAAGGTCTAGAACAAAAGGAAACAAATGCATCCAAGAGGAATAGCCTGCAGGAAATTATCAAACTCAGGGATGAAATCAACCAAGTAGAAACAAAAAGAACTATACAAAGAATCAACAAAACCAGGAGCTGGTTTTTTGAGAACACCAACAAAATAGATAAACCCTTAGCCAGGCAAAACGGAGGGCACAGGACTGCACCCAAATTAACAAAATCAGAAATGAAAATGGAGATATACCAACAGAAACTAAAGAAATCCCCAAAAATCCATCAGAACCTACTACAAAAGCTTATACTCAACAAAACTGGAAAATCTTAATGAAATGGACAGTTTTCTTGACAGATAAAAAATACCAAATTTAAATCAGGATCATCAGATAAACCATCTAAGCAGTCGCATAACTCTTAAGGAAATTGAAGCAGTCAATAAAAGTCTACCAAACAAAAGAAGCCCAGGACCAGATGGGTTTAATCCTGAATTCCATCAGCCCTTCAAACAAGACCTAATAACAATACTCTTCAAACTATTCCACAAAGTAGAAACAGAAGGAACACTACCAAATTTCTTCTATGAAGCCAAAACCACACTAAGACACAACAAAGAAATAAAACTTCAGATTAATTTCCTTATGAATATAGATGCAAAAATACTCAACAAACCCAGACACTATTATGGGTACCAAGAAGTGCTAGGTAAAAGAACCTGATAAACCTTTCTTCTGAGAGACTCTGCCAGAGCCTTACAAATACAGAGGCAGTTACTAGCAGCCAGCCATTGGACTGAGCACAGGGTCCCCAATGGAGGAGTTAGATAAAGGACTGAAGAAGATGAAAGGGTTTGCAGCCCTATAGGAAGAACAACAATATCAACCAATGAGACCCCCCAGAGCATCCAGGGACTAAGCCACCAACCAAGGAGGACACATGGAGGGACCCATGGCTCCAGCTGCATATGCAGCAGAGGATGACCTTGTCAAGCATTAGTGGGTGAGACCTTTGGTCCTTTGAAGGCTTGACAGACACCCCAGTGTAGGGAAATTTGAGGGCAAGGAGGCATGAGAGTGTGGGTGGGTGGAGAAACACCCTCATAGAAGCAGCAGGATGGAGGTTGGAATAGGAGGTTTCTTAGGGGGGGACCAGGAAAAGGGATAACATTTGAAATGTAAATAAAGAAAATATCCAATAAAAAGAAAAAGAAAAAGGTAAAAAAAAAAAAAAAGAATACATCAAAAAGATCATTTTCCATGATCAATTAGGCATCATCCCAGGAATGCAGGGATAGTTCAATATACAGAAATCCATCAATCCAATCCACTACATAAACAAACTCAAAGAAAAAAAATACATGATTATTTCATTAGATGCTGAAAAAGCATAGGATAAAATGCAACATCCCTTCATGTTAAAAGTATTGGAACAATCAGGAACTCAAGACTCATACCTAAACATAGTGAAAGCAATACACAGTAAACCAGTAGCCAACATAAAACTAAATGGAGAGAAACTTGAAGCAATCCCACTAAAATCACAGTCTAGACTAGACTTCCCACTCTCTCCCTATCTATTCAATATAGTACTTGAAGTTCTAGTTAGAGCAATTAGACAATAAAAGGAGTTCAAAGGGATACAAATTGGAAAGGAGAAAGTCAAAATATCACTATTAGCAGCTGTTATGATAGTATACTTAAATGACCCCAAAAATTCCAACAGAGAACTCCAAAGGCTGATAAACAACTTCAGCAAAATGGCTGGATATAAAATTAGCTCAAACAAATCAGTAAACTTCCTGTGCTCATAGGATAAACCGGCTGAGAAAGAAATTAAAGAAATGATACTAATCACAGTAGTCACAAACAATATAACCGAACCTGGTGTGACACTAACCAAACAGGTGAAAGATCTGTAAGACAAGAACTTCAAGTCAGTGAAGAAAAAAATAGAAAAAGTCTTCAGGAGGTGGAAAGATGTCACATGCTGGTGGATTGGCAGGATTAGTATAGTAAAAATGGCCATCTTGCCAAAAACAAACTACCGATTCAATGCAATCCCTATCAAAATTCCTACACAATTCTTCACAGAGTTAGAAAGAGAAATTCTCAAATTCATTTGGAATAACAAAAACCAGGAGAGCAAAAACTATTCTCAATAACAAAAGAATTTCTGGGGAAATCACCATCCCTGACCTCAAGATGTACTACAGAGAAAAAGTGATAAAAACTGCATGGTATTGATAGAGTGAAAGGCAGGTAGATCAATGGAATAGAATTGAAAACCCAAAAGTGAACACACACACCTATGTTCACTTGATCTTTGACAAATGAACTAAACCCATCCAGAGGAAAAAAGACAGCATTTTCAAGAAATGGTGCTTGTTCAACTGGCGATCAATATGTAGAAGATTTCAAATTGATCTATTTTCTTCTCCCTGTACAAAGCTCAATTACAAGTGGATCAAGGACCTCAACAAAACATCAGATACACTAAATCTAATAGAAGAAAAAGTGGGAAAAGACTCAAACACATGGGCACAGGGGAAAATTTCCTGAACAGAACAATACTGGCTTATGCTCTAAGATAAAAAATCCACAAATGGGACCTCATAAAATTGCAAAGCTTCTGTAAGGCAAAAGACATTCTCAATAGGACAAAATGACAACCAACAGATTGGGAAAAGATCATTATCAATCCTACATCCAATAGAGGGCTAATATCCAATATATACAAAGAACCCAAGAAGTTAGACTCCACACAACCAAATAAGCCTATTGAAAAATGGGGAACAGAGCTACACAGAGAATTCTCATCTGAAGAATCTGGAATGGCTGAGAAATACCTAAAGAAATGATCAACATCCTTAGTCTTCATGTAAATGCAAATCAGAACAACACTGATATCCCACCTCACACCAGTCAGAACGGATAAGATCATAAACTCTGGTGACAGCAGATGCTGGCACAGTTGTGGAGTGTGAGGAACACTCCCCCATTGCTGGAGGAATTGTAAACTGGTACAACCACTCTGGAAATCAGTCTGGAGGTTCATCAGAAAATGGCACATAGTATTAACTGAGGACCCAACTATACCATTCCTGGGCATATACCCAGAAGACACTCCAACATGTAATAAGAACATATGCTCCACTTCATTCATAGCAACCTTATTTATAATAGCCAGAAGCTGGAAACAACCCAAATGTCCCTCAACAGAGGAATGGATACAGAAAATGTGGTACATTTACATAATGGAATACTACTCAGCTATTAAAAACAATGACTTCATAAAATTCTTAGGCAAATGGATGGAACTTGAAAATATCAGCCTGAGTGAGGTAACCCAGTCACAAAGAACATACATGGAATACATTCACTAATAAGTGGATATTAATCCAAAAGTTTGGAATATCCAAAATCCTATTCACAGACCGTATGAAGCTCAAGAAGAAGGAAGACCAAACTGTGTATGCTTCAGTACTTCTTAGAAGGAGGAACAAAATACTCACAGGAAGAAATATCGAGACAAAGTTTGGAGCAGATACTGAAGGAAAGGCCATCCCGATACTGCCCCACCTGGGGATCCTTCTCATACAAAGCCACCAAACCTGGACGCTATTGTGTATGCCTGGAAGTGCTTGCTGATGGAAGCCTGATATGGTTGTCTCCTGAGAGACTCTGCCAGATTCTGACAAATTCAGAGGTGGATGCTTGCAGCCAACCATTGGACCGAATAGAGGGTCCCCTATGGGGGAGTTGTAGAAAGGAGTCAAGGAGCTGCGGGTTTGCAGCCCCATATGGGGAACAATAGTTTTAACTGGCCATACCCCTCAGTGCTCTGGGAAACTGAAACACCTTCAACGTGTATACATGTAGAGATCCATGGCTGGCTGCAAAGGTGACAAAGGGTTACTTTGTTAGACATCAGTGGGAGTAGTGGTCCTTGCCTAAGTGGGTTCAATGCCCCAGTGTGGGAGAATGCCAGGGCTAGAAGGTGGAAATTGTTGGGTGGGTGGGGGAACACCCTCATAGAGCAGACCGAGGGGTATGGGATAGGTGATTTCTGGAAAGGAGACCTGGAAAGGGGATTGTAGTGGCTATTTCTGATTGTCAACTTGATTATATCTGGAGTGAATTATAATCCATAATTAGAAGGCTCACCTGCAATCTGGATCTTGAGCCTGGAAGAGACAAGTTTCAGGTGTGGTGGTGCACACACCTCTAATCTGGGCCACACCTGCTGCTGGAGATCTACATAAGGACAGTGGAAGGAGGAAGATTCAATCTTCTTTGCCTGTGAGCCTTGTGGGACTAAGCAACTGCTAGATCCTCAGGTTTTTATTCACAGCTACTGCTGACCATTGTTGGGGAGTTTGACTACAGACTGTAAGTCATTAACAAATTCCCTTACTATATAGAGACTACATATAAGGTCTGTGACTCTAGAGAACCCTAATTCAGACTAATACAGGGATAATTTTGAAATGTAAATAAAAAATCCAATAAAAGAAAACATGTGATGTACCTTATAATAACCATAGCATTCTTATGGAATATACTTTAAACAAGATTTTTATTTTAATATATTAATTAATAGATCTCATCTTTCGTTGGTATAAATGAGAAATAACAAATTTCTCTCATGATTAATCAAGTATTAGAATACTAGATTACCAGTTGGTAGCTCTGCTTGGCATGGTTTGTGTATTTCTGACTTTTTCTAGAAACTATGTTACTTGTGGCCAGTTTGGACTGCTAAATTCCTTACTTTATGTACAGTTTCCTCATGTTTGTGATGGAGATGTGTTCTCTCAACTTCCTCTTTCTGATACCATACCTAATGCTTGCTTCTACTTTTCTCTACCATGAAGGACTCTTTTCTTTCTTTAACTATAAATCAAGATAAACTTTTTATTCTGTAAGTTGTATTTTCATTATATTTTATCTCAGCAAGAGAAAAGTAATTAATACAGAACTTAGTCATGATTGTGCCCAAGGCAGATCCATACATAAGGTGTCATCAACAAAAATGAAAAGTGGAAATTTGAAGTGATAAATATCCTATAAAAAGAACATGGTTCCTTCTTTACATCTAAGTTACACATGAACAAAAATGTTGAAGAGCAGCCCCTTCAGTGAAATTACAGCAAACAACAGCTATCCAAAGTAGTTCTTCTCACGGGGACAGCTGATGGGTAGTGAGTAAGTCCATCTTTGAATGGTAGTTCCTGAATATATGCATCCTCTCAGCCAAGGCCACATCATTTTTGTTCTCATCTCATCATATCTCTCAACTCAAAGTTGAAAGTAGATTGTTGGTGTTTTCTTGTCTTTTCTTTTCTTTTTTTTTTTTTTTTTTTTTTTTGGTTTTTCGAGACAGGGTTTCTCTGTGTAGCTCTGGCTGTCCTGGAATTCACTCTGTAGACCAGGCTGACCTCGAACTCAGAAATCCACCTGTCTCTGCCTCCCAAGTGCTGGGATTAAAGGTGTGCGCCACCACTGCCCGGCTTGAGCCAATACTTTGAGCTCATTCCTTTGCTTTGTGGAAGCCATGTTCTGACTCTCCTGATATTTTTTTCTTTGGAATCAGGGCAAGGTGAGTCATGGAAGGAACAGTTAGGGTTTCTTAGCTGTGCAGTACTCATAGTTCTTCTTTCGACAGAACAAAAGAAGGATGTTCTCTCTTCAGGTATGGATTCTGTCTACAGAGTTCATCTAGAATATTCCCTCCATTTAGTTTGTCCTTTTTGATGTGTCCTGACTAACCCTGAAAGGTATTTAAGTGCAATGAGTAACTGGCCCCACGTTTAATTAGCCTACAGAGTTTAGACTGATAGGCTACCCCTTTCTTTGGGTCATTTCAATTTGACACACTGAGCACCTTACCAGAAATATTAAGCAGTCCTTAAATTGCAAATGGAAATGTAGAGACAAATGAGCCTTAGAACACATATTATATCTTTGCTTACTACTTCCATACTATGGTCTGTTTCCTCCCACTCGTATGATGTTACAACCTTGCCATGATCCAATGTTTCCATAGACATATCATGAACAGCATGACTAAGCCATTGTTCTTTAAGCTAGCCGATCTACTGGAATTCTAAATTCTATGCCCTTGATTATTTGTCCCTTTTTTTCAGGATTCACAATCAGATAGAAAGAATTGTCATTGTTTCCCTCTTTTATAATCATCAATAGTGTCTGATGGGGCAACAGTTTCTAACTGTATATTTCGGTCCTGAATTCTTTTTGTTGTTCTCTTTGTTGTTTTGATTTGTTTGTTTGTGTTATATAGTGGTGCTTACCAATTTCTTTTTCCACAGGAAGAACAAGGTGCTACTTTCAGTCTTCATTTATTTCCTCATGACTGGTGTTCTCTCCCTTCATTTCAACCAACTAGTCAGCAGTTAATAAAACAACATTCAGAGCCATGACAGGGGTACTACATTTTCTTACCTTGTACAGTTTTCAAAAAGAAACTTAAGTGCTCATTCTTAAGGTTGTGTTTTCACATTTCCATTTCTTCATTTATCGTGGGGGACATTTTCATATCGTTAAAAGCAGCACCCTCATGGCTTTGATATAATTCTCAAATTACTTTATTTCCAATTATCTTCTCTCCTAAGTCTCCATCCAAAAATTAATTGAATTTCTACTTTTTTTCTGAGGAGATTTACTCCCTGGAAATATTCTTTGTTTAGGCACCCTTGATAATGAGAACTCTGTCTACATCCAGGAGACTGGTCTTTTCTGCTGACCTCCCTTCTTAATTACCAGAATCATGTGGCCATTGGTATTCTTTTTAATGAGCAGATCAACAAGCCATAATTCTGCAATTTTGTTTAGATATTATATCTTCCCCTAAAGTTAGAGGCCATTTATGTAGAGAAAGAACCACTTACTCATCCAGAAGAATTTCATCTTCTGTAAACCATAGTCTTGGCACTCACTAGACCGTAGACATGGATTGATTTAAAAGTACATAAATATATAGGGATCTGTGGTCTGAGTTTAAGTGGCCTGTGAGATGTCCTTGGCTAGATGGAATCCCTGAAAAGCTATAACTAAAAATTATTTACTGATATTTTAACTTATACCCTTTCTCCCTGCCTTTTGTGTCTAACTAGCATGTTAATTTGCATCTTGAAGTTCTTGTAGCTGATAAATATGTGTCTTTGCTTAGTTTTATTTTGTTTTGTTTTCACCTCAGTTTTCTTTTGCCATTTTGTGGTATAATTATAGTTCTTCTTTGAGCATTTCTTCATTTTTTTTTTCTTTCTAAACATACCTGTGCCATTGTCATTCCAGAATCTGTCATAATTACCTATAGTAACGTTGCTTTCCTACATTGGATCTTAATATATTTCAATTTTTTTAATAATCAGTATGAATGTTCATTTTATAGTATTCAGTATATTTAGTAATCATTGAAATTATTTTAGCTTACTTCAGAGATTCTTATATGTTGTGAATGTTTTGAAGTTAATTATATAGATTTCTTTTCATATTTACCATTCGTATTATTGAGAACCAAAAATATTAAATTTTTTTCTTTTAAGATCGAACCTCACTAAATTTCACAGACAGTTTTTCACTCAGGAATTTTGGTTGTCAGCCTGCCAAGGGACTAGAATATCTATATTGAGAGATATGCCTAGCTAGGATATTCCTTTAATTTTTTAATGTTGTATTGTTTCATTTTTAGTATATAGGCTTGTTTTTCTTCAGTGTCTCCACACAACATTGGCCACTCAGGGTGGAGGGGATTGATCTTGGTTGCATAAACCTAATCGTTGCAGTTTCTTTAGAAATAATTCTTTGAGTATTTTGGGTTCATTAGGCATGGATTCAATGTCAGCATATTTATTTACATATTTCATTTTATGAACACTATTGAGATTTAAAAGCCTTCACCACATTTTCAATTAAATGACTTTATGAATTTTAGTGAGCCATCTTTTCATAAATTAAAAAATGTCTGTTTAAATTATTTTATAAGTAAAATAATTCAACTAAACTAATTCTCTTAATTGATCAAAAGTCTTAGATCAAATAAATATCAACTCTTGATGATATAAGAGCAATCGAAAAAATTATTAAAAATTTTAATGCAAAATATAAATTGGAATTTTTTAAATTGTCTGAATTCATTTTATTATTATAATTACTTTTGGTTTTAAAGTAATATTCTTGTTTTATACTATAAATTAAAATTTTATAAAACTTTCAAATATATATCTTTTCATTTCTATGCTTTAGTTTTTTTGTATTATATCTTTTCATGCCTTAAGACCATCACAAAAATCTTTATGCCAGTAATATATATTATTTCCTATTGATTTTCTGTTTATTTCTAATTTTGTTGCCTGGCCACACATTTGCAAAGAAATTGATGTTCCCACAAATATTTACATTAACTTCTACTTTCTTGATTTAAAGTATTCTACAATAGCATAGTAAAATGAAATGTAGTCACACATTTTAAACTTACTTTTATAAAGAAAGGAAGCAATAGTAGATGCAAGTATCAGTATGAAATGATGGTTATACAACTTTATAATATTTCAAAGAACAATAATACTAGGGAGAAACCCCACATGCTAACAACCATAACACAGATTCAGAGGACCTAGTTCATACCTATTCAGGCCCCGTGATAACTGCCTCAGTCTCTTTGAGTCCCTATGAGCACTGAAGTATTTGGTCAATATCATGGGGAATCCTATTTTTTTCTGAAGGGAATAGGAGGAGGAGTGGATCTGGGAGAGAAGGCAGATAGAGTGGGATAAATGGGAGAAGAAGATGGAGGGAAAATTGTAGTCTGGGTGTATTACATAAGAGAAGAGTTTAAAAAAAATCAAAGAACAAAACCTTGTCCATAACACTTTCCACTGGCTCTGAAGATAGAACACTTTTATTCTCATGTAAAGCACTACTTTGTGTCTTGTGTTTTGTGGTCAAAAAAGCAAGAAGTTGGTTCTACATAAATTTGTCATTGATTTGCTTTTGTGTCTTATCACTTTTTTAGATCATGGGGCATGGCATAAAAAGCCTGAGGTGACATTGTCACCTTAAAATGCAAGAATTGGAAGAGTTTGACAATTCTAATTATTTTCAACAGTTGTCACTCTCAGGAAATAGTTATAAAGCATGCTGAAAGCATTCATGATTTAATTTTTTTGACTGCTAGGCATAATTAATTAAATATTGCATTATATTTTTTTGGTAGGTGTTAAATAATATGCTTAAGGTAATTAAGCAATTGTGATAGTATTCATCTTTCAACTTTATTCTATATGATTTTCCTTTTATCTTTTTAAAAATATCATAGGATTTAAAAGATTTAATCAAAATGTTATTATTATTGTTTTATGTCTCATAACTCCTTCCAGATCCATGCTACTCAGCCACCCAACAAACTCTAATTCCTTTCTTTCTCTTTCTTTAAAAAAAAAAAAAAAAAAGGCAAGAAGCACTTGCTGACAGGAGCCTGATATAGCTGTCCCCTGAGAGACTCTACTAGAGCCCAACCAATATAGATGCATATGCTCTTAGCCAATCATTGCAATGAGCATGGGAACCCCAAGGGAGAAGATAGGGCAAGAACAGAAGGAGCTGAAGAAGCTTGAAAACCATAGGAAGAACAACAATATCAACTGACCAGACCCCTCAAAGTCCCCAGGGAATAAACCACCAACCAAAGAGTGATCCATGGATGCAGGTGGTTATGTAGCAGAGGATTGTCTTATCTGACATAACTGGGAGGGGAGCCCTTTGGTCCTGTGAAGGCTTGGTGACCCAGGATAGAGGAATACTAGGGCACTCGTGCAGGAGTGCGTGGGTGAGTGGGGAAGCACCCTCATAGAGGCAGAGGAGAGGGGAGTTTGTGGAAGGGAAACCGGGAAGGGTGATAACATTTGAAAAGAAAATAATTAAAATAATATTTTTAAAAAGGAAGAAAAAAAAAAAAGCTGGGCAGTGGTGGTGCATGCCTTTAATCCCAGCACTTGGGAGGCAAAGGCAGGTGAATTTCTGAGTTCGAGGCCAGTCTGGTCTACAGAGTTAGTTCCAGGACAGACAGGGCTACACAGAGAAATCCTGTCTCGAAAAAAAAAAAAAAAAACAAACAAAACAAATCACAAAAAGAAAAGCTTAAAATAAAGTAAGAAAAAAGAGAATAACATACAAATATATTTAAAAATGTAACAGCACTAGACACTATGTAGACACATGCATATGACAAACATAACCCTTAAATCATACAATCAGGAATCATAATATTGAAAAAAATCTCAAAATATGCCATATAAGACAAAATGTCTACAAAAATACTATTGAGTTTATTCTGTTTGGACAACTACTCTTGGCCAAAGGCCTACATTGTGTGAATGATATACCTGTGGAAATTCACTAGGAGAAAACTAGTTTTTTATGCAAATAACTTTCGATTAGAGATAACTTCTTGATTAGTGATAGGTGTCTGTATCTACTTTCATCTCTCAGCACTAAAATTCTTTCTGGCTTGAACCTGTGCATGCTGCCAGTCTCTGTTAGTTTATATGTGCATCTTTCCTGTTACTGTTTTGTTGGAGTTATCTCTAGCTCTTACAATCTTTCTGCATAGCATCTCTTCTTCGTGGCTGCATGAATCTTGTGGGAAGGTATGATGACAACTTTCCATTTAGAAATTACTCTTCTAAAAGCTGTCATTCTGTAAGCCTTGTCCTTAGTGAATCTTGTTGTTAGTTTCCATCTATTCCAAGAGAATCCTTATCTGATATTAGGTAAGCCAGGCACTTATCTATGGGAATGGCAGTGTGTCATTCTTTAGCAGCCATTTTAATGCAACTTTCCTTGAGAAAAATACTATTTTTCTATAGATCATTGGTCTATCCAATTTCAGGTTCTTGACTATCAGTGTCAGACATAGATCTCAATGCCTAATGTTCCTCAAGTCCAATTAGAGTGTGGTTGGTTATTCCCATAATCCTTAATGTGAACACATACACACACACACACACACACACACACACACACACACACACACACACACTGGAACAAATAAAAAAAAACTTGACTGCTAAAGCAATTTTGAATAGTCATGAAAATGCTGGAGGTATAACCATCCCAAATTACAAGATTTAGTATAAATCTTTAGTAATAAAAACAACATTGTGCTAAAGCAAACTGACATTCAATTGAATCAAATTGAAGACAGAAATATACATCCTCTTACCTATGCACACCTTACTTTGAACAAAGACCCCAAAAACTCACAGGGAAATTACAGCAACATCTTTAATAAATGCTACTGTTTTTACTGAATATCTGCCTACAAAAATGGAATTAGATGTACATCTATCACTCTGAACAAAACTCAACTCCAAATGGATCAAGGACTTCAACATTAGGGCAGAAACACTGAATCTGATAGAAGAGAAACAGAAATAGCCATGAACCCTTGACACAGTGGAGGACTTTCTGAACTATATATACACTGATGATGTGAAAACTAAGACCAAGAATTTGTAAATAGAACATATGAGACTGAAAATGTTCTAAAGAATAGGGGCACCATTAGGAAGACATGGCAGCAGCCTACAGGATGGGAAAAGATTTCTGTTTACTACACATTTCATGAAGAACTAGTATCAAAAATATTCAAAGAACTCAAAATACTGGATGTCAGAAGAACATAAACCAAATTAAAAATGCAGTACAGAACTAAACAGACAGTTCTCAAATGATGAAACATAAATTTCTGAAAAATAGTTGACAAAATGTTCGAAATTATGAATAAAGTACCTTATTCCCTGTCCTTACCATACTTCTAAGGTTTTGTGCAGACATTCAAATTGATAGCCTGGATTATTGTTATTGAGTATTATCCTGAAAAAAAAAAAAAGAGATAGCATGTATAACTTATTTTTATGTCTTTGTTTTCTGAGAACTGCCACTTGATAAATATATGCCTTATGTTTGAGAATGGGGAAAAATGATATAAAGAATAACAGACCTCTCACTGACACTACAGCTTTATTTAAGACTTCTGCACAAATAAAATAGAGCTGTAAATGGATGGTCAATTTCCAAATACCAGTGATTTTTGTTTTGAATTTCTTTTAAAACCTGTCTATTTTTCACAGATGCTTAGTAATTAAAAATTAAGCACTGATTACTTTTACAGAAACCAGCTTGATTTAAGGTCTACCATGAAAAGTTAGCATTTTCATATTGATTTGTTCATTGAAGAATTATATTTTATCAGAATGCAAATATTTTTGAACAGTATACTTAATTTGTGTGTTGTACTGTTGGGGGATGGTGTGAAAAAGACATATAGTGAGAAGAAATAGAAGTTCTTGGGAAAGTGAACAGTATAGGACAGTCAACACACTTGAATCACATCTCAACTTTAGAAGCCAAAAAAATTAAAATTAACAGTGGAATTAGGTATGCTCTGTGAATTTAAAACTTGACTTATATAATTATATAGGTAAACATGATAGATCTTCATTCATGAGTGATCTTATTTACCAAAATCATTTTATCTCCTAACTACAAGGACCATATATTCAACACAGAGGGAAATAAGAAAAAAATATACATAGAAAAAGGTCTCACTAAAAATAAATTAAAATAATTAAATACTAATTGTGTAATATACAAAAATGAGAAATCTAGTTATATCCAAAAAGTATAAAACTAATGTAATATAAACTATATAATTAATGTACTATAAATATAAATAAACGTTCTACATAGTAAGTTTTGGATATCAATGAACACATTTACCTGATGTTACTATCTTTGGCCCAAATGTATTAAACACAGAAATATTTATAAATTTAACTCATGTGTATGATATACAGTTTAAAATATTTATAGCTTATAAAGAATTGTATTGTTAAATTACCAATAAATTGAACACAAGTATATGAATGCTATGGATGGTTACTTATGTTTTTGGAATATGTTAAATTTTTAATAACGTTTAAACTTAACAAGTCTTAGGATACATACACATTTCTGCTCAGAACAAGACTTAATCTGTTTTGATGCCTGAGAATATTAATTAAAGACATATGGCAAGTATTCAAGTGGCCATTTTTATGAATAAATTCCCAATGCAAATAACCTTTGTTTAATTTTTATTTACTTTCTTACATTAATTTATTTTTTACTCATTTTATATTCCAATTGCTACCTCCCATCCCATATTCCTGCACAGTCCATCTCCCTGTCTATTCTCCCTATCCTCCTTTTCTCTTTTGAGAGGGTGGGGGTTTAATTTCTTGTTGCTGTTGTCTAGTTTTGGTTTTTTGCACTAATTCACTAATCAGCTTTACAAGCCAATTGGAGTTTCCTCTCCCTTCTCTCCTCCCAATGTCCCCTTGTAACTTCTCCTGCCCCTATACCCCCTTTTCTTTTCCCTCCAAGAAAGGGATACCTCTCATGGATATCAACCTATCTTGACATATCAATTTGTAGTAGGACTATATACATCTTCATTTATTGAAGCTAGACAGGGCCTTCCCATTATGAGAAATGGATCCAAAGGCAAACAACACAATCAGAGATAGGCCCTGCTCCTGCTATTAGAGGTCCCTTAGGAGGACCAAGCTGTGTATTTCTTATATATATGTAGGAGACTAGGTCTGCCCCACAAATGCTCTCTTATTGGTGGTTTATCCTCTGTGAGCCCCTATGTCCCAAGATTAACTGATTCCTTAGGTTTTATGGTGATGATGGCCTAATCTCACTGGTTCTTTTAGTCTTTTCTCACCATTTCCCACAACATTGCTTTGCTCTGTCTAATGTTTGGCTGTGAGTCTCTGCATCTAATTTTATCAGCTGCTGAATGAAGCCGCTCAGATGACTTTTATGCTAACCTCTTGTCTCCAAGTTCTAGTAGAATATTATTAATAGTGTCAGAAATAGATTCTATCTCATGGCATGGGACTCAAGTTGGACTAGTCACTGGTTTGCCATTCCCTTACTTTCTGCTCCCTCTTTATCTCTGAACCAAAGATAGACTTTATCTCATAGTAAAGGGCTAGAGAAAGATTTTCTAAGAAAATAGACCCAAGAATCAAGCTGGAGTAGCCATTATAATATCTAGTAAAATAAACTTTCAAACAAAAGTGATCAAAAGACATGGGGAAGGAAACTTCATCCTCATCAAAGAAAAAAATCCTTCAAGATGACATCCAAGTTCTGGAACAAAGGAAAGCAATGCTAAGAGAAAAGTTCATAGTACTAAGTGGCTTCATAAAGAGCTTGGAGAGATCCCATGGTAGCATACCCAAGAGGAATAGGGAGAAGGAAATAGCTAATTTAAAGGCTCAAATCAATAAATTAGAAACAAAGGGAACAATATAAAGAATCAATGAAATCAAGAGTTGGTTCTTTGAGAAAATTAACATTTTTATACAATATATTCTGAATAGTTTCCCCTCCCACACTAATGAAAGATTCTCTATTACTTCCCCCAACTCTTTTTCTTTATTAGTCAGATTCATGAACTTCCAGTCCCATGCCTTCTTACAAACTAGTTTTGTACTCCAACACCCCAGGACACAGCTCACCCGGCCTTCCTGGAGGCCTGTTGTCACCCAGAATGACCAGGTTACATACCTATGCCTCAATTGCCTGCCTGCTATTCTTATACCCCTGGCAAGCTCACCAGCCATGATGAAGTCTTCCCCATGCCCTCTGATTCCATCTTCTGATCTATAACTCTACCTGCAATTAAGGATCTGTACTTCTTTCTAGGTGCCACAGCCCTGCCTGACTCCATCAGGGCCTTTTGCTAACCAGGATACCCTACTGCCATTAGGGACTACCAGTTCCACCTGGAATCCAAGAGACCACCAGAGACTACCAGGCCAGACAACACCAGAGAGAAGAGGGCTAAGACCAATGCAAGAACACAATCAACAAAGGCCAGGTAACATAGCTTAGAACGCAGCTCTCCAACTACATCAAACATTGAATATCCTAACACACCCACAAAGCAAGAAAATGAAAAATCTTATCCAATGTGTATCATCTTATGAAGATGATAGAGGCCTTTAAAGAGGAAATAAATAAATTCCTTAAAGAGTTACTAAATTCCATGTAGTACCTTCGCTGTCCTGGACCCAGTTGGGCAGCCCTCTCTCCTTCACATGGTGGCTATGCCTCTCTATCGTGCACTCTTTTCACACATGGCATTTCTCCTCTCTTCTACACTCACCTGGCATGGCAGATCCTCACTTCTTTACTCCTCAGAGTCCCAAGCCAGGGAAAAATCTCAAATCCCACCTCTGTCTGTACTCCACAGCTCTTGGTTTTTGGGATATTTATTTACCAGTTAGATGGAACTGGGTGCAGGTTCTCAGAAGCTAAGTGCAGACATTCTAGTTTTGGGGGAAACATGATTAGCATTAGCATACAAGCCGCTATAGAACTAGAAGTGGCCACTTCCTGTAGCCAGGCAGAAGTTCCAGTGTAGGGATAAGAACACCAACCCCCCCACAAGACTTTTTTCCCCGAAATTGCCCTGTCTACAATAAATAAAGGAACAATGATGCAACAGAGACTGAGGGATTTGTCAAATCATACCTGGCTTAATTTACACCCAACCCATGGGCAAGCATCAATCCCTAAAACTATCAGTGATACTTTCTCTGTTATGCTTGCAGATAGGAGACTATCATAACTGTCCTCTGTGAGACCCCACCCAGCAGCTGACTGAAACAAATGCAGAGATAACAGTGGATAGAGCTTGAGGACTCTTATGAAAGAGTCAGGGGAAGGATCAAGGACCCCGGAGGAGATAAGAACTCTACAGGGAGATCAACACAGTCAACTGACATGGACACTTTCGGGCTCTCGGAGACTGAATCACCAACCACAAACATACATGTGCTGGCCCAAGGCTTCCCTGCACATGAGTAGCTAATGTGAAGCTGAGTCTTCTTGTGGGCCTCCCAACCACTGGAGCAGGAACTGTTCCTAAAAATGTTGTCTGCCTATCGATCCAGTTCTCCTTACTGGTCTGTCTTTTCTGGTCTCAGTTGGAAAGGATGCATCTAGCCTTAGAGAGAATAGTCAGGATAGCCACAGGTGCCTCCACTCTCTAAGAGAAGAAAAAGGAGTGGTCGGAGAAAGGGCTTTCTGAGGGGTAGGAGTAACAGCAGAGGGCGTTGCAGCAATCAGAGAGCAAAGTGAATAAATAAGTAAATACATAATAAATAAATAAATAAATAAATAAATAAATAAATAAATAAATGGAAAGGCAAGAAATCAAACTCACATAACAAAATCTTTGAAAAGACATCAAAAACTATACAGTAAATACACACAAATTTTTCAATGTAATAATCATGTAAACAGATATCCTTTTATAGTGAAATTCTAGTGATTTTTTTCTTAATGATTAAATATCTACAGAGATATGACAAAACTACTAAATCCAATATTTTTCATTGAGACAATGCTTCTATCCTAGAGAGTGATATTATTCTTTCTTAGCACATTGTCATCATCTTCATAACATTTGGGATATAAGTTCCTATTTCACAGTTGGTTATAGTTTAAAAACTCTGTTATCTTGCAGAGAAAAGAATGCAATTTTACCAGTTTATTGAGAACTTTTTTTGATCAAATATTTATTTCAATGTGAAATCACAAAATTTGATATTATATTGATACAAGGACAACACAAGAAAAGTTACTTATGTGAGAATATTATATGGATGTATTAGTGGAGAATTCAAAATATTTTCTTTTTCTTTTCTTTTCTTTCTTTATTTATTTACACTCCAGATTTTATCCTCCACCCGGTCCACCCTCTGACTGTTCCCCATCCCATACATCCCCCCATCTCCACAAGGATGTCCCCACTCCCTGACTCCCTACCCTACCATATCTCCCCACTCCCTGGGTCCCTGGGTCCTCCAGTCTCTTGAAGGTTAGTTGTGTCTTCTCTGACTGAAACCATAACCTCAGTCCTCTGCTGTATATGTGTTGGGGCCTCATAGCATCTGGTGTATGCTGCTTTGTTGGGTGTCCAGTGCCTGAGAGATCTCGGGGGTCCAGGTTAATTGAGAATGCTGGTCTTCCTACAGGGTCACCTTCCTCCTGAGCTTCTTCCAGCTTTTCCCTAATTCAACCACAGGGGTCACCAGCTTCTGTCCATCGGTTGGGTGCAAATACCTGCATCTGATTCTTCTAGCTGCTTGTTGGGTCTTTCAGAGGGCAGTCATGATAGGTCCCTTTTTGTGAATATTCCATAGCCTCAGTAATAGTGTCAGGTCTTGGGGCCTCCCCTTGAGCTGGATCCCACTTTGAGCCTGTCACTGGACCTCCTTTTCCTCAGGTTCTCTCCATTTCCATCCCTATAGTTCTTTCAGACAGGAACAATTATGGGTTGGAGTTTTGACTGTGGGATGCCAACTTCATTCCTCACTTGATCACCTATCTTTCTGCTGGAAGTGGGCTCTACAAGTTCCCTCTCCCCACTGTAGGACATTTCATCTAAGGTTTCTCCCTTTGAGTCCTGAGATTCTCTCACCTTCCAGGTCTCTGGTACATTCTGTAGTGTCCCCCAACCTCCTACTTCCTGAGGTTGCCTGTTCCCATTCTTTCTGCTGGACCTCATGGCTTCAGTCCTTTTCCCCCACCCAAACCTGATCATGTTCACCTCTCCTTCCTGCCTGTCCCCTTTCCCACTCAGGATCCTCCTTCTATCCCCAACCCCCCGTGATTGCTTTCTTCTCCCTCCCAAGTGGGATTGAGGTGTCCTGACTTGGGCCCTTCAGCTTGCTGACCTTTTTGAGTTGTGTGGACTATATCTTGGGTATTTTTTTTATTTTTGGCTATTATCCATTTATTAGTGAGTACATACCATGCATGTTCTTTGGGTCTGGGTTACCTCACTCAGGATCATATTTTCTCATCCCATCCATTTGCCTGAAAAACTCAGGATGCCCTCATTCTTAATATCTGAGTAGTATTCCACTGTGTAAATCAACCACATTTTCTGTGTCCATTCTTCTTTCATGGGACATCTGGGTTGTTTCCAGCTTATGGCTGTCGCAGGGGCATTTATCCTCTATGTTCATAGCAGTCTTGTTTGTGATACCCAAAATATTTTCAAGAAATGTTCAATTTATTTTTCTTTAATTGTTTTTACACTTTCATTTATGAATATATGGCATTTATATCATCTTCATTTATGAGTATATGTTATATATATAATCTTCATACAACTCCTCCAATGTATCCTAAATTAAATTTGTGGATTTTTTTCTTAAATTAATTATTTTGAATCTACATATTACATAAATACAAAAACAGCACATTTGAGTCTATTCAATTTTACATGTGTGTATATATTTTTATTACTGACCACTTGGGTTTCTTTTTTTGAAAGGACTGAAGAGGACAATAAAGGAAGGCCAAAGGAAGAAGAGAAAACAATTAAAGTTTAACATACATAGTTGAAAAGCCTTATGAAACAATATTATTTTAGGTTTGCCTTAAAATTAAACGTAATTTTATAAGTTACTGAGTAGCTCTATAGTCTCTGTGAAGCAATGCCTTTCTCTAATCTGTGAAACTTGGGTCTGCAACTCCATGATACTTTCATTGCTGGGAAAATGTGAATTTGCTGTGTTTCATAGTACTGCTTCACCCAACTGTATTAGGAATTTAGTCAGATATCTTTTTTGAGGTAATAAACATTTAACATAATTTAATAGGACATAAATTGACTGTATGGTACATTCAGTGAACATGATAGCTTCTAACTTAAAATAATATTGCATAAGGGACACAAATTCTATTTTTTTCAGAAACAGAAAAAGTTCTCCTGCAGAAGATATGTAGTTAAGGATCTATTAATCTCCACCATTCACTGTAATTTTACATTTTACAAGCGGAAAGCATCACCCCATGATTAAGGGCCCAGAACTCTGCTTGTCAGTTATGAATCCTACAGTGTCAAGAACTTTATTCTTCTGGTCTGAGGTAGGTAGGATTTATTCTTTTGGAAAAGGCAATAACTATGTAGTTAGTAGAGATTTTGCCCTCATAAATTCTTCATACCATTATTCATTGCTGTAAAACTCATAAAAGTATTGGGGGGCATTCTGATTTATGATCTGAATCAGCAGAAAACTTTAAGGGCTTGAATTCAAATATACAGCACATGGTAACATTTCAGTCTCAAGGAAACAAGTATCATGGATTGATTGCTCTTTGAGCTTTTTTAATCTGATACAATTTTTACTTACATAATTTGTTTCAGTGAACTAACTGTCATGAGTAGTGAACTAATAAGCCAAGTTTTCATGGAAAATATCTTCTCTTGAGTTTTATTTCAAACTTTAAACATGCAAATTTAGTATTAGTTCAGTGACTTCTCTGGTGTCAGTATTTTCATGCCTTAAACACATATCTTTTATTGATCTCTTATCTTAGTGATTATAGATTGTCCCTGTGATAAATTATCATAGTCTGTTTTTTACTTTATGAGGATAATTATGTTCCAAACAACTTGATTATATCAAACTACATGTATCATTATTTATATACAAAGTCTATCTGCATAGAGAATATTCAAGCTTAAAAGTAAAATGTGTGAACTTTCAGAATTTTGAGAACAGGTAGGACTACTACTAGGACTTTGTTTTAAAGAAAAAATAAATAAATAAAAGATTAAAGGAAAAAAAAAGGAGGAACACCGATATTCCTTCAATTATAATGTTAATATAACAAGACAAAATATGCTTGTTGGTTGTAACCAACTGCTATTTAGCTTATACAAGTTAACATATAAAACTTACATAAGTTGAAGCCGTATACATTAATTAATTAACTTTTTATTAGAGAGATTGTTTTATTAGAGAGAATTAGAAAATTTAAAAATATAAAGGAGATAAAAACACATTAAAAAAATTTCTGATCACTATGAAATGACCATAGAGGACACTGAAATGGGTATGTTTGTGTCAAATGAATGATAAATTCACATAACAAGGTCTCTCACTTTCTTCAAAAAATTGTGATGTAGAGCACTGTATTTGTTTCCTTTTATTGAATTTGAAAGATGATTATTGAGCATAACATTATTTTATGGGAATAGAAGAATATATTAAGCATCATTCATTATATTGCAACAGTTCTTTAGCAGAAAATAGTATTTTGTTTTTCCCAAGGGCCATAGTGTATCTAGTCCCAGGCTTTTGGCAATTCTAGCAGTATCAGTCATGGGTTCTATCTAATGGAATTAGGGTCAAATTCAATCAGAGAGTAGTTGCTTACTCCACAACCTTTGTGCCACTATTGCTAGAATGTAACATATAGGTAGGTCACTATTATAAACTGAAGGATTTGTAGCTGGTTTGGTGTTCACAGTTCTTTTCTTGTAGCATGTAGAATATCTTCCAGTACCATGAACACTTCTCAGTAGGAGGTGAAAGCTATGCATAAGCACCAATGCATTTCTTTGTGTTCAATAACATGTATAGATATTTTCTTCAGAAAGAGGGTCTATTTATCAGTTTGTGAAGAACAATCAATATCCGTGAGTATGGCCTGAAATGTTTGGAGGTTTCTATAGAGCCAACTGGATGTAACCCATTGAAATACATAATAAATGCTTTGTAAATCAGATAATTAGAAATAGGCCATTGGAAACTGACATGTTAAAGGAAGAAAGATAATAAAATATAGGCTAAATGAAAGCAGAGAAGGATAATATCAATGACTGAAATATTCAAATTGGATTAGATTGTAAAAGAAGTGAGAACATTGGGAATAACTTACTCAAGATGAGGTATATCAAAAGCTCTATGAAACCCTATGGCAGTGTAACCGCTATTAAAAATATATAAATATGCAAATAAAAAACCTTAGATAACATAAAATTATGAGGGCAGGGAGGAATATTCTGGACTAAAATTTTACATCAGTTACATTATAAAGGGTAAGTGAGAACAAAGAGTATGGATTAGGTTGAACAAAAGTGAATATATATAAATAACCCTCATGGAAGTACAATACTTTTAATATATATTTAAAAAAACATAATATAGAAAACAGAGCATGATCAGAAATTCACTTCATGCATAATCAATATGACCCCCAGAAAAGAGAGTACTTAATAGAAATCTATATATCAGGCCTTAGATAATTTCCTATGATTTCAGAAAACCACAGAGGCTCCTAAAGTAAGTAAGTCTTTTAGTATTGCCCATGACTGTGGACCCTAACTAAATGGTAAAACTCTATTTTTAAAAACATTATCCACATGAATTGCAGGACATCTTATAATCAATTGCAAACTGACTAAGGAATCCTCTCTTTGTGGAGTTGTTTTCATACTGTTGTAAGGTGTTACAAAGGCTGATATAGAAGAAGAAATGCAGAGGAGATTACATAATGTAAAGTACAGAACTAAGAGATGAGATGTGCTCCTTGTGTGAAAATATCTTCTGATATGATTTGAGGCTGCTCTTTAGGACATATTTTATGCCTGACGTTACAAAACTGGACTGAAGCCCATACTGGACAAATCACTGGCCCAGTGGAAAAACTTACTGGTGATGTTTATGTATAAAGTAATGTTGTTAAACAATCTTATAAATATTATGTCTTTGCTCATTGGTTTGTATGTTTCCCAACTGTGGTTAGAAGTTCATTGTACATGGGATATTAATGTATAATCTCATAACTGTTCAAAGTGCTAAGAGTAAATAACTGTGAGTTCCCAGTTATATATGGTTTTCACTTATAACCCAACCAAATTAAGACCATAAATTTTAGAAGTGTGAGAGGAGGTTATTCAAAAGTATTGGAGGAAAAAAATTGAAAGAAAATTATGTAATTATATATTCAAATTTACCCATAGTGTAATTTGCATTACTTGTTTCACTAGGTGGCATACAATTTCAAATCAGAGCATTGTCTTCCTCATTACGTGTCGACTACATCTGACTTCCTTACACAAACACACACACACACACACACACACACACACACACACACACACATTTTCTCTCTCTCTCTCTATTTCTCTCTCTCTCTCTCTCTCTCTCTCTCTCTCTATATATATATATATATATATATGTATGTATGTACATATGTATGTGTATATATATATGTATGTATATGTATATGTATACATATACTTAAGACCCATTCCATGTGATGGAACCTGTTTCTGGTACTGCTAAGGTAATCAGAATCCTGAAACTATAGGGGAAAACCGTGTTTCTGCTGGAGACATAAAGAAATAAAATGATTGCTACCCACATATTCTATATCTAAAAATCAATACTTCACTAAACTTTATCAGGGAAGCATCTTACAGATCATAAGTAACGGGGATCCACTTGTGGAAAAATGTGCAAAAATTAATAGAATTTTTTGAAAGCCTCATACCTAAACAGAATGTCTTCTTGAAATCCCTCTCCTCACTGTTAAGTGATCTATGCAGAAGAGAAGTATTTAAGAGGCAAAAGCAATGATAGACTCCAAGAAAATGCCTATTAGGCACAACCAGACTGAAACACACAAGTACTTAAAGAGAATATGATATTAATCAAGACCTAGACAAATTAAAATCAGAAACATCCCTGACACTGAGAGGTGAAATTAGACATAGAATACAACTCCTAAATAAAAAGCTAATTTAGTTGATACCTGCTAATAAACAGAAAATTAGTTTTCTTTACTGGAGCATCTCTGGGTATATTCCAACACATTCCAAGGCTAGCCTCATGCTCAGTGGTATTTGTCCAAAACAAAACCAGCCTTGTATTTTCTCTAGTGGGCTTAAGATAAGATTTACTGACCTGAAAGTTCTATCCATACTGGGTAACATTCATATTAATGGAGTTTTCTATGCAAGAAATCCAAGGAGAAATTTAACTATCGATATTTTGTATCTACAAAATCTTTGATTACAGTAAAGTCTCTCTTGCAGATATGCTTACTGGCATGATAATACTTGTGATGGCATGGTAGTGAACAACCAATTTCTGATTGGACTCATGGTTGGTTTCACATGATGACACCATACATGATACCAGTATAACACCAAGAACCAGTGGCTAGAAAAGTCCTAGATGCCATATACCTACTACTATTATTTTAATAAATATTCATAGAATTAATTACTTGTTTTTATATCTATATATTAATGCATCTCTCAAACCCCATCAGAGAAGCATGCATTTGACTGAAATAGTGATTAACACAGAGATCCACAAGTGATTAAGGTATGGAGAACCAAGGAATGAGGTATGTTCATCCCTTAGTGGGACATCTATACTACATGTTCTCCTCAAAAGTTTGAAGGACCATAACATAGCATAAGCAGTATTCAAAAGAGTTTTACTACTAGAGGTTACAAATGACCACAACAAAACTAAGTATAGACATAACAGAGGAGGTACACATGAAAACTCACAATGCTTTTAACTTCTGTTCAAGCTCAAGCTAAACTGAATCACAGGCAAGGAGCAGAGAATCAACCTCAATTGATAGATCCTGGAAGAAATACAGGCAGTACTCTTATTTTTCCCAGATATTTTTATTTCTAATCACTATGTTAATTTAACTTGTAAGTATATTTTTACTTTCCTTTTTTTTATTACTTTCTTTATTAATTTACATTCCAAAAGTTTCTGATTCCTCCTCCCTGAGTTCATCCCATCAACTCTTCCCCTGCCTCAGAAAAGATAATCCCCCCTCCCAATCACGCACTCCCACCTCACCCCAACCAGCATCCCTCTTCCCTGTGGCATCAAGTTTCTACAGGATTAAGCTCATCCTTTCCTACTTAGGCCAGACAAGGAAGTCCTCTGGTACATGTGTACCCCAGGACCACAAACAATGGAATATTATTCAGCTATTAAAAGGGAAGACATCATGAATTTTGTAGGCAAATGAATGGAACTAGAAAATGTGATCCTGCATGAAGTAACCTAGACCCAAAAGGCCATACATGGAAATTGCAGGTAGAAAAATGGAGCCGAGACTGGAAGACTGGCTACCCAGTGACTGATCCAACTTAGAATCTATTGCAGACAATATTTGAACACATTTCAGTGGAAGTCTCTATCTCCATGAATGAAGCACAAACTACTTGATGGTGACAAAAATATAGGACACAAGGTAAAGTAGATGGGTAAGTATGATTGATCTGGAATAGAAGAGGGAGTGGTTATATGAGCACGATGCATTTAATAAAATTCTCACTCTGCCTATGGCCACTAGGAGTCTGTAGCCAACGAGCGCCAGAGAAAGATAACAAGCTTGGAAAAGCCGTGAGTGGGGTTAAGGGGAGCAACACCTCTCACCCAGACCCGCCCGGATCTGCCAGGATCCAGGGCCTGAGAACAAGGGGACAGAAAAACTCTAAACCTTCCGGTTCCCACCTGTGGGTGGAGACCTCTGCCTAGGCCACCTGGAGTCCATAGCCAACAAGCTCCAGAGAAAGATACCCTCCCAGGAGCTTGGAAAAGCCATGAGTGGGATTAAGGGGTGCAACACCTCTCACCAGACCCACCTGGATCTGCCAGGATCCAGGGCCTGAGAACCCGGGGTCAGGAAACCTCTGAACCTTCCGGTTTCCACCTGTGGGTGGAGACCTCTGCCTGGACCACCAGGGTCCTGTGTCTGGGGACCTCAGCATGGGCCATAAGCTCCAGGAGAGAGCAGGTATCCCAGGAGTGCTGACACACCTTTGAGCACAGGCAAAACCACCACTTCTGTTCAAACTCACTGGATCAAGAGGGACCCTTGCAGAGCCTTCAGGGCATAGGAAGCAAGGGACAGCTGGGGACAAGATCCTTCTGATTTCATTCTGCACCCCAGAGCAGACCCTGTGCAACAGCTCTCCAAACCCAAACACCTCTCAGAGAGAGCTGGTCTTCAAGGAGTTCTGACACAGAAGCCTGCAGGAGGGGCAAGCCACAACCAGACAGAGTAAGACCAGCTAACATCAGAGTCAACAAGATAGCAAAAGGCAAGGGCAAGAACATAAAGAACAGAAACCAAGAGTACTCAGCACCATCTGAACCCAGGTCTCCCACCACAGCAAGCTCTGGATACCCCAACACACCAGAAAAGCAAGACTCAGATTTTAAATAATTTCTCATGATGATGATGGAAGATGTGTAGAAAGAAATGAATAACACCCTTAAAGAAATACAAGAGAACAGAGTTAAACAACTAGAAGCCTTTCAAGAGGAAATACAAAAATCCATTAAAGAATTACAGGAAAACTCAATCAAGCAGGCAGAATTTCAAGAAAACACAATCAAACAGACAAAGGAAATGCACAAAACTCTCCAGGGGCTAAAAATAGAAATAGAAACAATAAAGAAATCACAAAGGGAGACAACCCTGGAGCTAGAAAACCTAGGAAAGAGATCAGGAACCATTGATGTAAGCATCACCAACAGAATACAAGAAATAGAAGAGAGAATCTCAGGAGGAGAAGATACCATAGATAACATCAACACAACAGTAAAAGAAAATGCTAAGTGCAAAAAGCTTCTAACCCAAACCATCCATGAAATCCAGGACACAATGAGAAGACAGATCATAAGGATAATAGGTATAGAAGAGAGTGAAGATTCCCAACTTAAAGGAACAGCAAATATCTTCGTCAAAATTATAGAGGAAAACTTCTCCAACCTAAAGAAAGAGATGAACATAAATATACAAGAAGCTTACAGAACTCCAAACAGATTGGACCAGAAATGAAATTCATCCCGTCACATTATAGTGAAAACACCAAATACACAAAACAAAGAAAAAATATTGAATGCAGAAAGGGAAAATGGTCAAGTAACATATAAAGGCAGACCTATCAGAATTACACCTGACTTCTAACCAGAGACTAGAAAGCTAGAAGATCCTGGGCAGAACTCATACAAACCCTAAGAGAACACAACTGTCAACCCAGGCTGCTATACCCAGCAAAACTCTCAATTAACATAGATGGTGAAAACAAAATATTCCATGACAAAACCAAATTTACACAATATGTTTCTACAAACCCTGCCCTAAAAAGGATATTAAATGGTAAATGTCAACTAAATGAGGGAAACCACACTCAAGAGAACAAAAGAAAGTAATCTTTCAAAAAACTGAAAAGAAGATAGCCACACAAACCTAAAAGTAACATTCGAAAATAACAGGAACCAATAGTCACTATTCCTTAGTATCTCTTAACATCAATGGACTCAATTCCCCAATAAAAAGACATAGACTGACAAAGTCGATCCATAAAGAGGACCCAGCATTTTGCTACATTCAGGAAACAAACCTCCTGGATAAAGACAAACACTACCTCAGAGTAAAGGGCTGGAAAACAAGTTTCCAGGCAAATGGTCCCAAAAAACAAGCCGGAGTAGCCACTCTAATATTGGATAAAATTGACTTTCACCCAAAAGTCATCAAAAAGATGAGGAAGAACACTTCATACTCATCAAAGGAAAAATCTACCAAGAAGAACTCTCAATTCTGAACATCTATGCTCCAAATGCAAGAGCATCCACATTCATAAAAGAAACCTTACTAAAGCTCAAAGCACACATCGCATCTCACACAATAATAGTAGAAGACTTCAACACTCCACTATCATCAAAGGACAGATCTTGGAATCACAAACTAAACAGAGACACAGTGAAACTAACAGAGGTAATGAACCAAATGGATTTAACAGATATCTATAGAACATTTCATCCTAAATCAAAAGAATATACTTTCTTCTCAGCACCTCATGGTACCTTCTCCAAAATTGACCATATAATCGGTCACAAAACAAACCTCCATGATGCAAGATGATTGAAGTAATCGCATGCCTCCTATCAGATCACTACGGTTTAAGGCTGGTCTTCAATGGCAACAATAACAACAGAAAGCCCACATACACATGGAAGCTGAACAATGCTCTACTTAGTGACAACTTGGTCAAGGAAGAAATAAAGAAAGAAATTAAAGATTTCCTTGAATTTAATGAAAATGAAAATACAACATACCCAGACTTATGGGACACATTGAAAGCAGTGTTAAGAGGAAACTCAGCTTTGAGTGCCTCCAAAAAGAAACTGGAGAGAGCATACACTAGCAGCTTAACAACACACCTGAATGCTCTAGAACAAAAAGAAGCTAATGCACCCAAGAGGAGTAGAAGGCAGGAAATAATCAAACTCAGGGCTGAAATCAACCATGTAGAAACAAAAAGAACTATACAAAGAATCAACAAAACCAGGAGTTGTTTTTTTGAGAAAATCAACAAGATAGACAAACCCATAGCCAGACTAACCAGAGGGCACAGAGACAGAATCCAAATTAACAAAATTAGAAATGAAAAGGGAGACATAACAACAGATTCTGAGGAAATTCAAAAAATCATCAGATCCTACTAAAAAAGCCTATACTCAATAAAACTGCAATATTTGGAAGAAATGGACAATATTGTAGACAGACATCAAATACCAAAGCTAAGTCAGGATCAGATAAACCATCTAAACAGTCCCATAATGCCTAAAGAAATAGAGGCAGTCATTAAAAGCCTCCCAACCAAATAAAGCCCAGGTCCAGATGGGTTCACTGCAGAATTCTATCAGACCTTCAAAGAAGACCTAATACCAATACTCTTCAATCTATTTCACAAAATAGAAACAGAAGGAACACTCTACCCATTTCCTTCTACGAGGCCACAATCACACTGATACCAAAACCTCACAAAGACCCAACAAAGAAAGAAAACTTCAGACCAATTTCCCTTATGAATATCGATGCAAAAATACTCAATAAAATTCTCGCAAACCGAATCTAAGAACACATCAAAATGATCATTCACCATGACCAAGTAATCTTAATCCCAGGGATGCAGGGATGGTTCAATACCCGGAAATCCATCAATGTAATTCACTACATAAAGTAACTCTAACAAGAAAAACCACATGGTCATTTCCTTAGATGCTGAAAAAGCATTTGACAAAATTCAGCATCCCTTCATGATAAAAGTGTTGGAAAGATCAGGAATTCAAGGCCCATACCTAAACATAGTAAAAGCAATATACAGCAAAACAGTAGCCAACATCAAACTAAATGGAGAGAAACTTGAAGCAATCCCACTAAGATCAGGGACTAAACAAGGCTGCCCTCTCTCTCCCTAAGTATTCAATATAGTAATTGAAGTTCTAGCTGGAGCAATTAGACAACAAAAGGAGGTCAAAGTGATACAAATTGGTAAGGAAGAAATCAAATTATCACTATTTGCAGATGATATGGTCGTATACCTAAG
>CM052716.1:60768572-60792475 GCA_028551405.1 Uromys caudimaculatus
CCCCCCCCCAGTCGTCCTGGAGTTTGGACCACCAACCAAAGAATACACATCTAATGACCCATGGTTTGGACCACATATGTGACAGAGGATGACCTCGATGGCCATCAGGGAGAGAGGAGAGGCCCTTGGGCCTTAGGATGTTAGAGGCCCCAATAAAGGGGAATGTGAAGGTGGGATTATGGGGATGGGTGGGAAGGTGGGTGAGAGGTGGAATTCCCTCATATAGGCGGGGATGGGGAGGGGATAGGGGGTTTCCAAAGAGGAGACCCAGAAAAGGGGAAACATTGGAAATGTAAATAAAGTATCAAAAATAAAAATAAAAAAATAAATAAATAAAATAAAAAATAAAATAAAATAAAATAAAATTCTCAAAGATCTAAAAACAAATTATAAATAAATAAATAAATAAATAAATAAAATAAAACCCATTTGTAATTCTTTTCATTTTCTCGAAAACATGAAAACTCAGCTACTTCATCTGATAATACTTATCAAATGTTTAGATTTGGATTGATGAAAATATGAAGTAATCAGTAAAACTGCACATTATACTAGATCGACAGCATGAAAATCTTTGGTTTATTAAAGAACATATATTATCAATAGATGTGGCTTTATAATGCCATTGAGCACATTGACTTGCTCTGCCAGCTATATGGAAAATGCTGTGCTTTGTTCCTGTCAATCAGTAATCTTAACTGAACTACACCTGCTCAGGTAATGAGCAGTGTGGGTGTACATGCTTGTAAACCTACAGGCAGACTCATTCCACAAAGTTCCCTGTCGACAAACACTAATGTTCAGGAAACATAAAATTTTATCCACATTTTTTTCAGGATTTCAAATAGTACGTTCACAGAAAACACTAGCTAATTATATGTAAATATGCATTTTAGGACAATCTCATATTGCCAACATATTTACCACTTGAAAAAAATATAATATGAATACACAGTTCTAAAAATACATTATTTCTAGCACTTTTTAGTACTCTCTACTAATACAAAATTTGAACAGTACTATGGTGATTGAAATAGGATTTTTACAGAAGCACATGTCTTAGAAATCTGGAGATATTGCTAAGTATGTACTCTTGTATGTGTGTTCATTATGACTAATCCCTAAAATTAATGTGTTGACAAGTTCATACAAAGGATATCTTAATTTATAAAGTGGTATGCAGTACACAGACAACATTTCAAACTCAGAATGATAATTTTGTTCGCTTATTTTTTTCATCAGGCAAAGAATAAAATAAAGAATGCATTATAAACCTAAAAGACTAAATTTAGATATTATTATTTATAAATATATGGATGAAGAAACTTATTTTATAAGAAATATATTGAAATTATTTCATATAATTTTATTTCAATGTGTATAATTCTTCCAAGTATATAATTAGCTAATACATTTTTATATATCCCTGTTTATTGAATGTACATTAAAGGAATCAAACAACGCATTTAAAAGTTTGTAAGAGAAAAAAAATTGTACAAAACTATTACAAAGTGTTTCCTGATGTTTCCTCAGACAATATCAAATAAAACTTATTACAAAGTACTGAATTTGTCTTACGTGTAAGAAATCTAGAACTTCTTTAATGTGTATGCCAAGTCTTTGTGTGTATACTTTACAAAGGCTTGAGTTACAAAGGATGTTTGATTTCTGATATAGGAACTGAAGTAATTCCCCCTTTCATACCAAGCGATAAATATATTTGGTATAAGATGTAGTAACATTGAGAAACATTTCTTATATATTCTGTATTAGGCAGTACAACCTCCTAAGTGAAATCAAATCATTCATCATAGTACCATGTAAATTGCTGAGAAATACAGATTGTAATGACTGGTCTTATCAATTGCAAATAAAAGCTAATCACATGGAAACTATGAACTTCCCTCCTCATTATCAGAGAAACTGCTTCTTCTAATTCTAAACATGTATAAACAGCCTGTTTCTTACCAAGAGATGCAGGGTATAAGAGGCTCTCATCAAATCCCAGTGCAGAGTATGTGACACACAAACTCAGAGACTCTTCACAGGCTTTCTTCAGAATTTGGCATCACCAACTTCTGGATCTAAATTTCTGTTGCCTTTACTAAAAGTAATAAAAAAATATTCTGCCATCTAAGACTGTATCCCACATGTGTCTTTGAAGAATTAAATATACAGTCTGTTCAGAATTATGAAAAATCTGAAACAAGGTTAAAGGTATCTACAGATTATGTAAGTATACATTTAAAACTGGACATGATTGCTAAAATCTTATTTAATCATTTATTAACACACAGAGATGTACTTTATAAATCACAGGGAATACTGAACACTTTTGCAGAATATTACCAAATACCAAAGAATTCAAAAGAATCTGCTTTATCTTTTAAGTATATTTCTAGTTGTAAACAAATACATTTAAAATCCAACTATCATATCTGGTTTCCAATTTGTGTCATTTATTTTCATTTAGTTAACATACAATTAATTTCATTTTGGTTTACATGATCATTATATTTTAAATAGAAAATTTAAATACAATTTTCTCCTTCAGAATTCTATATCTATATGTTGTTTTTTTTGTAATGGAAAATTTCATGACATCCCCATTTCCACAGGAACTAGGATGAAAATTAATATTCCCAAGATGAAAATTTTAGTTCTTTGAAATATACATTTGTAATCTCTACTCAGTTTGAAATTTTTCAAAAATGTATGATGAACCTTTCAAATAATTTCTGAAAAGACCTAAAACTTAAAAATGTTTAACATCTTAACTCTTTTATTTACAAACGGAGCCAGTTTTATTAATGTATTTAGAAACATACATATGCAATAACAATTAATTATAAAAGATCCTATTACTTTGAAAAAGCAGCAAGGAGGAGCATGTGGGAGAGTTTGGAAGAAGGAGTGGGAAGGTGGAAATTGTGTTCTGTCATCATCTGACACTTCTTATTTCTTTTATTGAATATATTACAATATGATGTCTTTACCTCATGGCATAGCTGACAGTTCGTTTGTATTTTAGTCTCCAGGCTGAAGACTGTTCTTCTCTTGTCAACCCTATCAGTGTTAGGAAGGTACCACATTATTAGACCTCTAAAGTTTCTTTTTCTAAATGAATATTATTTAATCATTTTTAAAGTCCAGTTGTTATCCCCTAATCTACTCTCTGACTGTTCCTCATCACATTCTTCCTACCACCAATTCCAGGAGGATGTCCCCCCCACCCCCACCCCATCAGATCTCCCCACTTCCTGGAGCCTAGAGTCTTTCAAGGCTTAGATACATCTTTCACTGAGGCCATACCAGGCAGTCCTCTGGTATGTCAGTACATATGTCAGGGGCCTCATAGCAGCTAGTTTATGCTGCCTGGTTGTTGGCTCAGTGTCTGAGAGTTATTGAGGGTCCAGCTTAGTTGAGATTGCTAATCTTCCTATGGGGTCATCCTTCTCCTCAGTTTCATCCAGCTTTTCTCTAATTCAACCACAGGGGTACCTGGCTTCTGTACATTGGTTGGGTATAAATATATGCATATGTCTCTTTCAGCTACTTGTTGAGCCTCTCACAGGGCAGTCATGCTAGACTCTTTATTTTTAGAGTTATTAAATTTTATTCCTCATGATTCATAATGTTTATTAAAGAAGCCCTTTTGTAAACTCATGACTTAAAGTCAGCTGACCAATTACTATTTTTTTGTTTAAACTTTGTTTCCTCCTCCTCCTCCTCCTCCTCCTCCTCCTCCTCCTCCTCCTCCTCCTCCTTCTTCTTCTTCTTCTTCTCTTTTCTTCTTTTTTTTTTTATGCTCTTGACATTAAGTACACCATTGCATCAGTAATAATGTCAAGCCTTGAAGCTTCCCCTTGAGCTGGATCTCAAATTACTTTCCCTCAGTTTTTTTTTTCCATTTTTGTCACTGAAATTTTTTAAACCGGAACAATTCTGTGTCAGAGTTTTGCCTGAAGAATGGCAACCCCATCCCCTCTACTTGATGCCTTGTCTTTCTCCTGGAGAAGGACTCTACAAGTTCCTTCTCCCCACTGTTGGGAATTTCATCTATGGTCTCTCCCTATGAGTCTTGAAAGTCTCTCAACTCCCAGGTCTCTGGTACATTCTAGAAGGTCCCCTACTTCCTACCACCAAAGGTTGCCTGTTTCCATTCTTTCTGTTGGCCACCAGGGATTTGTTCCTGTTTTGCCTGCCCAAATACCTGATCATGTTCCCCTTTCTCCCTCCTAGTCCCTTCTCCCAACCACATCCCTCTCTCACTCTGCGACACCCCCCACCACTGCTTTCTTCTCCCTCCTAAGTGGGATTGAGGTATTCTCATTTGGGCCCTTTGGCTTGTTAACCTTCTTGAACTCTGTGGATTGTATCCCTGGTGTTTTATAATTTTTTGGCTAATATCTGCTTATTAGTTAGTACATACCATGCATGTTCTTTTGTGTCTAAATTACCTTACTCTTGATGATATTTTCCGGTTCCATCCATTTGCCTGCAAAATGCATGTTGTCCTCATTCTAATAGCTGAGTAATAGTCCATTGTTTAAATGAACCACATTTTCTGCAATTCTCAATTTCATATGGAAAACAAAAATTCTGAATAGTGAAAACAATTATTAACAATAAAAGAACTTTTGGGGGAATCACCACCCCTGACCTCAAACTATACTGCAGAGCAATAGTGATAAAAACTTCATAGTATTGGTAGAGAGACAGACATGTTGATCAATGGAATAGAGTTGAAAACCCAGAAATAAAACCACACACTTATGCACACTTAATCTTTGACAAACAAGACAAAAATATACAATTAATAAAAGCAAGCATCACCAAAGTTTTTTGTTTGTCTGTTGGGTTGTAAATAGTGTCTTTCTATTATTGGGATCACCACTGAAGAAAATATGCAAAGAATTTTCCAGTTTGGCTTTGTTAATTGAGTAATTCTGTATCTGAGGACATAAAATATTTCTGAGTGATTGTTACTTCCAAAGGAGAGGTTTGAATCCTTGTAGATAAAAATGACATCTTGACACAGATAACATAATAAATATTTATAGAAACTGCCACTGCTATCTGAAAATTTTCTATTTGTAAGGAAATAGAAAAAATCACCACCTACCGTTTCTTTGAAAATGTTTTACACTAAAACAACAATGCAACATTTCAGGCTCATTTAAATTTGTTTACAATTACATAGAAAGTTCACATGCAGATGTGGAATATTGAATGATATTGTGAGATTTTCTAATTTTATATATTTTTTTCTTTTTCTTTTTTTATACATTTTCATTGTTGTCTTTGAAATGGAATTTTTCTATATTAGATTTGTACAGTAATTTGGTTTTAGAGTATGGAAATCTTAATAGCTCGGGATATTTAGTGATAGGATTATAAGAATGTGCTATACTACAAAGAAATAGTAACTTCTGGAGTTGGGAGACAGATTGAGGGAATCAAAGAGGTTAAGGACTCTATAGGAAGACCAACAGAGTCAACTAACATGTACCATTGGTGGATCTCAGAGATTGAATCACCAACCAAAGAACAAGCACAGTCTGGACCTAGGCCACATGCACATGCTTAGGAAATGAGCAGCTTGGTCTTCATGCAGGTCCTCCAACAAATGGAGTAGAGGACTGCCTTTTCTGGCCTTATTGGGAGAGGACGTGCCTAGTGCTGCAGCAATTTGATATGGAAAGGTGATGTTGACATCCAGTAGGAGCTTCTCCTTATCAATAGAGAAGGAGAATGGCGAATGGGGAGGGACTTCTGTGATGGGGTACTGGAAGGAGAAGAAAGTTTGATATTGTGTTATAAATGGAATAAATAAATAAATTTAATAATAAAGATAAAACACAAAAACCCAGAAATTGTGACTTTAAGGAAGTAAAGAGTCAAAGGTTATTATAATCATTGGGGAACAAAGTCACTAAGTTACTGCTCTAGTTTCCTTGTTTTCTCTGGTCTCATACCTTTTTGTCCAATCCAAATGTGCCTACTCATTGGAGAAGTGCTAATTCATGACATATAACAATTTCTAGCTCATGTATACATTCATGCATTATTTACTAAGGCATTATGAATTGTACAAATGAGAAATAAGTAAGAGGGAGAAGAAAATAGATTACATATTTTATTTTTAAATAATTTCACAAAAGAAGTAAAAATTAGGTTATTTCATAGTGATGAAATGAAAAAAAAATGCCATAGTTGTTTTGAATATTTGATATCAAAGTTAGACTAGATTGCATAATGTATGCAAGAAATGATGGGTCATTAGGCTATTAAATAAAGAACAGCATAAGGTATTTAAAGAATATTTAATCTACATATTCATCAATCCATTTATCTATCTATTCATATATTATTTATTTTTGGTAATTCTGTATGTGCATTTTGTATGGTGTCTTTAGGTTATATTTACTCCTTTCTCAATGATACAATCCCTCCAGACTCACTAATCAAAATATCTGAATCCCAAGTCCATGTCTTTTTCTTTAGAAATTAAATATTTGAGCCCAATCATGTTCATGGATATAGTACATCATCCACTGAAGCATTGTCCAAGTCTCTAAAAAAATTATCTCCTTTTTTCCAGGGAACAATCAACTTACTATTTCTCCTCAACTATTGGTAGAATTCTTAAAACCCTTCCCTCTCCATTTTAGATTGTTGATTGATGTCTGAATCTTGGAGTCTGAAACCACAGCTTTTATGACTTCACAACTTCAATGGCTCTGAAATATCAAAAGACGTCATTTTTCAACATTTTTCATCAAAAGTGCATCTTCTGATCTTTACGTCCTTTCTTCTGTGATGTTCCCTGAGTTTGAGGCATAGGAGGTATGATATGTATGTACAACGCAGGTATAAACAATTTACATTCACTTATTCAATGCACCATGACCAGTTTTCTATCATCTTCTTAATTATGATTTGATGTATAAAAAAGTTTCTTTGAGTAAAGTGAGAGATCAAATGTTCTCTTACATAAAGATATATATTAGAATATTCTGGTATTTTATGAATGTATTTCCAGTATTTTAAGGTAAGAGTATTAAAGAATAATTACATTGAAGGTTACTCCTTTTCATATTTGGTTATACTCTTTTCCTAGATTTTATGTAAAATGAAATCTTTTACTGTTTAATACTGGTGCTATACAATTCATATATATATATATTCCAGATATATTTCTTTATACAAGAAATAGAATGACAAGAAAATTCTTAGGTTTTATATAATTTGCTCTTTGTTTTGATTTTTGTTTGCAATTTTATGAATAGAAAAACTGCAGTCTCTGATTTTTATATCCTATTTTCCCAAGAGAGAAATTGTTCAGCTCTATTTTCTTGACAAAAATATTACAGACTACAACTTTCAAATATGGATTGCAAATTAACATATAAGATTCAATAGTATAGCTGAATAAAAGAAGAAATTAAATTAAATTTACATGTAATTGCCTTTGTTATAAATAAATTATTAGATGGCTGCATAAAGTATAAAGAGATAGTTTCTGTGGTATATTTAGTACACTAAAGAAAATACTAACAGAATAACATTCTTTTAATTTAGATATATGATAATTCATTGGTGTCCAATGTTTTCTTAATTGGAAAAGATCTGTATATTTACAGTAGACTTTTGAAGAAAATATGTAGAAAACACAATGTTCAACTTTTCCAGTAAGTAACAAAATCTTTATATAATGTGTGCACACAAACACACACACAAATACACACACACACATACACACACACACGTCTGGGGGGGGAACTAAATTCAGGTTAAGATTGAATCATAAATATAAAACAGATTGGGAATTATCTTCATGATAGTTACTAAGTGTAAGCTGCACTTTCTATTGATACAAATACTAAAATATAAAATGTGTTCGTTAGCTAGTATGGAGATCCAAGTATTACTAAGTCTTTAAAGGCAAAGTTTTATATTTAAGGATAAACTACAAATTCACACAAAGGGCTTGAGATAATGACTCTTAGAGTTATTGCAATAAAGAAATCAAAAAGGAGAAAAAGAAAACAAAATTCTGGAAAATGCAAAATTATTAATGTAGCCAAATTTATTTGCTGTCAGATGTTTATTAAATACAAGTTAGCACAAAATGAGATGTTTAAAACATTCCAAACTTAAATTTAGTTTAATATATTTAAAATAAGTGAATGAAGAAATGATTATTATAATCAGCACAATCAAACTAAAAATCTTCTTCAGATCCTAATGAATCTAAACCCATAAAACAATACTAGAACCATCACCATAAAGATAAACACAATTTACTTTACTAAAACAGACTGAGGCTAAGAAATATATTATAGAAGCTTTTAAATAATTAAATGTGCTTATGTTTGAAAATGGATGTGTTTTATATTTATGTAATAAATATTAGTCATTTTCTCAATGCTCCCCACAAATTATGCCCCTTCTTTTCTATTGTACTCCAGTGATCAATAGGTATCCATTTCAATAATATATTCTTCTGTGATAGTATAGTAATTAATTAGAATAGAATTTTGTTACATGGGGTATTTAATTAGAACTTAGAACGATCAGAGATTCGAAAGAGACAAAAAGCTGGAGAGCAGAAGAGCTAACACTATTAAAAATTGGAGGATGTATTTGCTTTTTTGTTCTAGAGCTTTCAGGTGTTCTCTCAAGCTGCTAGTGTATGTTCTCTCAAGTTTATTTTGTAGGTACTTAGAGCCTGAATTTTCCTCTTAGCACTACTTTCATTGTGACTTATAGGTTATGTTATGATGTGCCTTCATTTTCATTAAATTCTAGAAAGTCTTTATTCTTTAATATTTTTCTTTATTTCTTCCTTGACGAAATTATCATTGAGTAGAGTGTTGATCAGTTTCCACATGTATGTGGGCTTTCTGTTGTTTTTGTTGTTATTGAAGACCAGCCTTAGTCGATGGTGATCTGATAGGATGCATGGGATTACTTCTATCTTTTTGTGTCTGTTGAGGCATGTTTTGTGATACAAATCTATGGTCAATTTTGGACAAGATACCATGAGGTGCTGAGAAGAAAGTATATTCTTTTGTTTTAGGATGAAATGTTCAATAAATATTTGTTAAATCCATTTGGCTCATAACTTCTTTTAGTTTAAATGTGTCACTGTTTAGTTTATATTTCCATTGTCTGTCCATTGCTGAAAATGGGGTTGAAATCTCCTACTATTATTGTGTGTGGTTCAATGTGTGCTTTCAACTTTAGTAAAGTTTCTTTTATGAATGTGGTTGTTCTTGCATTTAGAGCACAGATGTTCAGAAGTGAGACTTCAACTTGGTAGATTTTTTCTTCCATGTATATGGAGTGTCCTTCCTTATCTTTTTTGATAACTTTTGGTAGAAATTTGATTTTACTTGTTATTAGAATGGCTACTGCAGCTTGTTTCTTGGGAACATTTATTACGAAAATTATTTTTTAGCCTTTTACTCTGAAGTAGTGTCTCTTTGTCACTGAGGTGCTTTTCCTGTATGGTGCAAAATGCTGGGTCCTGTTTATGTACCCAGTCCGTTAATTTATGCCCTTTTATTGGGGAAGTGAGTCCAATCATGTTAAGAGATATTAAGGAAAAGTGATTGTTGCTTCTGTTATTTTTGTTATTAAAGGTTGAATTACGTTAGTGTGGCTATCTTCATTTGGGTTTCTTGGAAGATTACTTTCTTACTTTTCTTAGAGTTTCTTACTTTTCTTAGAGTCTTACTTGTCTTAGAGTTTTCCATCTATTATCCTTTGTATGACTGGATTTGTGGAAAGATATTGTGCAAATTTGGTTTTATCATGGAATATCTTCATTTCTCCATCTATGTTAATTGAGAGTTTTGCTGAGTATTGTAGCCTAGACTGGCATTTGTGTTCTCTTAGGGTCTGTATGACATCTTTCCAGGATCTTTTGGCTTTTATAGTCTTTGGTGAGAAGTCTGGTGAAATTCTGAAAGATCTGCCTTTATGTGTCACTTGACCTTTTAATACTTACTGTTTTAATATTCTTTCTTTGTTTTGTGCATTTGCTGTTTTGATTATTATGTGATATGAAGAATTACTTTTATAGTCTAGTCTATTTGGAGTTCTGTAGGCTTCTTGTATGTGCGTGTGCATCTCATTATTTAGGTTAGGTAAGATTTCTTCTGTAATTTTGTTAAAGATATTTACTGGCCCTATTATTTGGAAATCTTTGCTCTCTTCTATATTATTATCTTTACGTTTGGTCTTCTCATTGTGTCCTAGATTTCCTGGAAGTTTTCATAAGAGCTTTTTGCATTTTGCATTTTCTTAACCTGTTGTGTCAATGTTTTCTATTATATCTTCTGCACCTGAGATTCTCTTTACTATTTCTTGAATTCTGTTGGTGATGCTTGCATCTATGGCACCTGATCTCTTTCCAAGAATTTATAGATACAAATTAGAAAGGAAGAAGTAAAAATATCACATGTGCAGATGATATGATAGTATCCTTAAGTGACCTCAAAAATTCAACCAGAGAACTACAAAACCTGAAAAACAATTTCAGCAAAATGGCTGGATATAAAATTAACTCAAACAAATCAGTAGTCTTCCTGTACTGAAAGGATAAACAGGCTGAGAAAGAAATTAGGGAAATGACACACTTCACAGTATTCACAAACAATATAAAATACCTTGGTGAGACTCTAACTAAGCAAGTGAAAAATCTGTATGAAAAGAATTTCAAGTCTCTGAAAAAAAATTGAAGATCTCAGCAGATGGAAAGATGTTCCATGCACATGGAATGGCAGGATTGATATAGTAAAAATGGCCATATTGCTGAAAGCAATCTAGAGATGCAATGCAATCCCCATCAAAATTCCAACTCAATTCTTCATACAGTTACAAAGAGCTATTTGCAAATTCATATCAAATAACAATAAACCCTGTATATTGAAAACTATTCTCAACAATAAAAGAACTTCTGGGGCAATCACCATCCCTCACTTCAAGCTGTATTACAGAGTAGTAGTGATAAAAACTGTATAGGATTGGTGCAGAGACAGGCAGGAAGATTAGTGGAATAGAATTGAAGACCCATAAATGGGCCCACACACCTATGGTCAATTGATCATTGACAAAGGAGCTAAAACAATACAGTGGAAAAAAGGCAACATTTTCAACTGGAGGTCAACATGTAGAAGAAATCAAATTGATCCACTCTTATATCCTTGTACAAAGCTCAAGTTCAAGTGGATCAAGGACCTCCAAAGAAAAACATATACACTGAAACTAATGAAAGAGAAAGTGGGGAAGAGATTCAAATACATACACACAGGGGAAAAGTTCCTGAATAGAACACCTTATGGCTTATGCTCTAAGATCAAGAATCAAAAAATGGGACTTCATAAAATTGTAAAGCGTCTGTAGGGCAAAGGACACTGTCAGTAAGACAATAAGGCAGCTAACAGAGTGGGAAAAGATCTTTACCAATCCTACATCTGATAGAGGGCTAATATCCAATGTATACAAAGAACTCAATAAATTAGACTCCAAACAATCAAATAACCCTATTAAAAATGGGGTACAGAGCTAAACAAAGAATTCTCAACTGAGGAAAAACTAATCGTTGAGAACCACCTAAAGAAATTTGTAACATCTTTAGTCATCAGGGGAATGTAAATCAAAAATAAACCTGAGATTCTACCTCACACTTTTCAGAATGGCTAAGATCAAAAATTCAGTTGACAGCAGATGTTACCAAGGATGTGGAGAAAGATGAACACTCCTCCATTGTCCATAGGATTGCAAGCTGATACCATCACTCTGGAAATCAATCTGGCAGTTCCTTGGAACACTGGACAAAGTATTAACTGAGGACACAGATATAACACTCCTGGGCATATACCCAAAAGATACTCTAACATATAACAAGGATACATGCTTCACTATATTCATAGCAGTCTTACTTATAATAGCCAGAAGATGGAAGGAACCCAGAAGTCCTTTAACGGAGGAATGGATAAAGAACCTGCAGTACACTTACACAGTGGAGTACTATTCAGCTACTAAAATCAATGAATTCATGAAATTCTTAGGCAAATAGATGGGAAATATCATCATGAGTTAGGTAAACCAATTACAAAATAACACACATGTTATGCACTCACTGATAAGTGGATACCAGCCTAAAAGTTCGGAATACCCAAGATACAATTCACAGACCACATAAGGCTCAAGAAGAAGGAAGACCTAAGTGTGGGTGCTTTGGTCCTTCTTAGACAGGGTAACAAAATACTCTTGAGAGCAAATATGATGACACAGTATTGAAAAGAGATTGAAGGAAAGGCCATCAAGAGACTGTCCCACCTGGGTATCCATCCCATATACAATCACCAAATGCAGAACCTATTGTGGATGCCAAAAAGTGCATGCTGACATGGGCCTGATATAGCTGTCTCCTGAGAGGTTCTTCCAGAGCCTGAAATATACAGAATAGGATGCTTGCATCCAACCATTGGACTTAGTATGGGGTCCCTAATGGATGAGTTAGAGAAAGGACTTACAGGGATGAAGGTGTTTTGGTACCCCATAGGAAGAACAATATCAGCCAATCAAAACTCCCAGAGTCTAAACCACTGTCCAAGGAGTACACATGGAGGGACCTATGGCTCCAGCTGCATATGTAGCAGAGGATGGCCTTGTTGAGCATCAATGGGAGAAGAGGTCCTTGGTTCCTTGAAGGCTCAATGCTCCAGTCTAGTGGAATGCAAGAGTAGGGAGGTAGGAGTAGATGTGTGAGTGGGGCATACACTCATAGAAGCAAGAGGAGGAGGAATTGGTTAGGGGGCTTCCAGGGGTGAAATTGGAAAAAGGGATAATATTTGAAATGTAAATAAAGAACATATTCAAAAATAATAAATAATAATGAAGGAATTTATGAAACTTGCAATCTAGAAAAGTCAACAAGTCACAAGGAAAATAGAAAAGGAACAAAATCAATTCAAATAGCTGGAGAGGTTAAGTTATGGTGTTGTTTAAAAGTACATTATAAAGAGTACATATGAGGCGCAGTCCACAGAGCTGAGTTGGACAAGTTTCCAAAGTTCCATTATGGGTTCTGGACTTGCCTTCCTATCCTGAAGACCCATGGGGGATCTCAAGAACATCCTGCTTCACCCTGGAGACCTGCAGGTGATGAGGGGCATGAACAACCAGCTTAGAGCACTGTCTCACCAATCCCTTGCCAGGATGATCTACCTGAGGCACAGCCTTCAGAGGTGAATTGTACTTATGAGGCCCCCAGACCACCATTTTCTGGTTTTGGCCTTTTCCTGTTTTCTATATGAGCCATGGTGGCTGTGAATAACTTCTGCTTCCCTATGGAGTCTTGCAGAGGGCCCTAAGACCAAAAAGACTGGCACATTGCCCCACCAATTTCTTGTCAGTATAGTCACTCTGAGGCACATCCAACAGAGTTGGGTGCCCTGACCACCACTGTCTGGCTTGTGGCAACTCCTGCCTTCTCTAGGAGTTCTGCTGGAATCAGGTTCATCCACATAACATCATGGAAACTAGATAGATAAAGGATAGCATAATAACACAATCATCAAGATCCAGGGCAATCCTGCTATAGTAAGTCCTGGTTATCCTAACAAAAGTGAACCACAAGAAGATTATTTTAACTCTAATTGTATAAAGAAGATAGAGGCCTTTCAAGAGGAAATTTATATATCCCTTAAAGAAATACAAGGAAATACAAAGTATAGTCCCTAAAGATGAAACAAATAAATATAAGGAAACAAAGGAAAATGCAATCAAACAGTTGAAGTATGGGATTAAAACTGTCCAAAAATTGAAAAGGGAAATAGAAGCCATAAAGACACAAACTGAAACAGTTCTGGACATGGAAAATCTAGGAAAGTAGATAGGAACTACAGATGTAAGCAGGACCAAGAGAATACAAGAGATGGAAGAGAGAATCTCGGGTGTGATATTAGAGGGAACAAACCAAATACATCATTCAAGAAAAATGCAAATCCTAAAGAGTTCCTGACACAGAACATCCAGGAAATATAGGGTCCTATGAAAACTCCAAATGTAAGAATAATAGGAAGAAAAGGAGAATATTTCCAGATCAAAGACCCAGAAAACATATTCAACAAAATCGTAGAAGAAATTTTTCCTAACCTAAAGAAAGAGATGCCTACAAACTTATAAGCTTACAGAACACTAAGTAGTTTGGAAGAGAAAAGAAAACCCTCCTGCCACATAATAATCAAACACATAGGAGAAATATTAAAACTGCTAGGTATTTAAGCTTTAGTAATGTTTATTTTTCAAATGTGGATGCCCTTGTATTTGGGGAATAAATGTTCAGAATTTTGATATCATTTTCATAGATTGTTCCTTTGAGTATGAGATACCATTTCCTGTTTTAATTGATTAATTTTGGTTGAAAATCTATTATATTAGCTATTAGAAATGCTACCCCAGCTTGTTTCTCTGGTCCATTTGCTTGGAAAACCTTTTTGAGGGCTTTATTCTGACGTAATGTCTAACTTTACTGCTGAGGTGTGTTTCTTTTATGCTTCCATTCTGTTAACCTGTGTCTTCTTATTTGGGAGTTGAGTCCTTTCAAATTGAGAGATATTAATGATCAGTGATTGTTAATTCCTCTAATTTTGATGTTGGCGCTGATTTTATGTTCCTCTGTGCGTGTGTATGTTTGTGTGTGTTTGTATGTGCTTCCCTTGTTTGGGGTGGTACAAAATTACTTATTTTCTGTGTTTCTTGGATGTAATTATCCTGCTTGATCAGGAGATTTTCTTCTAGTATTTTCTGTGGGGCTGGATGTGTATATAGATATTGTTTAAATTTGGATTTGACTTTAAATATCTTTTGTTCTCCCGTTATACTGACTGAGAGTTTTGCTGGGTTTAGTAGTATAGATCAAAGTCATTAGTCATCATGGAAATACAAACTAAATTACCTCTGAGATTTCTTATACACCAGTCAAAATGGCTAAGATCAAAAATTCAAATATATCACATGTTACAAAGGATGTCTAGCAAGGGGAACACTGCTCTATTGTTGATGGGAATGCAAGCTTGTATAACCACTTTGGAAATGAATTTGGCTGTTTCTCAGATATCAGGGAATGCCAGTTCTAGCTTCTGGGCCTATATCTATTTGATGTCCCACTATACTGGATGAACAGTTTCTTAACTATATTAATAGCAATCCTTAATAGCCAGAAATAGAAGAAAAAAAGCTAGATGACTCTCAACTGAAGAACAGATTGAGAAAATATGCTACTACTATGTCCAATTTTCTGAGGAACCACAAGACTGATATCCAGAGTGGTTGTACTAGCTTGCAATCCCACCAACAATGGATGAGAGTTCCTTATTCTCCACAGCCTCACCAATATCTGCTGTCACCTGAGTTTTTGATATTAGCAGTTCTGACAGATGTGAAGTGGAATCTCAGGAATGTTTTGATTTGCATTTCCTGATGACTGAGGATTTTGAACATTTCTTCTTGGTCATTCTATATTCCTCAGTTGAGAATTTATAACTTGTATATCTCATTTTTAATAGGGTTATTTGGTTCTCTGGAGTCTAACCTTTTGCGTTCATTGTATATATCCACTATTAGCCCTCTATAGGATGTAGGATTGTTAAAAATCTTTTCCCAACCTGTTGTTTGTTGTTTTGTCCTATTGACAGTATCCTTTGCCTTAAAATTTGCTTTGCAAATTTATGAGGTCACATTTGTCAATTGTTGATGTTAGAGCATAGAGCCATTGGTGTTCTATTCAGTAAAATGTCCCCTGTGGACATGTGCTCAAGGCTCTTCTGCACTTTCCATTCTATTACTTTCAGTATATCTGGTTTTATGTAGAGGTCCTTGATCCAATTGGACTTAATCTTTGTACAAGAAAATAAGAACGGATCGATTTGCTATACCACTCCTGGGCATATACCCAAAAGATGCTCCAACATATATCAAGGACACATGCTCCATTATGTTCATAGCAGCCTTATTTATAATAGCTAGAAGCTAGAAAGCACCCAGATGTTCTTCAACAGAAGAATGGATACAGAAAATGTGTTACATTTACACAATGGAGTACTATTGAGCTATTAAAAACAATGACTTCATGAAATTCTTAAGCAAATGGATGGAAATAGAAAATATCATCCTGAGCAAGGTAACCCAGTCACAAAACTACACACATGGTATGTACTCACTAAGTGGATATTAGCCCAAAAGCTCAGAATACCCAAGGTATAATTCAAAGACCTAATAACGCTCAAGATGAAGGAAGACCAAAGTGTGGGTGCTTCAGTTCTTCTTAGAAGGAGAACACAATACTCACAGGAGGTAGAGGGTGGGAGTTACTTTGGAGGAATAGAGGAGGGAAGATGTAAACATGGGGGGCAGTATTAGGTATGGTAAAAGACAGGACGATATATACAGGGTCAGGAAATTGTACAGAGGTGTATAACAACTGGGGATTCAGAAATGGGAGTAGCTACCAGAAAATCCCAGATGCCAGTAAAACAAGAGGCTTCCAAGACCCAATGGGAATGTCATTAGCTAATATACCCAACAAAGAGGAGGGAGAACCTGTACAGACCATATCCACAATTTAGGCATGATCCCCAGTTGGTAGATGGTACCACCCACTCATCTCCAAACATTTAATCCAGAATTGCTGGTGTCTAATGGAAACATGGGGACATAGTGTATAGCACAGACTGAAAAAAAGGCTATCTAGAGATTGCCCCACCTGGGGATCTATCCTATATACAGGCAGCAAACCGAGATACTGTTGTAGATGCCAAGAAACGCTTGATGAGAGGAGTCTGATATAGCTGTGTCCTGAAAGGCTCTGCCAAAGCCTGACAAACACATATGTGTATGCTCACATCCAACCATTAGACTGAGAATGGGGACCCAAATGAAGGAGTTGGGGTTGGCTGAAGGAGCTGAAGGGGTTTGCAACCCCATAGGAGGAACAATACTATCAACCAACCAGAACCACCAGAGCTTCCAATGACTAAACCGCCAACCAAAGAGTACACATGGAGGTACCCATGGTTTCAACTGCATATGTAGCAGAGGGTGGCCTTATCTGGCATCAGTAGGAGTGGAAGCTCTTGATTCTGTGAAAGTTTGATGCCCTAGTGTAGATGAATGCCAGGATCGGGAGGTGGGAGTGGCTGGGTGGGTGGGGGAGTATCCTCATGGAAGTAGGGGGAGGGGAGGAGGAATAGGAGGGTTGTTAAGGGGAAACTACGAAAGGAGATAACATTTGAAATGTAAAAAAATAAATATCTAATAAAAAACACTGAAATAAATTATAAAAGTGGATTTTTGACATTTCTATATACTTATGATGAATATAAACTATAATATTATCCTGCAAAAAAAGAATGATTAAGATCAAAAACTCAAAGGACAACACATGACAGTGTGGATATGGAGCAAGAGGAACACACCTCCACTCCTCATGGCTGTGTAAACTTGTACAACTACTCTGAAAATGAATTTGTAGGTTCATCAGAAAAATGGAAATAGTTTTACCTCAAGATACATTTATATAGGTAATTTCTGTGCAAATGTACACAAATGCTCCACCATCTCTTGGGGACAGCTTTATTCCTAATAATCAGCAAATAGAAACAACCTAGATGTCCCTCAAGTGTAGAATGGATCAAGAAATGTAGTTCATTTACACAACGAATTACTACCAAAAAACAAGGATATCATGAATTTTATAAGCAAATGGATGGAGCTAGTAAATATCATTCTGAGTGAGGTAATCCAGACCCAGAAGACATACATGGTGTACTCACTTTTAAGTTGATATTAGCCATGAAGTACTAAACAAACACTCTATAATTCAGAGAACCAAAGAAGCCAAATAACAAGGAGGGTCCCAGGGAGTCTGGTGAATCCTTCTTAAAAGAAGAAATAAAATTGTTATTGAAAGTGGGTAGAGGGAGATAACCAGATGGGAGAAGGGAGGGCAAGTCAAGTCAGGGTGGGTGGAGCAGGTATAAGAAAAGCATGCCAGAGAACAGAAACTGTGGCTGGTCATCTCTAGGACTTGCCAGAGAATGGGGATAGGGGGGAGAGCAGAAGCCCCAGGGTGCTATGGATGCAACTCTAGCTGAGACTCCTAGCAGTGGGAAGTCTTAGCCAGGCAAGACTCCAAGAGGAGAGATAAGGACAACAACCCACCCACAAAACCTTCATTCTCCATATTTTCCTACCCACAAGGTATTCAGGCAATGGTCAAACAATGATTGGCCAAAATTAAGACTTATCTCAAGGGCAAGAACCAATCTCTAACATTATTGCTGATACACCGTTATGTTTGCAGAGAGGAGCCTAGCATAACTGTCCCCAGAGAGGCTGTATCCAGAAGTCAATAGAAACAGACAGAGACCACAGCCAAACATTAGATGCACTCTAGGAGTCTTGGAGAACAGTTGGGGTGAGGACTGAGAGACCCAAAGTGGACAGGGACTTCACAGAAATACCAACAGAGTTAAATATCCTGGACCCTTTGTGGCTTGCAAAGACTAAACCACCAACAAAAGAGCAAGCAAGGGCTGAATCTAGACTCCTTGCACATATGTAGCACAATTGCAGCTTGGTCTTCATGTGGGTCTCCCAGCAACTGAAACAGGGGTTGTCCCTGAATCTGTGGCCTGATGGTGGATTCCATTGCCCTAACTGAGCTGCCTTCTCTGTCTTTAGTATTAGGGGATTTGCCAAGTCCTGCAGTGACTTGAAATGCCCAGTAGTGATGGTATGGGGGCAATCATGGTGTGCTCTACCTTCTCAGAGGAAAGGGGGAGAAGGGGATAGGAATGGATCTGTAGCAAGGGTATCTGGAGGAAAGGGGGCTGACATTGAGATGTAAAGTGAATAAATAAATTCATTTTAAAAACCTTCATCATACAAATCCTCTTAGAAGTTAACAGAAAATACAGAAAGATCAATAGTCTTCATAATGGCTCATTCACATAAAACAAATACGCATCAGGAAGAAAATATATTTTGTTCAACTAATGAAATCTAATAGCATCTTATAACTACTTAGGAAACATACATAATAAAAAGCAACTTATTTAAATAACTAACGCCGTAAAAACATTGATCTATGTAAACAAAAGTTCTAAATTTAATTATGTTTGAAAAAGAAGTGTTCAAGCAACAGGATATCTGAAAACTGCCAAATAATTTAGAAACAATACAATTCATTTTTAAGTAGTCCAAACATTAGTGATGTAACAGGCACACCTTTTTAAATGTGTGAATTAAGTAAGATTTAAGATACAAAACACATAATTATTGAAGATAACAAAATGATAAGGAAAATGCAAAATAATACTGGGGATGTTATATTTTTCCTAAAACAGCAAATATAGAAGCAACTATGCATACCCACAAAATAAAAATATAAACCATATTTATTCAACACATAGAAATATTTAAACTATAGTTACAAGTATCAGTAGTAAATAAGTGAAATAATAATAAAACTGAATAGAATTTTTCAAAACATTTTTTGCAGATTTTAGAAAATGATATTAATACTTGGTATTAAATACTGATACAATGATTTATTGTTTGATGAATCTTGGGCATATTAATAAGGCTTTACCTCAGTATGATTAATAAAATCTGCTTACTGAGCACATTTATTGACAAGATATATTTTGTTAAAAGGTAACAAATCTGCTGTGAATAAATTAGAGTGTAGTAGAGGGTAGTATTTGGAATGCATTATATAAAACTGAGAGTTTCCAATCTGTGTTTATATACCATCAAATATTATTATAAGTTTTGGTACTTTCTCATATCCATAAGATGATAATTATTTGATAGTAATAGGTTCAGAGAACTAACTGGATACAATATTAAATAACAACTTAATCAGTGACCCTTTTATACCCAAATGGCAAATATACTGAGAAAGAAATCAGGGAAAACAACACCTTTCACAATGGCTTCAAATAAAATAAAATATCTTGGGGTAATTAAGCAAGCAACTAAAAGACTTATACAACAACTTGAGAGTACTCAAGTCTTTGAAGTGAAAAAGTGAAGAAAATATCAAAGAAAAAATTTGAATGTATATGTTTCTTAATGATTAACAGAATTAATATAATAAAGTGCTATCATACTAAAAACAATCTACAGAAAAAAATCAATCCTCATCAAAATTATTTTCAATTCTTTACAAAGAAACAATTCTCAACTTCATATGAAATAATAAAACAAAATAAAACAAAAGCCAGGCTAGATCAAAAGCAATCCTGAACACTAAAAGAACTGTTGGAGGTATCACCACCTGTTTTTTAAGTTATACTACAAAGAAAGAGAGCAACAAAACTGCCGGGCAATATAAAAACACATATTTTGATTAATGTAATTGAATTGAAGACTCAGATATAAATCCTCACACATATAGACACCTAGTTTTTACTTAAAAATCAAAAGCCAGAAATACACACTGGAGAAAAGAAAGCATTACAAAAATTGCTGCCTATCAAGTTGAATACATGCCTATGAGGAATACAATAGATTCTCACTTATCACCCAGCAAAAAATAAAATAGAATAAAATAAAATTCTCAAGACCACGTGGATCAAAGACCTCAATAAAAATAGACGGACACTGAAACTGATAGAAGAAAAGGTAGGAAACATCATTGAACACATTAAAACTGGAAACAACTTTCTGAAAGAACATTAATAGCACAGGCATTAGAATATTAAAATCAACAATTAATAAATGGGACCCCAGGAAACTGAAAATCTTCTATATAGCAAAGGACTCTGACAATGGGACAAAGCCTAGACAAAACCATTTTATCAACTCTACATGTAACAAAAGACTAATCTAAAATACATAAAAAGCTCTCTCCAAACTATAAAGAACGCTAGAAACTAAATAAAAAAATTAAAATGAGCTACAGCTTTAAATAGAATTCTCACTAGAGAAATCTCAAAACATTGAGAAACATTTATAGAAATGTTCCTCATCCTAAGTTATCAAGAATTTCAAATAAAAGCTACTTTGAGACTCCATTTGATACCTGTTAGAATGACCAAGATCAATAACATAAGTGACAGCTTATGTTGGTGAGGATGTAAAGCAAGTGGAAAACTTCTCCATTGCTTGTGGAAGTGCAAATTTGTACAGCCACTATGGAAATCAATATGGTTGTTCCACAGAGAGGTGAGAATTAATTTACTTCAAGAAATAGCTATATCACTCTTGAGCACTCTTGAGCATATCTCCAAAGATACTCCATCCTGCTACAAGAACACTTGCTCAGATTCATTGCAGCTTTATGCATAACATACAGAAACTGGAAACAACCTATATGTCCTTCAGTGGAAGAATAGATAACAAATAAAATCTATTACAAAAATGACTTCATGAAATTTACAGGCAAACATATGAGACTAGAAAGATTCAGTCTAAATGTGATAGTCCAAACCAAGAAAGACAAATGTAGTGTTCACTTATACGTGACTATTAGCCATTTATGAAACAATAGTCGTGGAGAAATTCACAGACTCAAAAGGGCTAGGAAAAGAGGATGGCTCTAGGGAGGACGCCTGGAAATGCTGGGGAATGGTAAACAGAATAGATTTTGAAGGTAGACTGGGGACAGGTGGAAACAGGGATCAGGTTGGGGGAATTGAATGAAAAAGGAGTTTAGGAGGAGATAGCTGGAATTGAGGGCACTAGCGAGTAGTGTAGAAACCTAGTGCAATAAAACTTCCTGTAATCTATGAAGGTGGTCTTAATGAGGACTCCTAGGAATGGGTGATAGGGGGCCTAAATTGGCCCTCTTATGTACCAAGGAAATGCTCATGGTAGCAGTATTGGGTTGTATTCTGCTGAATTGTTTGCTGAGGGTGTCCCGTGGAGATCCCCAAATAACCCAGGCTGATGCTAAGACAGAGGGTCACTCCCTGAAAACTGACAGCAGGGCCCCATTGCTAGAAACTACATCCACATATCTCATTGAACAGACCTCTTGGTCTGTGGTCAAAGTAATGCCTATATGAAGCCTTCACTTTTAAGTTCTAGTCTCTTTGTTTTAGGAATGTACTCTGTAGGCCTCTGGAAGAGAAATGTGGACACCAATCAAAACACAAAAACTTTGAACTACAATCTATCATAGCTGAAAGATGTGATGGGGTAATAGTGGCACAGAACTCATGGGAGTGGCCAACCTATATTTGATTTAACTTGAGTCCTTCTTTATGAGAAGCCCATGTAAGACACTGCATGAATGGCCAGAAACCAGAGATTGGCTAGCCCCAAGACCTATGGTAGAACAAAATATTTGAGATTCTTTAAAAATATATGATTCTTAATAATAGATATTTTGATATACTCATAGATAGGTACCTTGTCCTGTTTTCGTTGGAGAGGCTTTCTTTGGCCATGGATGGAAGTGGATACAGAGACCCATACCCTGCCATTAAGGAAAGAGTCTAAATTGGAGGTCTCCCATGGTGTACCTCGCCTTTGAGCTTAGGAAATCCTACAGAAGAGGGTGCTGAAAGATTGTAGCAGTCAGAAATAGCAAAGTAGACACTAGGGGAATATGGTCCATTGAATCAACTATGTAGAGCACACATATGCCCACAGAGACTGAAATTAAAAGCACAGATACTGCAGCATTCTGCAACAAGTCTTTGTACATGTTACAACTGTTAGTTTGATGTTTTTCTGGGTCTCCTAACAGTGGGAGCAGTATGTCTTTGACAATTGTGCCTGCCCTTGGCACTCTCATCTTCCTATTAGATTGTCTTGCCCAGTCTTAATATGAGGGCTTTCACTTTGTCATATTTTGTCTTGTCTGTTTTGACTGTTGTCTCTTAGAGAACTTTTCTGAAGGGATATGAATGGAGAATGAATTTAGGGAAGAGTATAGGCGGCAGGGAACTATGGTTGGGATATATTATATGATAGAAGAATCTGTATTCAATAAAAATAAAGGTTATTACATTAAAATACATTTAATATAAGTAAAATAAAATTAACTGTTTGTTATTTTAGTTTTGCTTTTCTTTATAAATGACAAAAGTTAATCTGTCCCTAGGATCTCCATGGTCAATGGTCGTATCCTAAATAGGTTTTATACAATTGTTGAGACTGTGTTGGAATGTACACAATTTTTCAATGCTGCTTCCAATCTGTAATGAATTCTAAAACAATATTGTGATAAATACTTAAGCAACTAAATATTTTGTGTGTTTGTATAAATACAGAGACACTATACTTCTCAGACTTGAATTGACCTTTTAATCACCTTACTATCTTAATAGTTTATAGTAGCCGGGTATGTGGGCATTTCTATCTTCCCCTCCTCCTCCTCCTCCTCCTCCTCCTCCTCCTCCTCCTCCTTCACCTCTTCCTCCTCCTTCTTCTCCTACTTTGGCTCCTCCTCCTCTTCCTTGTCCTCTTCCTCTTCCTCTTCCTCTTCCTCCTCCTCCTCATTCTCTCTCTCTCTCTCTCTCTCTCTCTCTCTCTCTCTCTCTCTCTCTCGTCTCTGTGTCTCTCTCCACTTTCATCTCCTTCTTACTGACTCTCCTCACTTAGCTCTCTTTTCTTTATCCCCTTTTCTTTTATCTTTCCCCTCTTTCCTATTTGGTAACATCTATATCAAGAGAGATCTACATTATGAGCCAACAGTCATTTCTAATCTATTCACTAAAGAGTTCACTTACTTCTGTAAGGCAAAGGACACTGTCAATAGGACCAAACGGCAACCAACAGATTGGGAAAAGATCTTAACCAATCCTATGTCTGATAGAGGGCTAATATCCAATATTTACAAAGAACTCAAGAAGTTAGACTCCAGAAAA
>CM052716.1:60792975-60852283 GCA_028551405.1 Uromys caudimaculatus
GGGGGAGGGGACACGGGGTTTCTAAAGAAAAGGGGAATCATCGGAAATGTAAATAAAATATCAAAAAAAAATAAATAAATAAAATAAAATAATGAAGTCAAAGAAAAAAAAAAAAAGAGTTCACTTACATAAGAATACCATACATTACTGAGCTATGTAATCTATATGATAAAATAGACATATATGAGCAAAGTAAGCATTTGGTGCCATAAGGAATGAAATTTTGTAGACACAATTGTCGTTTCTATTCCTGCTTTATATCACTTGTTATTAGACTGAAAATAGCATTATATTTACCTGTATTAAAATAAAAGAAATGGGACCAGTTTGCTGTTCAACCACTAAATGCACTTGTTGTCGGATCTAAAGATCTGAATTTCATCCCTAGGACTCACAAACTCAAAGGATAGGAACACCATTTAGAAGTTACAGGATGACCTCTACATAGACAGGATGACATATGACACTAACACTCAAATAAGTAACAGTCTAACACTCAAATAAGTAAATGTAAAAATAAAATCAAAAGTAAAGCAGCTTGTAAAATTAAAATCTACAATATATAATGAAGCATTAAGAAGTAGTTCTGGTTTTGTTGAAAGATATCTAATATTGTATGTAGTATTTTTATTTTATTAAAGATATGCATTTTGCTTGCTTGTTTGTTTTTTAATTGTTTCACTTATTTATATTCTAAATATTGTCTCATTTCCAGTCCCTTCTTCACCATATACCCCTTCCCATTGCATCTGAGAGGGCACTCCCCACCCCCACAACACCACACACCATTCCCAAGTCCCCCTTCCCTGGGACATCAAGACTCTACAGGATTAGGTAATCCTCTCCCACTGAGACCAAACAAGACAGTCCTCTGTTAAATGTGTGTCAAGGTCCACTGGTTGTTGGCTTAGTCTCTGGAGCTCTCAGGTGGCTGGGTTAGTTTATACTGTTGGTCTTCCCTTGAGCTTGCCATCCCCTTCAACTCCTTCAATCTTTCCCCTAACTCTTCTGTAGGGGTTCCTAACCTCAGTCCAATGGTTAACTGCAAGTATCTCCATTTGTCTGAGTCAGCTGCTGTTAGAGTCTCTCAGAGGACAAACATGCTAGGCTCCAGTGTGCAAGCACAGCATGACATCAGTAATAGTGTCAGGGTTTGGTGCCTGCCCATGGGACATACTCCAAGTTGGGCTGGTCATTGGATGGCACTTCCTTAAATTTCTGCTCCATTTTCCTTCTTGCATTTCTTTTAGACTGGAACAATTCTGGGTCAAAAGCTCTGAAGATAGACTTGTTACCCTATCACTCCACCGAGGGCCCTGTGTATCTTCTAGAGGTGGACTGTTCAGGTTATATCTCCCCAATGTTGGACATTTTGGCTAAATATATCTCCATTGAATCCTTGGAGCCTTTCACAAACCAGGTTTCTGGAACTTTCTAGAGGTTATACCTGCTCACCACCCTTCTGCAGCTGCATATTTCCATTTATTCTTCTGGCTCAATGGGCTTTTTTCCTGTTTCTTTCCATTCCTGATCTTGCCCTGCATGTCCCTACCCCCTTCTCTCTCACAACCAAGTCCCTCACTCCATCTGTCTCCAATAATTATTAACTCTCCCTTCTAAGTAGATTGAAATATCCTCAATTGGACATTCCTTCTTGAAAGACTTATTACAATATGTGGGTTGCATCATGGGTATTCTGTAATTTTTAGCTGATATCCACTTATCAGTGAGTACCTACCATTCATATCTTTTAGAGTCTGGGTTATTTAACTCTAGATGGTATTTTCTAGTTCCATCCATTTGCCTGAAAAATTTATGATATCCTCATGTTTACTACTGAATAGTATTCTATTGTGTAAATCAACTACATTTTCTGTATCTATTCTTCAGTTGAGGGATATGTTGGCTGTTTTCTGCCTCTAGCTATTACAAATAAGGCTGCTATGAACATAGTGAAACACATGTTTTTGTAGTATGGAGGAACATATTTTGGGTATATGCCCATTACCATTTGGTCCTACCATTGTAGTCTTCCTTAACAGTCAATAACTATTATGATGTCTATTCTTAGTAATCATCCTGACTACATTTCTAAGTAAATAAAACCCATGTGGCTGTGTTCACCTCTGGGGAATTTTTTTCTTAATTAAATCTTTTGAAGTGGAAGACTCATTTTTAATTAGTATCTTTTGAGATGAAAAGATTCATAATCAATCCAGATCTTTTGACATAGAAATGTCTCCCTTTGATTTGTCCACAGATTCTGATGAAAGACTATAAAAAGAACATGGAAGAAAAACACCTTGTCTCTTTCTTGCATGTCCTTGTTCTTGCTGGTAAGTTATTACCATTAGAGCCTAATTAATCAGGATTCTGGTGTATATTTAAAATTAGCTGAGTCATATAGCCTCCTGGTTTGAACAACTTGATCGTTAGGCTATTTATTGGTAGACATCAATTATTCTACTATCAGGACAAAAAACAAACAAACAAACAAAACACAGTTTGGCCTCCGCACTCCACAAAGTGTGCTGAACTGCCATAGTCTGAACTGTCCTCCATTCTTGGCTCAGTCTGAGCTGTACTTAAGTACCTTCTATTTCTCTTATGTTCATGTGGTACTTGTGTGCATTCAATCTCTGCTACATTCTGTCAAAAATTTGTCTCTGATTCATCACTTTGTCTACCCCTCCAATTAGATATCAGTTCTACATATGAGTGCTTCCGTCTACAAACTAACTTTACCTTCATTGTTTGGAACTTAAAGTATATACTAAGGAAGTATCTCTATTCCAGCCAAACAGATTATTTGTGTGTCATTACAGCTGGATCATACAGACCTAGAAAAGATGTGGATATGCTCTCTTGCAGGAGCAGTCATGTTGCTAGATTAAAATTCCTCTATATTTGCCAATATCAAATATTTTAAAAATCATTCTAAGCATTATATTATTTTAATATTTTAATTATTATTCATGACTACATTCTTTTAATCAACTCTCTGAATTCTGTTAGTATTGTCCTCTTTTTAATCTAATATAGAAAGAATTGTGCTGGACTCAATGTATTGTAAGGCTTATTCTGTTTTCAATTAGTGACTTCCATTAAAGAGACATTACATTTAATTTACATCAAATGTATATATATTTTACCCATTTTTCCTTTCCTTTTCCTTTTAATCTTATGTACAATACAATATAGAATGTCAACCTATTTGATTTCAGTCTTTTATTTAAATTTTCTTGATTAAGTTATAGGATATAAGTTCAATATAGCTCACATTTTCACATTTCCAGAAGTCATTCTGTAATTAGCTTAAAAAGTGACTATTGAAAAGTGAAGTCTGTTAACAGTTTGTATCAGCTCATTAATCAGCATAATGATTTTTCACTTAATGATCTGCTTTATCCTCATAATGTAAGTCATTTTTGCTATTGTATTAACTTTCAATTATTTTACAATAAAATATAATTTTATTATTTTGCACATCCCTTCTTTTCCCCAATACTTCTCATGTATTCCTTCTCATGTATTCCAGCTTGATGCCTTTGAATTTAAGGTCTCCATGTCTTTAATGGTATATATATATATATATATATATATATACACACACACACACACACACACACACAGCCATAGCCATATATATCATTATGTATCATATATATATATGTGTGTGTGTGTGTGTGTGTGTGTGTGTGTGCATATAAATGTGTATATATAAATGATCATCTATACATATATATGCTCAGAATATATAGTATTACTTGTATTAATTTATTTGTATATGATTTAAGAGCTGACCACTAGGTTGTGGAATAACTGACTGTGGATGGCTTTTCCCTTGGGAAGAGCTTTTCTTTTATTCTCTAAATTCTTCTTTCTTGCCTATAACTCTTTATCTAAGGTTGAGGTCCCATAAAGATTCCCCCCTTCCTGTTAGCATGACTTTTGGTCTCATCCTTGTTTAGGTCTTGTTCAGCCAGCCATGCTGGTGAGACATCATGTTTTGTAGATTTTCTAGCATTTCTAGAAAAGGCTATTGCACACTAAACTCCTTGTTTTTATTGTGCCTTTTAAAAACGTTCCTTTCTCTTACTCGTAAAATCATGCATGTGTTGATTGTTTGTTTGTTTCTAGTGAATGTGTTTCTGTGCTTTATGATGTGTGTTGAGGTATGTATGGTATTGCTGATACTATGATGAAAACTTCTGGAAATTTCTTTCTTTCTTCCCACATCCATGTACATTCTGGGAATAAAACTCAGGTTATCAAACTTGCATGGCTGGCAGACATTTTCTACCCCATGATTCATCTTTATGGACTTTAATCTTTCTTCTTACACTTATTTCCTGAAGAAGGACAATTTTGCATTTGACTGTATAATTATGCAAAATAAGTACTGTAAAAAGTGAAATATGTCACATATCATGTACGTATTATTTAAAAAGTCACATATTATGTAAATATTATATCACTGAATCTAAAGTCACCTGTGGTGGCTTGAATAGGAATGGCACCCACAGACTCATTTGTTTGGCCTTTGAAGAAGGCTTTGAAGGTAGGCTTTGTGATCACACATGCTCAAACTATGCCCAGTGTTGCAGAGTTTCTTGCCTGTTGTCTGTGTATCAAGATAAAAAACTCCCAATTTCTTCTCCAGCATCACATCCGGCTGTATGCTCTCATGTTTCTTTCCATGACAAAAATGGTCTTTTCCAACAAGGCCATACTTATTTCAACAAGACCACATCTCCTAATCATGCCACACCCTGAGCTCAAGCATTCAAATACATGAGTCTATAAGGACAGGTAGCTTTAGCTTTGGTGATGTATGATCGCATCATATGTGACATTTTCATCATTTTTTAAACCTCTGAAATTGTAAGTCAGTCTCAATTAAATATTTTCAATTACAAGATTTGCTGTGATTATACTGGTCCTTCACAGAAATAAAACACTAACTAAGATACTATGAATGAGAGACTTCACCAAATTTAATAAGAAAAAATTGAGTCAGTCCTATGTCTCATTTCAAAGCTGCATCATGAGAAAGTTTGTCATTCACTCCAACTTTCTATTATAATGAAATATATTGGGCACAGGTAAAAATGCATTTATTACCTCCTGAAAATATGATCAAATGATCTGTTGGTAATAATAAAACTTAAGTAGCTATTAGAGTAATAGCTTCATTAAATGATGAGTGAGAACTCTGAGCTGAAATAGAGAGTTAAATAATGACTTACTGTCAATTTGAGACTGTAGAAAAGTTAGAATAGTGCTTCTCAACCTTCCTAATGCTGTGACACTTTAGTCAAGTTCCTCCTGTTGTGGTAATTCCTATGATAGGCTAGGATCCCTGATCATACCTGCCTAAGCTGGAAAAACATATTCAGTCCTCTTTCCCCAACCTCACAATCACAGAGAATATTTCCTGCAACCCATCCAAGTACCTCTCCAGGGACTCAGCTTTTTTTTTTTTTCTTTCTTTTATTATTCTTTTCTTTTCTCTCTCTCTTTTTTTTTTTTTTTTGATTCTTTATTTACATTTCAAATGTTTTCCTCTTTCCAGGTCTTCCCTTTGGAAAATCCCTATCCCATCCCTTCTCCCCTGCCTCTATGAGGGTATTCCCCCACCCACCCAGTCCCATCTTCCCTCCCTGGCATTCCCCTATACTGGGGCATCTAACACCCTCAGGCCCAAGGGTCTCTCCTCCCACTGATGCCAATAAGGCCCTCCTCTGCCACATATGTGGCCAGCACCATGGGTCCCTCCGTGTGTATTTTTTGATTGGTGATCCAGTCTCTGGAGCACTGGGGGGGGGGGAGTCAGGACAGTTGAGGGGCTCAGCTTTTGACAGTATATGGACACAATCCCAACTCCTAGCTGACACATGGTAGAAGAATTCTAAAGCAGCAACTTGGCTACTTTCCCTAGGGATTACATCCAAAGAACTTTTAGGCCTGTGTGATCTGATTATAATACAAACATACCTTTAATGCCAGGAGATAGAGGCAGGCAGACCTCTGAGTCCAAGACTAAAGTGTCAGGTAAAGAAAAGCATAGGTTCAGATGTGGTGTTACAGGTCTTTAATTCCAGCAATCAAGAGACAAAGGCATGCAGGTGTCTTGAGTTCTAGTCAGTTAGTTCTGTTAAGTCAGTTGAGTTTAGGGCAGCGGGGAATCAATGCAGTGAGTGCAAGATGATGGGGTGGAGTTCATTCTTGAGCTCATGCAGCTTTGTTCATTCAGTTCTCCTGTATGCAATGCAGTGGAATTGAGTCAGTTCATGCTGCAGCAGAGGCAGATGAAGCCAAGAGCCAGAAGATCAGAACAAATTGCCAAAGTTAGTTTGAGAGCAAGAAGAGCAATTCAGTGAGAAGTTGAGAGAAGCCAGATTGAAACAATCAGCATGAAGAGTAGTTTGAGCCAGAACAGCTGAGTTGAAACAGCCAGAGTGCAGAAAGAACTAGAAAGGGTGAGCATATTCAGCACTAAGACTTAGAGATGACAATTATATCAAGTGAATAAAAGTTGCTCTAACATTATGACCTTATCCATCAAGTATGCTCTAAAGTGCCTCCCTACCTTGCTTTTGCCTAGATGCGGAACTCCACTGACCTCCTCCTATGAAATCAGTGAAGCTGCCTGCTTGAGAACTGCCTTGTAATGATAAACCTGCCTTTATCTACTTTTAATCAGATATAATCTGACCTATATCTGTATCACTAAGAGAGAGTAAAAGTCTATCACCCTAACTATAAAAGTATTTTCATTGCTACTTCATACTTATGGTTTTGCTACTGTTATATATTATAATATAAATATCTAAAATTTCCAATGACTTTAAGCAAACCCTGTGAAAGGGTCATTTGATCCCAAAAGGGGAGCAATACAGAGGCTGAGTACCACTGAGTTAGAGGCATAAATATTTCAGATATTAGAGTACAGTTATAGTTTGTCTTGCATAAAATTCCTATGATCTGACTCTTTCTCTAGAAACAACTATTACAGAGAGATATATCATTTTAAAATATTTTTTGAAAATTCTGCTTAATTACAAACTCATATAACCCTAAATATTAAATTTAATTTTATGTAATTTTATTGTTTTTAAACTTGTAACTAAACCTTTCCAAGTCCAAAGAAATCATTTATGCTAGTATTATGAATACTATATTACTAAATGCTTTACTTAATTTTCTACACAAGAGATAAAAATTATCTTTTTTAGAAACTATCATAGTATCATAATGAACTGGAAATGTGTTTTGTTAGAAAAAATAGATAAAGGCACTTGCTGTCAAGCCTGAAAATATTGGTTTAAACTTGGTACCTTCATGGAAACAAAATATAAGTTACTTTTGAAGTCCACTTACCACCGTATACATTCTGTAACATATCCATGCCAACACAAACACACTCAAAGAAAGAGAATAAAGTTAGTAGCACAATTCAATTTTAAATAAATTTATACCATACCAATAAATATTTGTGTATAAATAGGAAGGTGAGTGAATATTGCATTTTTGCTATTACATAGGAAATATGCTAGCAAGATTTATACATATTTCAGTCTTTTCTTTTTTTCTTTTTCTTTTTATCTTTGATACTTTATTTATATTTCCAATGTTTCCCCCTTTCTAGGTCTCCTCTTTGGAAACTCTCTATCCCCTTTCCTCCCCCGCCTCAATGAGGGTATCCCACCTCCCACCCACCCGCATACTCACTCCCATATTCCCACCTTGACATTCCCCTTTACTGGGGCCTCTAACAGCCTCAGGCCCAAGGGCCTCTCCTCCCCCTAAAGGCCAACAAGACCCTCCTCTGCCACATATATGGTCCGAACCATGGGTCCCTCCATGTGTATTCTTTGGTTGGTGGTCCAGTCTCCAGGAGGACTGGGGGGTCAGGCCAGCTGACACTGTTGCTCCCTCCATGAGGCTGCAAACTCCCTCAGCTCCTTCAGTCCCTTCTCCAACTCCTCCATCTGGGACCTCACTCTCAGTCCAGTGGTTACTGTAAAGTAAAACTTGGATATTCCGAACTTTTGGGCTAAGATCCACTTATCAGTGAGTACATACCATGTTTGTTCTTTTGTGACTGAGTTACCTCGCTCAGGATGATATTTTCAAGTTCCATCCATTTGCCTGCAAATTTCATTAAGTCATTGTTTTTAATAACTTAGTAGTACTCCATTGTGTAAATGTACCACATTTTCTGTATCCATTCCTCTGCTGAGGGACATCTAACTCCTGCTTTAAATTTAAAGATTGGAGGAAATGCTTCAAGCTAGAATAAATATCTTTAACTGAGTGATTAAAATATCAACTATTTTCTGCTTAATATTTTCTCCATTCAGGCCTATATTTATCATAGTTTTAAAAATCTCTTGAAATCGGAGAGTTTACCATTTATTTTGCATTTGGTAACTCAATATTGTGGCTGGAGCTGCTCCTAAACAGGTAATCATCATGTATTAGCTTCACATCTGCTGAAATATAATACAATTAAACAATATTCTAGTCATCAAAATGTCATGTTTTCATATGGTCAAGTTTATCAAGATATTTTTTAACAGTTTATCTGTATATAATAAGCAGGTAAGCATTATCATCAGAACTTGATATCCCTGTGCATCACAAAATGCCCAATGAAGAAAATTTTCTAAGTTTGTTGAGAAAGCCAAGCTTACTGGTACAACCCTGTCATCTAAATGTGGGAGATGAATGTCAGATGATCCAAACTATATCTGCAGAATAAGTTCAATGACATTCTGAGATATCTGAGACTCTTTAAAATAAAAATTCAATGTATTTCTCCAGTGAAACTCCCTTGGAGGAAACTATAATTTCACTTATAAGTGGTTATCAACGAAGACTGTTTCTAGGTTAAGGATGAGGGCACATGAATACTTCTTTTTTTTACAGGTAGACTGCATGACCAGTAGTAGATTGCCAACATAAAACAAACTCAGTTGTACCTTTTGTGATTTGTTGTCTTTGATGCCAGGCAAATGCTTTTCCATTTTTCTTTCTTGTTATAAATATATATATATATATATATATATATATATATATAATTTCTTCTCTCTTTTCACACTACAGACCATTTGCCTATACAATATTTTTCCAGATTAGTATTTATGAGATTCCTGAACAGTGAATATGTGGGTCTCTGTTTCTTCTGTCTTCTATTTGGCTCTTTTCTATTTGTTTGTTTTGTCCTATACTGGTGTGTAGATTTTATTTAATTGAATTATATTTTATTATTATGCCTTAGAAGATTATGTGTTTTCTAATGACAGCCAGAAAGGAGCTGTACCTGGATAGAAGAGAACATGTCAAAGAATTAAGAGGAGAAAATGAAGATGAAACCATAATCAGGATATTATCTGAGGAAAAAAGTATATTTTTTAATAAAGAGAAAAAGTATATTTTTTTAAAGAGTGCATTAAACAAATAAGGTCTTTTGGAAACTCACATTTTAAGATTGTGACCTTTATATTTGAAACACAAAACATGCCTACATAGGATTGATTTGAAGTTTTATTAAGTACATTATTATTTATCACCTTGTTAATGTGTCTTTTATTATATTCTAACATTAGATAATGTCACCTGATTCTACATTTAATTTTTTGATGAAATGCTGAAAACAAAGTGAAAATAGAAAATGTGTAGGAAATAATTGCATTGGAGAATATAATCAAAGTCAAATAATTCTTTTAAATTTGAGATTGAGATAAAAAATGTAGCCATAGTCATATAACACACTTGTTTATGAAAATCAACAGGAATATTATTTTCCTTTATTGAGTTATGTACACCTTCATTCAATTAGTCCTTCTATGATACATGCTATATTCTAGATACTGTACTTTTGTATGCCTTAGTGATACAGAATAAGATTAAGTACACTACTCTATAGTTGTCGTCAAACACTGATAAATGTGCAGTAGTCACAGTATACACCTTCATTATGCATTAAACCCTCACACTCCATAGTAGCTCATCTATAACACAGCCTATTGCTGAGCAGATGCTGTAAACAAATGATGTAATGCTAAGTGAGAAGGCACTGACAACTCTTTTGAGTTACTGATCCATTTAAAATGAGCAATGAGCAAAAGCAGAAGTCCTACAGAGAAAAAAAATCAATAATGAACACATTCTCATACATATTTGCCTAGACAAGAATAATAATCATATGGCATTATCTTCTGTTACTACATAACAATAAGGAGATTTTCTCATTTGCTGGAGACATGAGCATACCCATTTTTGACACAATGAACATAGACCTCAGTCTGTATTAATATTCTAAGTTATCATCAATTTTCAACATATTACTTCAGAAAATATTGGTTCATTTATGCATTCAGGTGGAGAATAGTAGTTAAACATGTTTGACTGCAATGCAGCACTGCACTGGGAAGTAGGGTTATCAGTGTTATTCATTATCAGTATTATACAAAATAATTTATAAAGCATAAAGAGTTATTATGTTTTTATCTCCTACTTTAAATCTCAAATATCATTAAATTCTCAAAATGATCCTTGATTAATAATAAAATTGTTTTTATAACATTTCAGAATATATTTTGTATCAATAATATTCTTTTAAATTTAAATCTTTAAATTTTTAGAATTTCCTACATGGATATCATAGTTATATAATTAGCAAACCTCTGTTTTCTGATCTACAAATTTTGCTCTGCATCTCCTTACTACCTCTGAAATTCATTATCTTTCTTTTTTAATTACTAGAACTGTGTTAATTTATTGTTGTTCATGTTTGCAGGTGTTTTGGGCTAACCATGAGTTTCGATAATAGGTAAAAGTTTATTTCTGAAGAAAATTAAATCTTTGTATCTCATCAGTAATTTATTACCTGTACTTTCTCATCTAGTGTGGTACTATGTTCTGCTTGTATGTTGAAGACAGTGGATGAGTTGTTTGCTTTTTGTATGTGTACTTGACTAGTATGTAATTTTTAGTTATTCTACTAATCACAGATCTAGGTGTTGCTCGGGAGATGTTTAATATATGTAATAAATATATTTAATAAAATTTACCTAATGAGGCAAAAAGGATAAGATAATTTTGGAAGATAGTGATTTAATTAATTGAAAGCTGTTTAGTAATTTTACAGAAACATCCCGGAAAATGAAAGTTTATGATTGATTTTATTATTCTGAATTTCTTCTTGGTTTTATAATGCATTTTCCAGCTATTCACCAAGATGCAAATATTAACCAATAAAGCACATACTGTTTATCAAATATATTAATATATGATATATTATTATAAATAATATAAAATACATTTTATAAAATGTAGTAAATTATATTTTATAAATATGACATACATAGTATATTTAATTTGTTTGTATATAATCATACTTTTTATAGAAAGTACCTGTATTTATGGATTTTATTTACCAAGTACAGTTGGAAAATATGTAAATTAATGACTTCTAAATCAAGTACATTTTGATTATTTATTTAAATTATTCTCTAAAAAAATCTTTATAGTAATTATGAAATATATACTCTTTTTTATCATTATAATGATTTGTAGATCATTTAATATGTAGAAGTGGACCAGAGCATGTTTATAAATTACACCTCAATATTGTCGTAATTTGTAGGTAAAATTGCAGCATATGTAGAATCCTAATATTCAGAAAATTTCAAAAAAGTCACTAAGCTTCTGTGTGTGTATGTGTGTGTTTAGAGGCACATATTCTTGAATATGTTTACAATCTGAGCAATTGTTTTAATTCTTTTAGTGTTTTTTTTTTTTTTTTCTGCAATCACATGAGGTTTATTCGGGAGACCAGTGCACTGGGGTCAAGCTCATAACCCATGCAAGGGCAGAGGAGTTCGACCCTGAGCAGCTGAAGTCAGGGGCATTTAAAGGAAAAAAAAAACACAAGAATGGAAAGAATTTGCGTTATGGGGAAGTACAGAATGTTCTAAGTTAGTCACAAGACTGTTGCACAAACATCTTTGTGGTTAGCTAGTTCCTGAAACATTGTGCCTCTGGCCCTGGGGCCAGGCCAAGGTCACCCGTTTCTTAGGGGAAAGAATGCAGCCGGGTGGGGTTTGGTCAAGCAGGCAATTTCAGTCCTATTTCTGCTTCTGGCTCCAAGTGTGCTAGGGGTCTAACTTTCCTCATAAGGGGGTCAGGTCTTTCATTCCCCACTACTTCTAGTGCCTAGTTCTAATCTTAGAACTATATTTCTGTATCATCATAGACTTGTTTGTCGTGTTCCCCCAGAGCCTGGTATTGTTGTCTTAACATTAGAATCTGTACAGCACCTACTCATTCCGTGACAAAAGCTATTATCCATTAACTAAACAGGGTCCAATAGTGAGCAAAAGGAATAAAATCAGCAGGGGTCCTGCTAAGGCAGAAAACAGTGTTGTCATCCAAGGCGACTTGCTGAACCATCTTTCGAACCACCCCTGTCCAGTCTCCCATTCTTTCTTGCGTCTTTCTAGCCTTTCTCTAAGTTTGCTCATGGAGTCCCTAATGGCTCCTGAATGATCAACATAAAAGCAACGTTCTTCTTTTAAGGCTGCACATAATCCTCCTTCTTTTAGGAATAGCAAATCTAACCCTTTCCTGTTTTGTAGAACTACTTCTGACAGGGAGGTCAAGGATTCTTCTAAGTTACTGACAGACTTTTCTAAAGCTTGAAGGTCCTCGTTCATGGTGGCCTGAAGTTCACTCAATCCTCTCTCTAACTGCAGTGGTCCATTGATCAGGGCTGCGGTCTCTGTTCCTACTTCGGCCGTTACCCCCAGCCCCAGCATGACTGCTAGGGTTAGAGATGCAGGTTCCCTTTTAAACCGAGTGGGTCAAGAGTCATATTCATCAACGATCTCTTCTTCAGGATGGTAATAGACTCGAGGAACAAGCTGAACCATAATACAGAAATCTTTAGACTGGTTGAAAACTGAAGTAGTGACACAAGGGGTTAATCCAGTACTGCATATCCACCATTTGTTATATCCTGGCAAGCGGTTCAAAATATAGGGGCCAAAAGTCAACAATAGGAGAACAATTAAGGTCTTAACAAGGTAAATATGAGAGCTGTTAACTAAGATGTGAAACCAAGACTTGAACCAGCCCTCACTCTGTTTCCTCTCTCTCTCTTCCATTTGGCTAACCCTACTTACTCTCACCTTGGCAAATGAATCTTTAACAACCCCAGAATGGTCTATACAAAAGCAACACTCTTCAGCTAAGGTAGCACATAGCCCTCCTTGCTGGAGGAAAAGTCTAATCTCCTCCAATTCTATAGTATTACTTCTGATAACGAAGTCAGTGATTCCTTAAGATGACTGATGGTTTTGTCTTTGTAAGACCAAAGCTGAGGTCTTGGTGATTGCCCCAGCCACCCCAATCACAACAGAAAGGAGACAGTGAGTGCTGTCTAAAGGTACTACAAACAGTCATGATTAAGGTCAAGAGATCCTGAGCATGAGCAGATTGTCCATCTTGTACTGTCTAGCAGGGATCTTTGGGGAGCGGTGCATCTGCAGATGTCACACGAGAAGCGTAGACCCAGGCCTCAATACCATCTACCTTGAGGACTGTGGAAGTAAGTAGCAGTGCCAGGAAGGGTCTCTTTTATCTGGGTTCCAGCGACCGTGTCCGATGTCTCTTTACATAGATCCTGTCACCAGTCTGGAAGCGGTGAGGGGTCTCTGGCACCCCTGGAGCACTTAAGGCAGACAGTTTGGGTCAAATCTCATGCAGGAAAGGAATGTACAAGAAGTCCTGAAACAGGCTTCAAGCAGGAATCTAATCTTAAACTAGAACCGGGAAATAAGTTCAGGTAAGAATTTTAATCTTAGGGTGTAACAGAAGAAGTAGGCTTCAGGTGAGAATCTTTTAGTGTTCTTAAAACTGGAGTCTTGGTCTCACGTGAAGCTTTGTAATAAAATCACTTCTGACTTTAGTGTAATCCTCCATTAATGTAATTGCTATATAAGGACACAGGGCAGTTGTGAATATATATCCAGTCTCAAATAAGTACTATACAAAGACAAATATCCTAACTATTTTGATTTCAAACCTGAACCATAATCCTACACATTGAAATTCCTTGATTCCTTGTTATTAGCTTGCTTGGCTCTACCATTTTTTCAATCTAGTAGGATGAATTTGTATCTTTCATTTCCTAAAACCATTGTAACTTTAGCTTCTAAAACTGCAGAGCTACTTATATTATCAGAATTATCAGAAAATTTTCCTAGTCCAAGATACATTATTTATTATTTTCCATTGAAATACATCATGTACTTTATCAGTGTATGTAAGTTACCATTTAAGTCAAAATCATGGGTTCTTTCAGATTTCTTGATATTAACCTACAAATTGAATTTGCGAATCTCCTTTTCTTATAAAGGTAACTTGTAGCAATATTGTTTTAGGATGAATATTATTAATTCTGTGTAAGAACGAAATCTCACAGGGCAACAACTCTAGCAAAGTAATACGGCAAATTTGGCATTCTGATGTAGGAGAAAGACTTCCCAGAGAAAAGCTACTCAAATGGTTATCTAATACCAGGTTCTCATTCTAAAAATAATATGCATATAAACAATTATATAGACAAGAAAGGTGTAATTATATATTGAAGATATATCTTCCATATAAATTAAGTAAAATTGCTCTTCAAAATTCTGAGACAAGGAAGGAAGGTGTACAAGATGAGTTTGAGATAGTAAAGGAAAAGGGACAAATGATTCTATTATAATTTAATTTAAAGAATAAAAACATTTTCAAGTAACTATAAAATTTCAGAAAGTTCAATTAACTATATTTTATTTACAGTCCCCATCTTTGATCACATTAATCTTACAAGAAGTTAGGCCAGAAGCTTCATATACATTAAAATAGATATTTTCCTTTATAGGAGATTTATTTGTATATATGTATACATATAAATTTCAAAATAATACATTTTCAGATGAGGACAGAGGGAGACAGAAAAGAGAGACAGAATGGAAATGGTGAAAGACAAGAAAGAATAAAAGTACATTCCATAAACAGATAGGTTTATATTTTAATCTATTTATGAATATTTGGCTTTTAGTAAATTGCACTAAATAAATAAGAAGCAGAAATACCAATTTTCATATGACATTGTATATTAGGATTCTATATCTTCATGAATATCATATATACATTCCTTTTGGGGACATAAATAGTAAATCACATTTAATATTACCAAGGTTACATGAAAACATGAATGACTTGAACTCAGTATTCCTTCTGATGAGGAGTGAATTTCTTATGATATGAAGTAAATTATATTTGGCACTTTAATCCTGGAAAATGAAATTCATTATGTGAAACTCCTTACTATCAAAGAATTCAAATGAATATTTATACAATAGATAAAAATTTCTCTGCAACACTGGTAGTCATTAAGTGAAACTTAAAATAATTCTATGTTCAGTCTTTACACATGACAATTATTATCACTACTACCAAAACTCAACATATTATCTTGTACTGATTTGTTACCATGTTACTATAAGGCCAAAAATATCAGTATTGCTCTTTCATTTTGGCCTCTGATTTACCTATATCTAAGTGATTTTCCATCTTTTCTTGGAATTATTCCCCAATATGTTGCCAAAATCTGGACAAGTGAATATAAATCATATAACCTTTTACACTCCATTAGCTTTTACAAATACATTACTGGCTCTTACTGAAGCACTATCACACCTGCAGTATAATCTGTTCCTTAGTCTAATCCTTCCCTGCTGCTTTTACAGGTAGTATTTAAGCAAGACTATTCTGAGATGTATCATCAATACTGAATCATTGTCACAGAACTGTAAGACCAAAAGTAAATTAAAATAAAATTACTAATAGTTGAAAAGCACAATATATATATTTGAAATTATGTACATTCTCCTATTGCTTGCCACATTATCTTTTGAGATGATCTGTCATAGAACTTGGAGCACATTTACTAGGTTGATAAGACAAATTAAATCTGAAATTTCCTTCCTCTTCCAATGTACCAGAAATGTCAGGTTTATGCTGGCTGTTACACTTAGCTTTATATTGATGGGGATCCAAACTAAGACCCAGATTACTTGTATAGTAAGCACTTTATCAACTGAAAAATCTCGTACATGTTGTACTATTCTGCTCTTAAATCAAAACTAAAAATACTTCTGCAATAGTTTATGTTACAAGCATAGTGTCTCTATTTGTTTGCTTGTGTGTTTGCTAACACATTCTCTTCATGTAGGACAGGTGGACATAGAACAACACATTAAGAGATCACAACTACCTCTGCCTTTCAAGTTGGGATTTTAGCTGTCTGTCAAATTTTCTGCATGAGTGTCTTTTAAATAAAAATGCCAACGTAAGCTGTAGTCATGATTAACTCTTTCTAAAGTGCAAAAAACCTACATGTATTAAAATAAATTTTCAAGGTTTGGGAAATATACTTAATTAGTAGTGTATTTTGCTAGAATCCACTAGATCCTGAATTTTACCCTCAATGCCATGAATGAGAGAAAAAGAGAGAGAGAGAAAGAGACAGAGACAGAGACAGAGACAGAGACAGACAAACAGAGAGAGACACAGAGAGACAGAGAGAAACAGATATACAGAGACAGAGAGACAGAGAGAGACACTAAGACAGAGACAGAGAGACAGAGAGAGACACTCAGACAGAGAAAGACAGAGACAGAGAGATTGAGAGAGAAATCCAGTTCCTTCAATCAATTTATTAAATATTTATTCAATGCCTTCTATATGCTAGGCCTAAGACATCCAAAATCAATTAAATCTTTCTAAGACTTAATTCATAGAATACTTATTTCATAAAGAAGGCAGTTCAACCTTATAAAGGAAATTATCAGGGTCAAACTAAGGTCAAACTTGAAATATTGAGGAAAAAGTCAATAGTTAAATTAATCTGCATATAAGTACAATTTTTTCTGATTCTGTTACTGAGATAATCACAATTCCCACAGTTAACTACACATTTTATTTGTCACAATGACATGAAACATAACTCTGAAATAGACAATATCCTGAATAGTATCAATAGATACAGACTTTCTTTTTTCTGTAACCCAGAGCCATCCATTCTCTTATTGTTTTCTAAGACTTATCCCCTGTGGCTAGCATGCAGAGAAATGTTGCTGGGAATATACACCCTGACAACCAACATCTCAGCCCTGACCAAGAAAATATAGATCTGCAGAAATATAAAATGTAAATTCAATATAACTAGCTAGTTCTGACCTGATGGAAAATACCTTCGTATTGTTTATATGATCCATCAATTTTGTTTTTAGGATATTATAAATAAGACACTAATTCTCTCATAATCAAAACATTTCTGTTTTATTTAAACATATTTCCATCAAACCATAAAAAAAAAAGTAGATGGGTTAAAAGCACACAAAATGTAACACTGCCATTGTGATCTAAGTAAGAAATATCTCTAGAGAATATAAAAGTTGATGGTTACCAAATGATTTTACAAAATTTCCTATTATTTCTTAACAATTTGCTCAAAATCTAGATGAATTCTTGTCAAATTTTGCAAGAAAATGCAGTCATAGCTGTTGCCTGACACTACTGGAAATATGTGAATAAATTTCTACTTATCACAGATAGAGAACACACAATATAACAATATTAACATATAACCTGTGGTAGTTTAAGTAAAAGGGCATCCATAAGCTTATTTTTTTGAATATTTGTTCCGATTTTGGTGGAATTATTTTGGAAGTGTTGCAAGGTATATGACAGAGAATCTCTGTACTGAGAACCTGATAAATATTTGTGTGACACTGTGAAATCAAAGCCTAAGTTGTGTTGGCAATACCATATTAGGTTGGATATGACAGTCATGGAAAATATGCCAAGGAGAACTTTATACAGGGAATATGACCAGGCAAAGATCGATAAGTATGTTACAGGCAGCAATGTTGAAAGGGTAGTCATCTAAACCTTCTGAAATCAGGAATAGAGAAAAATAGATTTGGGTTTGCTCAGCTGGGTTGTAATCTTGTCTTGCTTCATTATGTCTTCAATATGTGCTGATTCTTTAAGTTGAAGTGAATTCAATTTACATTATCTCTTTAGGAGACTATGGATGTTAGAAGATGGAATATGGTTGTTTGAATGAAAATGATCTCATAGGCTCATATGTTTGAATATTTGATGTCCCAATTGGTGGTACTGTTTGAGAAGAATGAGAATGTAGTTTTTTTTGTTTTTTGTTTTTTGTTTTTGTTTTTTGTTTTTGTTTTTTGTTTTTTGTTTGTTTCTTTTGAAGAGGAGGTGTACTAAAGTAGTAGGCACTGGGGATTCAAAAGCCTACAACAAGTCCCAGTACCTCTATGCCCTTTTATTTGTGGATGAACTCTTTGTTATCACGTCTTCATGCTGACAGAATGAACTCAAACCTTTCAAAACAATTATCCCAATTAAGCCAATTAGAATCTTTCTTTTATAATTCATTTTGGTCACAGCATATTTTTCAGGGCATTGGAAAATTGAGCAAAATACCATCAAAGAGTACTTTGGTGAATCAATGAGTTTTATATGGAATATTTACTGAAATTTTGATATGGTCACTTATAGGAGCATCAGTCATTGGAAAAAAACCAGCCTCACCAAAGTTCATTCCATTTCATGAAAACTGAATACCTGGTAGACTTACCATAGTGTGCTGACATCCTAACAGATTGGATAATGCACTTTTTTCTTTGTCTTAATGTCTTCCCAGCAACTAGTCTGGTCTCTTTCTTTCAGGCAGTTTTGATTTTTTTTGATAGAAGTTTCAGTACAACTTTCTGCTTAAATAGGCTCGAGGAGGAAATGTCTTGTGAATCCAATTAGTTCCAGAGAATTTCTGAAGCTATTTTTTTTTTTTTTTTGTAGTTTATGTTTTAAATTAACAAGCTTTTCTTCAGGATAGAATGTTTCACTTCCCAGTAAAAATTCTGTTATTTTAGCCTTCTGTAAATATTCTATATCTTAATATGATACCTTTTATTTTGAAGATAACTGCTGCAGAGCCCCTGAAAGAAAATAATGCTATTGAACTTAATTAAATATTCTATGTCTAGAGGTAATGGGCCTTTTGGTTTTATTGGGATCATAACAAAGACCCTAAATGTTATGTAGTCATTTTGCCACTTATATGTGTATACTTGTTATGAAACCTTATGCTCTAGTCAACCACATTTTCTCCAACATGAATGCATGTTCTTTTCTTTTCTAGAAGGAAACACCCAGGCATTTGTAGTGTCTGTGTATAGTTATATTCAGAGAACAATCAATTATTGAACATGTGAGATTTCATAAAGAAAGCCAAATGTAGTCAGGTGATTAATCATTCATTTCTGGTTCACCTTGAAAGAGCAGTACAGAGCAAAACATTGTTTATTTTTCTTGATCACTCTGTGCCTGATCAGCAAACATATATTCCATAAAGTTAGTTCCTTTGTAGAGTTGGCTCCTCCAAGCTGTTTTCATTGTCTGCTGAGAATTTAGAAAATATCCTAAAAATAAAAATACTGTGACTTGAGAGTACTTGAAGTTTCTGCACTTTTGTACACCTATAAACCAAATGCTACACTGCTTCATTCATATTATTTGAAATAATGTTTATGTGAATGACTTTTTATCCTGATGGATTAACTACATGATGTATGCCTCTATTTGTCACTTATTAAAAAATTAATATACGAGTGAAATATTTTTATTAAATTGTTTCAAGTTACCCACTTACAAAGACACACACAGAGAAACACACACAAACACACACACACATCACACACACCAATCATGGTTAAAACAGAGACACAGATATAACTAGATGAGATATCCAGAGGATTTTATGCATCCATTGAACTCACAAAATTAATTTACAGCATACAGATATAGAATTTTAAATTCATTTTTAAAACTTTTATAATTTTTATTTGCATATTTATTTATACATATTCGAATGAGAGTATAGATATATTTGTGACAAGGTGTGTTTGTTTACAAGTTATGTGTGTGGAAAGCAGAGATCAACATATTTGAATATATTATCTTCTTCTACCATACTGGGAGCAAGAATCAAACTCATAGCATATGGCAACATGTACCTTATCTCCCTGAGCTACCCCCACAGATTTTCCAGTGGAAAACCTAGTTCAATCATCCATGTAAGGTTGTAGCCTTCACAAGTGTTGGTAGGAATTTGAAACAACTGAAAGACTGGTTACCAATGGAAGATATATTTAATTAGGTCAAGTCAAAAAATGCCTGAAATTCATACACATACTATGGAATACTTATGACCTTGGTATATAGGTTTGTTTCCTCTGATATTTAAAACTATAAAATATTGTAGAAGCTGGAGTGCTATGACTGGCTAAGATGTACCATTCTGGCGAAGACATGCAAAAAGCTGTCTGATAATTTTTGAGTTTTGAAAAGTTATGCTTTACAACAATGACATGAACAAGCCATTGAAAACCTAAGTTTCTGCACCTTTCAAACTGGCTGCTCTTTCTGACAATTTTCTAAATATTTTCCCCAACTTCCCACCTTTCTAAACCTAAAAATAAACAGAAAGGAAAATCAGGGATTTGATTCATACTAGTAATTATCACATATAATATACATAAAATATATGACATATATAAACAAAAAACTTTTATTTGATTGACTTATAGATTTTGTTATATTTATTATTGAATATTTACTTGTTTGGATTTAGAAATTCAATTATGTTATAATTAAGAGCACTTGAGTTTCAGTAAGAAAAATGTAGTAAAATCACATTACAGAAGCTGATAAGCTTATGACAATGCAATTCAAGAACAATTAAAGTCAGTACAAGGATGAAATTGAAATAATAATTTATTTCAAAAAATGTTAAAGTATCGTGATCCATGAAAAGCCAATGACCATGAAATCCAGGTTTTGATTATCATATAATGTGTTAAGAAGTGGGTGGAGGAGCATGCTCATCAAAGCAAAGGGGAGGGAGAAGAGGGGGAATGTAATGGGGGTTTGTGTAGGGGTAACCAGAAAGGGGGATATCATTTGATATATAAATGAATAAAATTATTAGTTAAAAAGAGAAAAAGAAAAGAATACAATTCAAATTCTATGAAAGTGTGTTTTCTCAGTTATGTTCCAGAGGATTAATTTACTAATGAGAAAATGATTGACTTTTGTATATGAAGTCCATACAGGACTACTTTTAAAAACTTCTGATTTCTAATTATTTAACACAATAAATGTAGAATATTTCATGTCCATCAACTCCTCTCAGTTCTTCTTCCTCACCTCAAATCCCACCTAACTATATGTTGTTTGTTATCCAAAACAAAATCAAACACAAAAGTGAAACTCAAAACAAAGAAGCAAAAGAACAATTAAACAAACAATGAAAAACAAAACGAAAACACTTAAAAGATTCAGAACTATAGCAGCAAGATAACAGCTCACAAAAGCTGGAAAACTCAGGCACAATGCATACAGCCTATAGACAGCTAAAATGTTTGTAAAGTTTTGTTTCTAACTGATTTACTTTTTATCAGCCTATTCCAGGACTCTCAGCTCGTTTCTACATCTTTCCCAGCTGATCTGATATGAGCTTTTGTAGTTTGGTTTGTTTACTCTGAGAAGGAGGGGTGTTTAGTCATCTTTTTATGCACTGTGTAAAGATTATTTTCTTTGTACTATTCAAATGCTAATTTTTGTAGCAGCAGATATCTGATTCCAGGCTAGACATTGGTATCATTAAACATAACCTGTCGTAATGTTTTGTAAGCATCTCCATCATGTTTTAATTTGTCTAATAAACAGCTGAAAGCCAATAGTTGGTCAGGGAATAGAAGGTGGGACCTCCAGGAAGAGATAGGGATTCAGTGGTAGGAGAATTCATCAGCCAGACATGGAGGAAGAGACTGGCTGGGACTGAAGGTGATGTAACTAATAATTTTATATAATATAAAATTATATATATATATATATATATATATATATACACACACACACACACACACACACACACACACACACGTGTGTGTGTGTGTGTGTGTCAAATTAGCTTATAGGAGATAGAGTAGAGTCAGGTAAAGTCTAAAACTATAATTAATAATTATAAGTCTCAATGTCTTTATTCAGAGCTGGACTGGCATAGAAAGTCCTAAAGGACATAGAGGGGCCTAGAGAATCTGTTCAGTTTCAGAGACTTTCTGAAAGCTATCTGAGTTGCTTATCTTACTGCTCTAGAGGCCTCTCTGAAGGATGGGGTGCTTTAATGTTGGAGGAAATTATTACATATCATATGTGTATAGCAATATGTTCCTGGTTGTATTTTATTGCTAGGTTCTAAATAATAATATTAAGTTTTTCAGTAGGACTATTCCCTTTCTATTCTCTGGTTCTTAGTCCCACTACATGTGACAAAAAAAAATGGTTCCACCTGATAGAGCAAATATTAAGTACAATTAAAAGTGTTTCTTTATTTGAACAGCATCTGTGCCACTATTGCACTAGTACATGTTTCAGGCAGGTATAGAGGAATTGTAAATCAGAAACCTGGATGCTCTGGCAAGGGGTCACATCCAAAGCCATGATGCAGCTGGACTGCAGGCACACCCTGCTTTACAATATGATCCAGGTGAAATAAAAATATGCTGTTAGTATATACCTTTAATCCCTAATAATTAATGTAATTAGTTTGTAGAATGAAGCATGCCAAGTACCAGCTAGAGCTTTGTCAGGTGTCATGAGGAAGGGACGTTTGAGAATGAAGGATGAACAACGTGGAGTCGGTGATGGATACAGGCTTACAGCTCTGTGTTCTGCTCGAGATATCTTTTTGCTTAGAGATAGCTCTCTTGCAGAACAAAACCCAATCTTTTATTTAGCATTAGCTGCTTTCTTAGGAACAATTCAAACATATACCCTAGATTCTCTTTTGATCATCCCAGGAATTGCCTTCTTACCCTAAGGACAGAACCACGTGCCTGAAGCTACAAAATTTTGCTGCTGACTGGAGCTGGAGCACAGTCCCATTATTTGATTACATTATCACCATCTTTCTGTTTTCCAACTCCTTCACTGCTTATGCTTAGTTGTCCTGGAACTTGCTCTGTGTACAGACTTTGAACTCTGTCTTCTGAATGCTGAGGTTAAAGGTATATGACACTATGCCTGCCTTACATAATATGTTTTTAACTAAGCTAACACAATGGTATAGCTAACATGTTCTTTCAGGCCCATGAAGCTCCTCTAACAATTCATACTGCATCCTTATATTTCATAAACTTGATAAATTCTTTAAATATCAGTTCTTACACTTATTTATGTATTGTTGAACTGATGTTGTCAGAGTTCTTTCCCCCAGCCATAAGGGCTGTCCTGAAGATCTCAGTATCACAGAGACACAATCCTGCTTCCCAGAATCATGCTATATCTGAATATCAAGAAATCATTAACCTGTGCAGGGAGAAGTTTGTGTTAATATACAAACAATCCTTAGGCCTACAAGCAAGCTCCAGCACTCAAGAAGACGCTCAGTCTGATGGCACTGCTCCATAGAAGGGAACTATGTTATACTGTCTCTTCTGCAGCATTGTGGCACCTGGCAGAAGCAGCCTTCTTTGAAAGTGGCATCTAACTGAGGGGAAGACAAAGTAATAAATCAGAGAAGGATGTGTGAAAATGAGTCATAGATAGGATATGCCCAAATCACAGGAGAATGCACAGGGAAAAGGGGCTATGTAAGAGGACAGAGGGAGGGAGGGAGGCAGGAATGGAGGGAGGGAGGGAAGGAGAGAGACAGAGAGACAGAGACAGACAGAGACAGAGACAGACAGAGAGACAGAGAGACTGAGAGAGACAATTAAGAGAGACAGAGAAACTGAGAGGCAGTGGTATGTATGGCAGTATTACCAGGACAGTTTTACAGACACAGGTTAGAGAGAGAATAAGCTAGACACAGGTGAAAACATAGCAAGACAGAGAATGAAAAGGAGCAAGAAGATTGGGAACATATTGTTAAAATTACAAGGCCAGGCAGAACAATTCAGTAAGAAGCCAAAAGAAGCCAGGTTTAATCAGTCAGACTGGAGGTTTTAATTGTATGGAGGCTATTCATAGGAATTATTAGCTCAGGGAATTATTGGTCTCAGGTCAAGCCATGTATTTGCACAGCTTGGGTTTGGCTCTGAACTCATCAGTTCATCAGGAAAATCATAGCACTTGTACCATGATGATACTGATGATTGCCTTTCTCTTCCAGAAACATGGTTAGTACTTTACAGCATCATGGACTCCCAGGGACTAGACCACCAACCGAAGAATACAGACGCTGGCCGCATATGTGACAAAGGATCACCTTATTGTACATCTGTGGGAGAAAAGGCTCTTGGGCCTGAGGGTGTTCAATGCACCAGTGTAGGGGAATGCCAGGGTGGGAAGATGGGAGGGGTGAGGTGCACTCTCATAGAGGCAGGGGGAGGGGGAATGGGATAGAATGTTTCCAAAGAAGAAACCTGGAAAGGGGAAAACATATGAAATGTAAATAAAGAGAAAATCCAATTTAAAAAACAAAAAAAAGCAAGATATGGGGCTGGAGATATGACTCAGCAGCAAAGAGCACTGAGTACTCTTCCAGAGCTCATGAGTTCAAATCCCAGCAGCTACAAGGTGTCTCACAACCATCTATAACGAGATCTAATGCCCTCTTCTGGTGTGTCTGAAGACAGCTACAATGTACTTATGTATAATAAATAAATAAATCTTTAAAAAACATAAATTCAAATCTACCTAACTAACTAAATATCTTCTTGTCAATGGCGAAAATAAGATTCTCGTTTATTTCATTTCTTCTCTTTTCTTTTTTAAATCAATAATGCCTTAACTTTGGGCTGTAGAATAATCAAGAGTCCTGAAGAAAACCTGTGATATTTAGAGTGATCTATTTGACTTTACACAACAAATCAAAGAGACACAAACTATACTATACATATTGTACGTTTCACTTAGTCCCACAAGGTGCCTAATTTAAGTATTGCATTCCATATATATATATATATAAAACTTTATTGAGATACTGCTTATATGACTCTGTATTTAAGAAGATTCTACAGTAGTAATTTTCCACGTGGTTCTTCAAAAGGCCTTTAATATTTATTTTTCCTCTCCATAATACCTATGATATTCTTTAGTGTGACTCCCTATTTAATCTTCTTACTGTAGTTTCTACCCTATCAATTTATAACTCTTTGTAGTTTTAGGGCTTCCTAGTGAGACACTCTACTCCATTGTATTCTGTTATTGTGTGCCTAACTTCTGAAGTTATTCATTTGTGGTATATATGTTGAAATCTTAAAACCTAGCATCCATAAATAAGTAAAAGCACATGATATTTTTCTTCTTTGGCATATAGGACCATTTAATCTCTAGACAGCAATTTTATTAGTTGCTCTATTAAGCTTAGCTTTAGGCAAACTTGTTAACACAAATCTCAGGGGGTCTGTTAAATCATGAAAATGTTCAATTTTGCTTTATCTTTAAGTTAATGGGTTTAGTTTCCCCCTTCTGAGCTTTATCAAGCTATAGCATACTATTAAAATATGCAGGTTTATACTAAAATGTCGTTTCATAGTCATAAGCATTATGAAATAATTACTTCAATTAAATGAATTATAATATCTATCACCTCACATAATTATAATTTGTCTTTGGCAGCATACTTCACAGGATGGTTCCAGCAATCACTGAAGCATTTTTTATTTTTCTCATACATTAGATAAACAAATACTATCCTTATAGGGGAGGATTGTAAACGTTTACCACCATTTCTACATGTTTTCTAATTCCAAAACCAGGAAACTACTATCCTTTATTTCAATGAATTTTACAGTTTTTGAGATTCTACATACTCATGCTACTATGTACGATTTATCTCTCTGATTTATTTAAATTGTCCTAATGATTTCCATGCTATAACATGTTATTACACTTCCTGTGGTTTCTTCCTTTTATGACAACCAATAATGTTATTACATATATGTAGGTTTACCCGATTCTCCACCCAGATGCAAAGCTTAGGTTATTTAGATGTCCTAGCTAATATGATTAATGTTACCTTGAATATGAAAGTGCAAGTGTTTATTTACTGTGATACAGATTTTGTGTAATTTGGAAACACAACCAGAAGTGAAATCAACATACCTTACAAACATTTTGTTTTTTGAAAAACTATTTTTCATGATAGCCATTGAACTTTGAAATTCTACCAGCAAATAAACAGAAGAATTCTCTTTCTCCACATTCTCAGCCTCAGCTTTTTTAACAGACATGGTAATAACTATAGATTAGTAATAATACATTTTTAGAAAATGACATTACAAGTATACACTGTACATTATACACATACATTTTTATACTTCACTACATTTGTGTTTCTCTATGTAAATTCATTTATACAATATTTTACAAATAGTTGCATGATTTTGTTTATATATATAATCCATAACTCAAAAATAGGAGAAAATATGTAACACATTCCTAACATTTGTTTGCTAAACACGCTGTTTCTGATGGCATCTATTTTCATGAAGATGATATAATTCCATTCTTTTTTAATCAATGAAAAAAATACATTTACAATAGCCCAGTCAATAATGGACTCATAGATGAGTACAACTTCTCAAAAATGAAGTATAAGTATCTGATAAAACATTAAAATAACTTCGAGCTCTTTACTTATCACAGAAATAAAAATTAAGCTATTTTAAAATTCTAATATTAAAGGGTGGAACAATTATTCTGTGGGTAAAAGCACTTATTGCTCTCTCTGAGTTCATGGATTTATTTACTAGCACCCACAAAGTAGCTAACAACAATCTCTAACTGCATTTCTTGAGAATATGACACTATTTTTGACTTTGGGGACAATAATCAACATGTTGTTTTGCATGCATGTTGGCAAAATATTTATATGTAAATAAATAAATAAATATTTTTAAAATTTCCGAATTCTATATCATCTCAGTAGAAAATTTAAACATACAGAAAGCATGCAAGACATTCTACTGACAATGTGGATTAAAGGAAACTGTATATAGTACTGATGGGAATAGACACATTCAGCCAATGTGGAAACCAATATGCGTGTTTCTTAAAGAACTAAAAATAGTAGTAGTGTATGATCCAGCTACAATACTCATGGATATTTATTCCAAGGACTCTAACACAGCATACCACAGATAGAGCTGTGTATCAATGTTTATTGCACCACAAATTCTGTGCATTCAGAATGTTACTCACATAATTTGGGAAACCAACTGATATTCCTAAGAATAGAACAGATAATAAAAATGTGATACCTATACAGTTCTAGCTCTTTCGTGTTTCTTTAACAGTAATGTACTGATTAATTGACTCCATTCGTTTATTCCTAAAATGGTTTATGCTGTATTTGTGTCAATTTTGTCTTCAGGTCTTCATGAACTAGAAGAGACATAACAAAATAATTTGTTAAGGAAGATAATCTCAATCTGTGGTGGGAGAACTCTGCCTGGGCCACCAGGGTTCCACAGCCAAATAGTGTCAGGAGAAAGCTAGCCTCCTAGGAGTGTGGAAAAACCTGTGAATGGGGGTAAGACGAGCAACACTGCTCAGCAGAACTCACCCAGAATCCTTAGGACACAGGGACTGAGGAACAGCCGGGGATAGGAGCTTTCCAGTTTCCATCTGTGGCGGGAGACCACTGTCTGGGCCACCAGGGCTCCATAGCCAAATAGTGCTGGGAGAAAGCTAGACTCCCAGGAGTGTGGGCAAGACTGTCTGCTCAGAGGAACCAACTTGGAATTCCTAGGACACAAGGACTGAGGAGTGGTCCTCTGGTTTCTTTTGGTGGCCAGGAGCTGATCCTGTGACACAGGGATCCATACTCAAAAAGCACCAGAAGAGAGCTGGTATCCCAGGAGTACTGACATACCTTCAAACACAGGCAAGACCACCACTTCTGTTCAAATTCACGGGATCAAGAGGGACCCTTGCAGAGCCATCAGGACACAGGAACCAAGGGACAGGTTGGGACAAGATACTTCTGGTTTCTGGCTGCACCCTAGAGCTGACCCTGTACCACAGCATCCCAACCCAAATTCCTCTCAGAGAAAGCTGGCATTCAAGGAGTATTGACACCAAGGCTCACAGAAGGGACAAGACACAGTCAGAGAGAGTAAGACCAGCTAACACCAGAGATAACCAGATGGCAAAAGGCAAGGGCAAGAATATAAGGAACAGAAACCAAGGCTACTTGGCATCATGAGAACCAAGCTCTCCCACCACAGCAAGCCCTGGGTAACCCAACATACCAGAAAAGCAAGACTCAGATTTAAAATCACATCTCATGATGATGATAGAAAATTTTAAGAAGGAAATAAATAATTCCTTAAAGAAATACAAGAGAACACAGGTAAACAACTAGAAGCCCTTAAAGAGGAAACACAAAAATCCCTTAAGGAATTACAAGAAAACACAATCAAACGGGCAGAATTACAGGAAAACACAATCAAATGGATGAAGGAAATGATCAAAACCATCCAGGAACTAAGAATAGAAATATAAACAATAAAGAAATCACAAAGGGAGACAACCCTGGAGTTAGAAAACCTAGGAAAGAGATCAATAGTCATAGATGCAAACATCACCAACAGAATACAAGAGATAGAAGAGAGAATCTCAGGTGCAGAAGATACCACAGAAAATATTGACACAACAGTCAAAGAAAACAAAAAATGCAAAAAGATCCTAACCCAAAACATACAGGATAACCAAGATACAATGAGAAGACAGAACTTAAGGATAACAGGTATAGAAGAGAGTGAAGATTACCAGCTTAAAGGACCAGTAAATATCTTCAACAAAATTTTAGAAGAAAACTTCCCTAAACTAAATAAAGAGATGAAAATAAATATACAAGAAGCCTAAAGAACTCCAAATAGATAGGACCAGAAAAGAAATTCTTCCCATCACATTATAGTCAAAACACCAGATACATAAAATAAGGAAATAAGATTAAAAGCAGTAAGGCAAAAAGGTCAAGTAATATATAAAGGCAGACCTATCAGAATTACACCTGACTTCTCAGAGACTATGAAAGCTAGAAGATCCTGGGCAGAACTCATACAGAGCCTAAGAGAACACCTATGCCAGCCCAGGCTGCAATACCCAGCAAAACTCTCAATTATTATAGTGGGTAAAACAAAATATTCTATGACAAAACCAAATCTACACAATTTGTTTCCACAAACCCAGCCCTACAAAGGATAATTGATAGAAAACGCCAACTCAAGGAGGGAAACTACACCGTAGAAAAATCAAGAAAGTAATCTTTCAACAAACTCACATTAAGATAACCACAAAAATATAAAAATAACAACGAAAATAACGGGAAGTAAAAATCACTATTCCTTAATATCTCTTAACATCAGTGAACTCAATTCCCCAATAAAGAGACACAGACTGACTGATTGGATTCATAAACAGGACCCAGCATTTTGCTGTATCCAGGAAATGCACCTCCATGTTAAAGATAAACACTACCTCAGAGTTCAGGGTGGGAAAACAATTTTCCAGGCAAATGGTCCCAAGAAACAGGCTGGAGTAGCCATTCTAATATTGGATAAAATCAACTTTCAACCAAAGTCATCAAAAAAGATAAGAAAGTACACTTCATACTCATCAAAGGAAAAATCTACCAAGAAGAAATCTCAATTCTGAACATCTATGCTCCAAAAGCAAGGGCACCCACATTCATAAAAGAAACTTTACTAAAGCTCAAAGCACACACACATTGCACCTTACACAATAATAGTGGGAGACTGCAACATCCCACTATCATCAGTGGACAGATCTTAGAAACACAAACTAAACAGAGACACAGTGAATCTAACAGATGCTATGAACCAAATGGATTTAACAGATATCTATAGAACATTTCATCCTAAATCAAAAGAACATACCTTCTTCTCAGCACCTCATGGTACCTTCTCCAAAACTGATCATATAATCGGACACAAAGCCAACCTCAACAGATATAAGAAGATTGAAATAATCCCATGCCTCTTATCACATCACTATGGACTAAGGATGATCTTCAATGGTAACAAGAATAACAGAAAGCCCACATATACAAAGAAGTTGAACAACACTCTACTCAATGATAACTTGATCAGGGAAGAAATAAAGAAAGAAAAAGATTTCCTAGAATTTAATGAAAATGAAAGTACAACATACGCAAACCTATGGGACACAATGAAAACAGTGTTAAGAGGAAAACTCATAGCTCTGAATGCCTACAAAATGAAACAGGAGAGAGCATATACTAGCGGCTTAACAGCACACCTGAAAGCTCCAGAACAAAAAGAAGCTAATACACCCAAGAGGAGTAGAAGGCAGAAAATAATCAAATTAAGGACTGAAATCAACCAAGTAGAAACTAAAAGAACTACACAAGGATCAAGAAAACCAGGAGCTGGTTCTTTGAGAAAATCAACAAGATAGAAAAACCCTTAGCCAGACTAACCAGAGGACACAGAGACAGTATCCAAATTAAGAAAATTAGAAATGAAAAGGGAGATATAACAATAGATTCTGAGGAAATTCAAAAATTCATCAGATCCTACTACAAAAGCCTATACTCAACAAAACTGCAAAATCTGGATAAAATGGACAAGTGTCTAGACAGATATCAAATACCAAAGTTAAGTCAGGATAAGATAAACCATCTAAACAGTCCTATAATGCCTGAAGAAATAGAATCAGTCATTAACAGTCTCCCAACCAAAAAAAGTCCAGAACCAAATGGGTTCACTGCAGAATTCTATCAGACCTTCAAAGAAGACATAATATCAATACTCTGAAATCTAATCCACAAAATAGAAACAGAAGGAAAACTACCCAATTCATTCTATGAGGCAACTATTATACTGATACCAAAACCTCACAAAGACCCAACAAACAAAGAAAACTTCAGACCAATTTCCCTTATGAATATCGATGCAAAAATACTCAATAAAATTCTCGCAAACTGAATCCAAGAACACATCAAAACGATCATTCATCATGATCAAGTAGGCTTCATCCCAGGGATGCAGGGATGGGTCAATACTCAGAAAACCATCAACCTAACCAACTACATAAACAAACTCAAAGAAAAAAACCACATGGTCATTTCATTAGATGCTGAAAAAGCATTTGACAAAATTCAACATCCCTTCATGAAAAAGTCTTGGAAAGATCAGGAATTCAAGGTCCATACCTAAACATAGTACAAACAACATACAGCAAAACAGTGTCCAACATCAAACTAAATGGAGGGAAACTTGAAGCAAGCCCACTAAAATCAGGGAGTAGACAAGGCTGTCTACTCTCTGCCTATCTATTCAATATAGTTCTTGAAGTTCTAACTAGAGCAATTAAACAACAAAAGGAGGTCAAAGGGATACAAATTGGAAAGGAAGAAATCAAAATATTGCTATTTGCATATTATATGGTGCTATACTTAAGTGACCTGAAAACCTCCATCAGAGAACTGCTACAGCTTATAAACAACTTTAGCAAAGTGGCAGGATACAAAATTAACTCAAACAAATCAGTAACTGGAAGAATAAACAGGATGAGAAAGAACTTAGACAAATAACACCATTCACAATTTTCATAAACAGTATAAAGTATCTTGGTGTGACTCTAACCAAACAAGTGAGAGATCTGTATGACAAGAACTTCAAGTCTCTGAAGAAAGAAATCCAAGAAGACCTCAGAAGATGGAAAGATCTCCCATGCTCATGGATTGGCAGGATTAATATAGTAAAAATGGCGGCAGGATTAATATAGTAAAAATGGCCATTCTGCCGAAAACAATCTACAGATTCAATGTAATCCCCATCAAAATTCCAACTCAATTCTTCATAGACTTAGGCAGAGCAGTTCTCAAATTCATATGGAATAACAAAAAATCCAGGATAGCAAAAACTATTCTCAACAATAAAAGAACTTCTGCGGGAATCAGCAACCCTAACCTCAAGCTGTCCTACAGAGAAACAGTGATAAAAACTGCATGGTATTGGTACAGTGGCAGGCAGGTAGATCAGTGGAATAGAATTGAAGACCCAGAAATGAACCCACACACTTATGGTCACTTGACATTTGACAAAGGAGCTAAATCCATCCAGTGGAAAAAAGACAGTATTTTCAACAAATGTTGTTGGTTCAACTGGTGGTCCATATGCAGAAGAATGCAAATTGATCCATTCCTGTCTTCCTGTAAAAAGCTCATGTCCAAGTTGATCAAGGCCCTTCATGTAAAAAGAGATACACTGAATCTAACTGAAGAGAAAGTGGGGAAAAGTCTTGAACACATGGGTACAGGGGAAAAGTTCCTGAAGAGAACACCAATGACTTATGCTCTAAGATCAAGAATCTACAAATGGGACCTCTTGAAATTACAAAGCTTAAGGCAAAGGACACTGTAAATAGTACAAAACAGCAACCAACAGACTGGGAAAGGATCATTACCAATCCTACATCCGATAGAGGGCTAATATCCAATATATACAAAGAACTCAAGACGTTAGACTCCAGAGATCCAAATAACCCCATCAAAAAATGAGGAACAGAGCTAAACAGAATTCTCAGCTGAGGAAACTCGTAGGACTGAGAATCATCTAAAGAAATGTTCAACATCCTTAGTCATCAGGGAAATGCAAATCAAAACAACCCTGAGGTTCCACCTCAAACCAGTCAGAATTGCTAAGATCAAACACTCAGGTGACAGCAGATGCTGGCAAGGATGTGGAGAAAGAGGAACACTTCTTCACTGAAGGTGGGATTGCAAGCTGGTACAACCACTCTGGAAATCAGTGTGGCAGATCCTCAGAAAAATAAACATAATACTACCTGAGGACGCAGCTCTTCCACTCCTGGTCATATACCCAGAAGATGCTCCAACATGTAATAAAGACACATGCTCCACTATGTTCATAGCAGCCATATTTATAATAGCCAGAAGCTGGAAACAACCCAGATGTCTCTCAACAGAGGAATGGATACAGAAATTGTGGTACATTTACACAATGGAGTACTACTCAGCTATTAAAAATAATGACTTCATGAAATTCGCAGGCAAATGGATGGAACTTGAAAATATCATCCTGAGCGAGGTAATTCAGTCACAAAAGAACGAACATGGTATGTACTCACTGATAAGTGGATATTAGCCCAAAAGTTCAGAATACCCAAGATTCATTTCACAGCTACTGTTGGGCTAAGCGTGAGGTCCCAGATGGAAGAGTTCCAGAAGGGACTGAAGGAGCTGAGGGAGTTTGCAGCCCCAAGGAGGGAGCAACAGTGTCAACTGCCCTGACCCCGTGATGCTCCTGGAGACTGGATCACCAACAAAAGAATGCACCTCGAGGGTCCCATGGTGCTGGCTACATATGTGGCAGAGGAGGAGGGCCTTGTTAGCCATCAGGGGGAGGAGAGGCCTTTGGACATGAGGGTGTTAGATGCCCCAGTACAGGGGAATGCCAAGGAGGGAAGAGAATGGGTGGAGGGTGAGTAGGGGATAACCTTCATGGAGACAGGGGGAGGGGGAGTGGATAGGGGGTCTCGAAAGGGGAGACCTGAAATGATTGAAACATTTATTTTATGATATTGTTTATATTTTGTATGAAATGTAAATAAAATATCAAAAAATAAATAAATAAATAAAAGAAGGTAATCTCAGAAAAATACATACAATTTGAACCAACAATGTACTTTATAAAATATTCATATTTCATCAGGTGAAACTATGCCTTAGCATATGAAAAACATAAATTTTTACCGCAGGAAAATACCCCTTGTTTTCACTATGACGGCCCTTATTACAAATGAGAACATTGTCTTAGAATATGTCTATTTAGACTTGCTTATGAAATTCAGGTACACATAGATGAAAGAAAGTGATCAGGATATAAAATGAACAATACTAAAAATGAATAAAGTTCAAATAAACATTCTTTCTTAAATTTCTACTTAAGAATATTTGGCGTCTTCATGTTTATTACATCTTAAATAACAGGTTTATAAACAACAGGCATGACTTAATTAATAGGAGAATACTAAGAATTATGTCAAGAATATTTGCTTCCAGGAATTTCTATAAAAATGTTTTCATAAGGGCAATGATTTTGAACTCTGTATGAGATAGATGTGATTAACAAATATAAGTAGTTAGGGGTCATGTTGGACAAAGCTGCAGCTTACTCTAGGTCTTCATAAATTCTTACTGTTTGAAAATATTTTGTAGCCTGATCTTGTGTCTTTGTTTCCAAATATTACTTAATATTTTATGAAAAGAAACTTTGTTTTCCTACCTGTAAAATGTAGATATTTATAAAGTTTGCTACATACCAATATAATGTTACAATATAAAAACACACAAGAAAGCATTTAAAGTAAATTTGTTTTATGATATTGTTTATATTTTTAGATTATAATATAACTGAACCATTTTCCTTCCTTTCACTCTGTCTGAAATGTGTCACATACCTCTTCCTGCTCTTTGACATTCATGGCCTCTCTTGTACTGTCATTACATACAAACATATATATGTATATACGAATAGATTCTAAAAATAGCTTGATAAATTTATGTGATATTATCTTATGTATGTTTCCAGGCATTACTATGTGTCATTGGACAACTATTTTGTGTGATCTTCACTGAGGGAAAATATTTTTTCCACTCTCCCATCCCTTAGTCACCTATATTTCTTTGTGTAGGTTGAGGCCTCCTGGGGTATTCCCCGTCCACTTTGGAATATCTATTGTTTAGAGATGGCTCATCACATACATAGAAAGTCATTCTGCTTAAACTTTATGGATACAAATTATATTACTAGAAGGTGCAATATTATGGCTAAAGCTTTAATCCTCTGAATATTAATTTTTGTAGCCCCTCTTCTACAGTGTTCTCTGATCCTTATGCTCAGGAGTATGTTGCAAATGCATTTCTTGGTTCTGTGCTCCAAAACTCTCCATTTTATTGGTTATGGTTTGCTGCAACAGTTTCTATTCTTTTTAAAAAGAAGTTTTCTTGATAAAGGTTTAAGATGACACTTATTTTTAGGTATAAAGATAAATACTTGCATTGTAATTAGACACCATGATCATTTAGTAAAGTGATGGCTTTTAGTTTTTTCTGAAATTGGCTCACGAGTTCCAGGAACTGGGCTTGATTTCCATTACTGTTCCTGATTTCCCTCTTGCTTATCAGATTTTAAGTCCAACTAAAGAGCTGGTAGACACAAACAATACATGCATCCCCCAGCTGCACATTTGGAGTTGTGATGCCATGTTGTTCCTTGTAGTTACTCAGAAGTGTCATAGCTGGGTATGTTTGCTGGTTGTTGCCTACTTTCATACCATTATCATGTTGAATTTAAAGCACACTCCATGAGATGGAACTCATTCCACCCCTAACAGTGCTTATTGCCAGGAACCCAATAGGCCAGGGTCCCAGGAGAAAACAAAACCTACTGTTTTGATTAAAAAAAATAAAGAATCATGGTGAAAAAATTACACCTAACGACATTCTGCTAAGTCATGAAACTGTCTTGTTTATCTATCATTTGAGTTGATTAGTCCTATAGTATTTTGAAATGAAGACAGAAACCCATGTCTATACAAAGTACAGCAAGATGGAGACCTTGGAGTACTACATCCTAAATTTTATGTTTTTGTCAATTACCTCCACTTATAGCACAGAGAATGCTATGGAAAAAGAGTTAGAAATATAAGAACTGAAAACAATAGAAGGCATCAAGAGAAAATGGTTGTTAAACACAGGGGACTGATGTACATATGAACTCAAAAAGAGTATGGAGGTATTCATGGGGCCTACTAAAGTCTAAGCCAAACGAGTTTCCAGCAATAGGAAAAAAAGTCAACCTAAGTCCCCATCTCTTAACGAGAAGGTATCTCCAATGTATAACCTGTTACAAAAGAAAATCTTATTTTCTCCAAGAGAGTCTTACTGGGTCTTCAAAACTCTCATAAGAACAGAACTCATGCCCAGCAATAGGTGGCCAACAAAAAAAATGAATTCAATGTTATTTTTGCAATTTTTTAAAATTATGGCTCTTTTTCTTATATGTTAGAATTTCTAGATTTCTTTTAATAGGTTTTCTGTGTGTGTGTATGTGTGTGTGCTTTTGTGGTCTGCCTATGCCTTTGATCATTGTTTTGTCCTACTCAGGGTTTTTTGTTTGGTTGGTTTTGTTTTTAATTTTATCTTATTTTACTATTGTTTTTCTTTCTTTACTTTTATATTCTTTCTTCCTTCCTTCCTTCTTCCTTCCTTTTTTTCTTTCTTCCTTCATTTCTTTCTTTCTTTCTTTCTTTCTTTCTTTCTTTCTTTCTTTCTTTCTTTCTTTCTTTCTTTCTTTCTTTCTTTCTTTCTTTCTTTCTTTCTTTCTTATTGTTGTTACAAACCTGTCTGAAACCTGTCACATACCTTTCACTGCTTTTTCAAATTCATTGTCGTTTTTGAAACTTCGTTCCTTGTTTCTGTCCCTCAATTCTGAGTCTTTGTTTTCAATGGTCCGTCCATATCTATCAGTAGAATGTGTGGGTCAACTGGTAATTGTTTTTGAATCATTTTAGGTTCCACTAAGTTTTCACACAGTAGCTTCAATATTTATATTTTAACCAGAAATGTGTGAGAGTTCAATTTTCTCTTCATTATTGACATTTGTTGCTGTCCATATTATTTAATGCAGCCATATTGATAAATATGAAATAAATATTGTATTTTTAATTTATTTATATTTAATAAAATAAAATATAGTATGATAAAACAAAAACATCACATTGAAGCATGACAAGGCAAATGAACAAAAGAAAAAGATCCCCTAGAGAAGGAGCTGGAATTAAACAAACTTTGTTCAACAAACCCTGGAATCCAATACAAATGCTAAACTGAAAACTATAATATAAACTATAATGCAAAGGCTATGATACAGAACCATATAGGTCCTGTGGTTGTTGCTTCAGTCTCTATCAGTTTATATGAACTTTGTTAAGCTAGTTTATAGGATCAGTTCTCAACCTCGGGTCACGGCATTTTGGGGATTTGAATGTTCCTTTCAGAGGTAGTGTCAAAGCACGGGTATTAGAATACAGGGAAGTGGACCTGTTTAGAAATAGCTTTTTGGTGGCAATTCTAGTCTTCATTGTTCTCAATCCAGTCTACTAACAAACACCCAATATGAATCAGCAACTGCAGTTCAGTCTACTCAGCAGACACCACACATGAAACAGGCTGCAGTCTACTTGGCAGACAGCATACATTAATCAGCAAGGGAGGTTCATCCAAGTGGCTAGAGTCAAAAGAAGCAGCTAGATGCCACAGAACCCTCAGAAGGGTTTTGGAGTGGTTCTCTCTGTGATATCAATACAAGTGAAGCTCAACAATGCAAACCAATACAAGCAGACATCGAAGCCTAGTAAAGCAGAGAAAGGCAAACCAATGCTCAAGCTCCCACTGTCTGTGGGGTCATATTTATATTTCTTCTAAACATCCTTTAATGTCTTCACTATAATAAAATACCCTTTTTCTTTGCTGTGCCTCCTTCTTTCTGTCTTTTTCTCTTTTTTATCTTTATTGAAGATATTTTTTCATACAATACATTCTGATTTTTTAATATACACATTTTAATTGTTTTTACTACATCAAAAATTATTCCTAATTTCTTTTATTTTTGAAGTTCTGTTTTGTGTATAAATAGTTTTATTTGCCAAGTAACATGTATTTTCACCTATGAATTTATAGTTTCCATAAAATATCAACATTTCTTTCTCCAGGTATTAAGTAATATATAATCAAACTGGTTTTATTATGTGTGAAAATGTTTTATGCAAATATGTGTCTAATGGTTTCATTTGATTGTCATTTTAAATGGAATGACATTTGACTAACTTAATAAGGCATGTTCATTTGTTTTTGTAAAAGCAGTTTTGGAGAAAATTAACATGTCAGAAGTTCATTGAATTGTATAGATTTTGGGTTTGAGAAATTATAGTGCATAGTGATTTCATGTTTTGGTAAAATAATAGTATCTATAAAATTAAAAATAAACAGGTAAATAAATTATTGTGTACTCAAAATAGACAAATAAATTTGAAAGCGAGGATGCCAGCTCACACCAGAAATCTACTTTCTTTGAGAAAGTGTGGCAACTACTGCTTCTGTTGTTGGAAAAAATAAATAATTCATCACCCTTTCAATGTGGAGTCAAATTTACAACCCACCAGGCAGGATTGTGATCTTAACCTTGGGCTTGAGTTACACAAATTCTCTTCCTTACCCTGAGGTTTGTGAATATGTGGACTGGAAGTATCTAATATCTCTAATTTTCCTACATGCAGATGGCCTTTTTTTTTCTTCTCAGTCTTCAGTCTTATTAAAAGAATCCAAGTGATCCAAATGCTCTCAGATAATTTTGTGTATGAACACACACACACACACACACACACACACACACACACACATGTATATAATAAGTATATTCATGTATGTGTATGATATGTTACTCTTTTTATTTTTACTTAAAATCTGACAGATATCAACTATGAAAAGGAAGAATTACAGTTGGCTCCAAGTCTAAGGGTAAATTCAGATGCATGGGAATGAATATATTGGCACAGGGAAAAATTTCCTGAACACAATACCAATGGCTCATAGTCTAAAATCAACAATTGACAAATGGGACTTCATAAAATTGAAAATCTTCTTTAAGACAAAGGATATTGTCAATACGACAAATCAGCAACCTACAGATTGGGAAAAGATCTTTACCAATCCTACATTTGATAGAGGGCTAATATCCAACTTATAAGAAGTAGACTCCAGAGAACCAAATAACCCTGTTAAAAATGGGATACAAACAATTCTTAACTGAAGAATCTCAAATGGCATAGAAGCAGGTAAATAAATATTCAACATCCTCAGTCATCAGGGAAATGCAAATCAAAACGACTTTGAGATTCCAGCTAATACCAGCCAGAATGGCTAAGATCAAGAACTCAGGTGCAGCAGATATTGTCAAAGATGTGGAGAAAGAGGAAATATCCATTGCTGGTGGGGTTGCAAGCTGGTACAACCACTCTGGAAAACAAAATTGGAAATATTTCTACCTGATGACCCAGCTATAACACTCTTGGGCATGTATCCAAAAGTTGCTCCAACATATAACAAGGACACATGCTCCACTATGCTCATAGCAGACTTATTTATAATAACTAGAAGCTGGAAACAACCCAGATGTCCCTTAATGGAGGAATGGATACAGAAAATGTTGTACATTCACATGATGGAGTACTACTCAGATTTTATAAAGAATGACTTTAGGAAATTTGCTAGCAAATGGATGGAGCTAGTAAATATCATCTTGAGTGAGGTAAACCAGTCATAAAAGGAGACACATGGTATATACGCATTGTTAAGTGGATATTATCCCCAAAGCTTAGAATATCCACAATAAAACTCACATATCATATGAAGCTCAAGAAGGAAGACCAAAGTATGAATTCTTCAGTCCAACTTAGAAGGGAAAAGAAAATAACCAAAAAAGTAAAGGGAGTGAGGGACCTTGAAGAGAGAGTAGGGGGAGGCTAAAAGTGGTTGGGGGCAGGATCAAATGTGGAAGGAGACTGGGAGAAGTACAGGGGTTCAGGAAATTGAATAGAGGTGTGTATCAGTGGGAGATGGGAACTGGGGTTAACCACTAGAAACTCCCAGATGCCAGGAAAGCAAGAGGTTCCCAGGACAAAATAGGGATTACATTAGCCAAAATACCCAACAAAAGGGGTATGGAACTTATAGAGACCATATCCAATGGATAGGCAAGTCCCCCCGTTGAAGGATTGGGCCACCTACCCATCTCAAAAATTTTAGCGCAGAATGGTTCCTGTCTAAAGGAAATACAGGGACAAAGAGTGGAGTAGACCCTGAAATAAACATCATCCAGAGACTGTCCCACCTAGGGATCCATCCCATCTGAAGACACCAAACCTACACACTATTGCTGATGTCGAGAAGTGATTCCTGACAGGAGCCTAGTATAGCTGTCTCCCGAGAGGTTCTACCAGTACCAGATCAATTCAGATGCTGAGGCTCACAGCCAACCAACCATCCGACTGAACCTAGAGAACCTGATAGAAGAATTAGGGGAAGGATTGAAGGATCTGAAGGGATTGCAACCCCATAGGAAGAACAACAATATCAACTAACTGGGCCCCCCAGAGCTCCCGTGAACTAACCGACCAATGAGTACACATGGAGGAATCCATGGCTCCAGCTGCATATGTAGCAGAGGGTCGCCTAATCTGTCATCAATGGGAGGAGAGGCCCTTGGTCCTGCGGAGGCTCATTGTCCACAGTAGGGGAATGCTGGGGCCATGAGGCAGGAGTGCGTGTGTGGGTAGGAGAGCACCCTTCTAGAGGCAAGGGGGAGGGGCATGGGATAAGGGTTTTGTGGAGAAAAGATTAAGATTAAAGAATGTTCCCTAATGGGAAAGAATAACTAACTGTACTTTTGTACAGAAATTGAAGATGTCAAACACTAAAAGCATTAGAACAGACAATTTAATCAAAATTTTAAAAAATAACAAAATAGACTTTCAAATTAGTTTTTTATAATAAAAGAAAAGTTTTAAGAGAGAATAAAAATACATTTGTAGATGCAAAACAAAAACCAGGCATGCCATAACTATTTGAAATAATTTTATTATAATAGTCCTTTTGTTGCTTATAGAAATCATCTGATATATTTTGATACTACAGATAGAAAGTTGTTAATAATTCCTCATTTTACACATATAATTTAAATCACTAAAAATTCAAGACAACTAAACTCTACTAACATATTACCTTGGTTAAACTGTAATTCCAAATCATTCTAGTCTACTCCTTCTTTTCATAGTTGTGTTGTTTATCATTTTTGTTTCCAATCTGACTCCTTCTGTAAATATTCTCATGTAATTTCATTCTCTTGGTCATGATCACTGCCTATGTTTTGTATTATGTGACAAACACATACTCAGTAAAGAATTGAAATTACAAAACCACATTTTAAAAAGAACATGTGTCACTGGCAATTTATTAAAATATTCTTCTACTTCAAAATAACCTTCTTCACTCATTTTACCTGTGCATGTAATTGCAATATGATTATCCCATAAAAATAACTATATTCAATCTCACATCTATTCTCTGAGAATTCATGGAGCTGTGTTTTCACTCTGCAAATCATATCTCAAGGGAGGGATTGTACATTTAAACATCTTTCAAAGGGTAGTTAAAATAAAAACTGCTTATGACATTACCCTTAATCTTCTGTACATGAAGATGAAAGGTTATTTTACCAATGTGACTTAATCTATCTATTTCCATCATTAAATAAAGAGCTTTTAAAAAAATATATGTTATATCACAAGGAAAATATCCATATCATATAAAAAACAGGAATGAATTTCAAGTTCCTATTGTACAGTGCAATCCAGCACAGTATTGAACAGCTTTGTCACATTACGTTATTTTTCATTTTCTGAAATAATACACACACACACACACACACATATGTTATTTTTTATTAGTTGATTATTAGAATATAAAATGTAATTTTAAATGATAAAATATGAAACTGTCTCAGTATCTACATAATGTTTGGCTAGAGTCCCTCCATCCAGAGCTCAGGAAACCCAGGAGAAAGAGACTGAAACAGTGTAAGAACAAGAAGGGACATCTACCACCAAGAAAATAAGGCTTGTTAAATGACTAGAGCAAAATTTATATGAACTCACAAAGACTGTAGCAGCATGTACAGGGCCCATAGTGTCTGAACCAGGTTCTTAGCATATGCATTATAGCTTCTAGTTTACTATGTGTCCAATTCAGTGAGCCTCTGATTCTTGGGTTTTTTCTTGGTCATTTTCCTTTTGATTCTTTTTCTTATTCCATGTTAATATGTTAGCTTCTTTTTATTGTATTTTATTGTATTTTATTGTATTTTATTGTATTTTATTGTATTTTATTGTATTTTATTGTATTTTATTTTATTTTATTATTATCCACCAGAAGCCTGGTTGTTTTCTAATTAGAGACAGAAACGGAGTTGAACTGGATTGAAAAGGATGTGAGGAAGAATTGGAAGAAGTAAAAGCAAAGGAAACCATAGTCAGGATATATTATGGGATGAAAGGAAAATTTATTTTCAGTAAAAAGAAAAAATAAGCATAAATGTAAAGACCCAAACAGTCATTGAAAATAATTATATTTGATTTGATTCACTCCTTCCTAATCATATGAAAGTTCTCTGAAGTTATTTAGTAATAGTCCCTCTCCACTTCCTGTATAGTTTGAAGTTATTTTAAAATTAAAAATAAGTTTCAGACTTCTCTATCACAGATGGCTTGAAAACAAAAAGTTAAGAATATTTCATTCATAAAATACTTTTATAGTACTTATATCTATTAACAATACCAAATAACATTTAATTGGTTCTAAGTGAGCCCTAAAGTTGTCAAAATAATTAAGTTATATAAACTTATGACTAGAAAATATGTACAAATATTATTCTTTATTAATGGTTGCATCATTTTTGAAATATTTGTTATTACATTTAAAATTAGTCTGATTAACTAGGTTTATTTAATATTGAAGTTGATTGCTATTACGCTCACTTAATTTAAAATGTCAAAGGGAACCCAAATAATTTCATTCAGAATAAAAATTAAGAAGTTGTGCATAGGACTTTGTGCCATATCTGATTGAATGCAAAATCAAAACTAGGTACATGAAAGGAAGCAAATAGAATTTGTAGTGATGGCTGTCACAGGATGTCTTCACAAATTATGTTATTCTGATAAGAATATTAAGTAACAATAATTATCAGTGTCTATTTAGAAGGTTCTTATTACGTACTAGTAGAAGTAGTAAAGAAATTTGAGAAAAAAATTGTACTCGAGATATCTGCCTACTATCATAGAAAAGTTTCACAATCTTAAATAGTTTCTAAAGTTGTAAAATATATCATATATTAATATCAATTTTCAAATATTGTCATTAAAATTACTTTATTTTTGTTCATGTACCTCTGTGTGTGTGTGTGTGTCTGTCTCTGTCTGTCTCTATCTCTCTGTATCTCTCTCTCTCTCTCTCTCTCTCTCTGAGAGTGTGTGTATGTTTGTGTGTGTGTGCGTTTGCATGTTTGAGTGTAGGAAGAGTACCTGTGCAAATATGTTTTGTCTAACGCTTATTCTTTGGAAACATGGTTTTCCAATGTCCTGATTGATGCTATGTGATAGACAGACTGATCATTCAGATCCAATGATCTGCTTGTTTTCACCACTCTAGCACTGGGGTAACACATATATACATACATACATACATACATACATACATACATACCATACTCAGTCTTTTTCTGTGAATACTAGGGAATCAATTAGATCCTTCTAATTGCAATCATTATATTCTAAGCCCATTTAAAATATGTTTTAAAAGATTTATTATTATGTGTATTTATAAATGTGTGTATATATATATATACAAAGATATACATACACTATATATATATATATTTATATATGTGATATGAATAGAGTTTTTGTATGAATATATGGATATAAAATTGTAGAGTCTATTTTGTGTTAGTCAACTACTCCTGAACTTAACAATGTCCATTAGTGGTTTATATACACAGTGTCACTCCACTGAAGAAAACTGAATTTCCTTTTCCAGGAAGTATAAGCTACAGTTCAGTTGTTAATTTTTACCATAGTGTTTGGTTTTAATTAATCAATTAATTCAATTAATATTTTTAAAACTATAATAACATAAAATATGATAAAATAAAACTACCACATTAAAATCAGACAGAAAAACCAATAGAAAGATAAGAGACCAAGAGAAGGCACAGAAAACAGGGATCCACTCATCCACTTTACACATTCAAGATTCTCAGAAATTACTAAACTGGAAGCCATAATGTACTAGAAGAGAACCGTTTTTAGACCTGTGTAGACCCTATGCTGCTTCAATCTCTCTGAGTTCATATGAGGTTTGCTTATGCTGATTTTAAAGAGCCTTGTATTTTGGTTGTTCTCCATTCTTTCTGGATCTTCAATTATTTCTGTCTCATCATTTGCAGGATTTGTTGATCTATAATGGGAGGAAGTTGATGAAGAAATTCCATTTAGGGATGAGTGTAAGTCCCTTACCCTCTGTGAAATGTGTAGCTGTGGTTCTTTGTAATTGTTCCCATTTACTGTAGATGGAAATTTTTCTCAAGAATGTCATTGAGAGTCATTTTATGATTACAATTTTTTTCTTTCCCTAGGACACTAATTTTTTTATTTTACCTTGGTCCCTCAGTTATCTAGTCTCAGGTTCTTGATCACTAGAGGAGTACAAGGCATAGGTTACATCTCATGGATTGGGCCTTAAATCAAATCACTTATTGGCTGGTTACTCTTGAAAACTTTCTACCTATATTCCCTACTATATCCTGCAGGCAGTATACCATTCTAGATAAAGATTTTGTAGCTGGATTGGCATTTATGTTTCTCTTTATGGGTATGTACAGTATCATTTCGTACCAAATGTTCTGGAACATAGGCGAAAGGCATCAGATCTACGTCTGATGTTCAGTTTGTTGATTAAATGTTGTCTTCAGCAATGGGAATGTCCTATCAGTTTCTGAAGAGCAAAATTCTACCTAATATTGTTACTAATAGTGCTGAGAGACAGAGAGATGAGGAAATAGAGTGGAGAAGGTGAGAATAAGTTATTTCTTTCCACATGTGTGGGTTCTGGAGATTGAAGGCCGGTAATAAGGCTTGTTAAATATACACTTTAACGAGCACTTTACCATCTCTTTGGTACCTGTTATATATTTATACCTTAAGATAACTTTTATTTTTAAGAATAACCAAAGTAGTGATGGATTTCATAGGGATATTTCTATATAAGTATGTCATACAGCTTTACCCATAGAAGAATTCAAGAAGATTTTTATTTTCAAATATTTTATTAATAATCCCTTATGAGTTATTACAATACAAGTACTCATGAAAATAATTTATTTTAAAATTCTCATAAGGTTTGAATTTTTTCCTAGAATTGTCATAATCATTATCAATGGTTCATGATTGTTGAAACTAAATAACTTCATATGAAATGGCCAGTATCTGATGTGACTCAAGTAACTAAAAATGATGGTACTTATTTTAAGTCTGAGAGCTCAAGACTATGAGGTAGGAACACTAAAAGTGGAAGATACCTACTTTACAGCAAAATATTATGAGTAAATAAGGCTGGCTGAGTATTGCTGTCTTTTTAAGCACTACTACTATATCATGAATACACAAGTTCTTCTTGGGTTTGTGAACTATATCTCTGGGGATATTTACAAAGCAGTGGAATAACTGGATCTTATGGAAGGAGAGTCCCTTATCACTTTCTCTCTGTAATATTTAAAAATTTGCTCCATCTGTCTGGTCTTTTAAATAATTTTATTGGAAATAATTTTTTGTATAATATATTCTGGTCACTATTATCCTTTCCCTCATGAGCTCCCAGATCCTTATCATGTCCTAAGCTGTTCAACCACACACCCTTTTTCTCTCTCTTTAGAAAACTATTATACAACCAATCAAACAAACGAACAAGTAAAACAAAAACAGAATAAAACAAAAAACAAGAAAACACACAAATAAAACCCCAAAATCATGAGAAACAAGCACAAATGCAGACCCCACCTCCCACACACCATATCTTACATAATCTGAAATTATAATATATAATACAAAATCTGGTAAGTTAAGAATGCTCATAAAAACCATTATGGGACAAAACATCTCAAAACACCTCACTGGATTTAGACAGCTTTCTCAGTTCTTTCCAGAGCGTGCACTTGTGGTCAAATCATAGAAGTTTGGGGTTTTATTTGTAATTGTGCTTGTTTGTATAATTGTGTCTATCTAGGTTCATGATTATGAGTGCTATTGCAGAGACCAGGAGAGGGTGAATCATTCTATATTAGTTGCTTTTCTACTGTACATAACACAAGGAACAATGAAACTTACAGGAGAAACAGGTTTTTGGCATCTTGCAAGTTCCTATGGTCAGAATCCATGCTGATTAAGACAGAAGTATGTCAATAGGTAGAAAAGCATGACATTAGAGTTTATATCTTGGTTCACAAGTAACAAGATAAAGCAAGACAACTGACAATAGCATGTGTTTTGAAACATAAAATTCTGTCCTCAGTGAAACTCTTTCTCTGACAAGAACACTATGTATGATAGCTTCCAAACAGTTTCATCAACTGGGAATCAAGTACTAAAATATATAAGGCAGGGGCTCATTCTCATTCATACCACCAGAGATCCACTGGAGCTTGAGTTACAGTTGGTTGTGAGATATCCTCATGAGTGATGAGTTTAAAACTCAAGTCCTCTGGTAGAGCAACATATAGCCCTTGTCATTAAACTGTCTCTTTGGACTCTAAAATAAAAATAGTTATGTTATTAATTACTTTTTTCATGACATTCATTAGAATTAGGTGATAAAGACACATGCTCAAGAATAGATGATCACAGCTTTTGTTTCTGAAGACTATATATTTGTTATCTTAAGAAAGTCTTACTTTTTATGTAGATTTATATGTGATAACTTAAACATTATTACTTTATTACATCCATACACACACAAACACACACACATGCAAACAAACATTCACACACAAATGCTGTTTTACCTAAAGTGGCAAATGCTATTTTTCAACTTTGCTTGTATATATATATACACACATACACTCGTACGTGCAGTTTTGTAAAAATATACCAAATCAACTCAAAAAAGATTTCCAACTGCCATCTTATAATACTGATAAGGTATGTTCTGACAGGATTTCTGTCTAACAAATATACTTTCAATGAAATGGCTTTCTAATCAAGAAACAAATATACAAACAAAACCTTGAAAAGAAAATGATGAATTCAGTCAATGAACAAGAGTATATTTACATTATCTCCTCTTTTCTAAATAGTACCCTGAATTTCTGAGCTTCTTTTTTAGATGATATTAAGATACAAGAATTGTAACTTATAAGTGCACTGTTTCATGAAACTCTAGGTAAATGCATTAACAGTACCTATTTTCACCATCTGTAAGCTCCTTGTTTTAACTGGAAAAAAAAGAAAAGAAGAGAAAAGAAAAGAAAAGAAGAAAAAAGAAAAGAAAAGAAAAGAAAAGAAAAGAAAAGAAAAGAAAAGAAAAGAAAGGAAGTAAAACTTATCTAGGTGTCATTCTTAGTGGTAATTCTCATACTTCATAACAAAAATAAAAATTATGATAGCCAGGATTCTGTTGTTATTTAACATTGATAGCAAGGTAATAGAACTAAATGATCAAATATTCCATATTATTGGAGCTATATGTGGATCCACCATAAGGCCAGATGATAAGCCTTTGATAACTGAGGACGTGAAGAAAGGAGGGGTGTTCAGCAGACCTGGTAATCTATCAAGTCCTCTCTTTCCTTATCTTTGATTTACCTATCTTGAAATGTGTCCTTTTTATTAAAAGTAATGCACATTCTCTTGTTTACCTGACAAATATGTCTTTCAGCCATGAATATAAATAAAGGAATAGTTTAAAGATAAACTTGCTACTTTAGCAGAAAGACAATTTAAAAGATTTAAAACTTTAATTCTTTCTAAAAGTAATGAAATGCTCAATGATAGGAATTGCCTCCCTTCCATGAGTACACCTTCTATCTTGTAATTGTTGTTCTTAACATTTTTAACAAATAATGAGTTCAAGTGCTGCTTGGTGCTAAAAATGTTTCAGTGATCTGATCATTCTGAAAAAAAAAAAAAAAACACACCATTTGTTTGTCCCATGCCAAAAGGTCAGCCAAAACATATTAATGACAATCAGTATACTGACTCAAAAGGTTTTATTTAAGAATGTATATGTATATATGAAAATATTCATGCATTTAATAACAATTAGGAAAGCAGAGGTTGTAAATTAGAATTTCAGAGGGGAGGTTTCTGCAGAATTGCAACTAAGTTATAATTTCAATAGAATTCTAGTTGTAAATATATGCAGACCTTAGTGAGAGTGATACAGTCAGTAAGGATACAGTTTAAAGAAACTAAACTTAATAACACAAAGTTTTGGCTTTTGGGGCAAGTATGGTCATTATTATGTTTAAAATAATATAGAGAAGATTTTCAGAAGTTTTTAAAATATTTAAGTTTATGTAATTTATTTTAAATGCATTTAATATGTATTAATATTATGAAATATAATGATTATTTTAGCTCATCATTGCTCTATATGTTAAACAAATTCTTTTAATTCCTGCTTTTACAGCTCTTGCATAATTCTTCTATAATCTTCATCATTTGCAAACAATATTATAATATGAATTCGACTCTATGTGGTATATATTTATGCTGAATATTGACTGTGGAATTTTTTGAGAATTATAGTGTCTGTGTAACTGTATAATAGTACTGCAATTTTTATCATCTTGCTCATATGTAACATTTTGTTTGCTTCAATTAACGTTAAAATGGATAAGTAAAAGGAAAACAAAATATATAATATATTTAAGCTAGAAAATATATTCAAATCTATTTTGAACAGGTTATATTAAGATATTGACTTTCAAAATTATGGTGGTTTTGAATAAATATGTCTTCTTGATACGTTTTTCTAATTTATCACAAATTTTATTTGAAACCTATGTTAATGACTTATGGTTTAATTAATATTATAATAAATACTACATTTATTAATTTACCAGTAAAGAATTAACTAGTAATTACTAATTAAAGTAATTAACTAGTTAATTACTATGTGGTTGTTTTGTTTGTTTGATTGTTTTTCAAGACAGAACTTCATTTTAGAGCCCTGAATGTCATGGAAATCACAGTATAGATCAGGCTGGTCTTGAACTTACAGAAATCTGCCTATCTTTGCCTCCTGGGTGTTATGATTAAACCATGTGCCACCACTGTCAGCTACAATGTGTTTCATCTAGATTGATATATAAAATATTTAAAAAATTTTACTAGATAAAATTTTTTACTGCATTTTAAATTAAGTTGCTAAAACTGATTTTTCATCTTTTTTTCTATCCCTTGTACTATTTTCATCATTCCATAGGAAACCTTATGATCAAATTGAGGACCTCATGCTCAGTACAATGGTTGACTGCAAGCATCTGCCTCTATATTTGACAGGTTCTGGCAGAGCCTCTTAGGAGACAGCCATATCAGACTCCTGTCAGCAAGCACTTCTGGGCATCTACAATAGAGTCGGTTTGGTGACTGTATATGGGACATATCCCCAGGTGGGGCAGTCTCTAGAAGGTCTTTCCTTCAGTTTCTGCTCCACACTTTGTTACCATATTTCCTCCTGTGAGTATTTTGTTCCCCCGTCTATGAAGGACTGAAGCATCCACAGTTTAGTCTTCCTGAGCTTCATATGGTCTTGTAAATTGTAACTTCGGTATTCTGAGCTTTTGGGCAAATATCCATATTGTTTCTTTCCTTTTAATTCTTGACATTAATGCTCTGCCAGATGTGTAGTTCATGAGATTTTATCACATTCTGTGGTATATGCTTTGGTGAAATCATGGCATCCTTTGCTATTTATTAGCTTTTCAGTGTTGTAGAGTTACATTTTTAAAATGTTGACCTTAATATCTATGCTTTGCAGATAGTGATCAGAAAGATATTTCCTTTGTTAATAAAATAAAATCTATTTCTTTCTTCTTGATTACATTTAGTATCTGACCTTCTGCTGAATTCCCTTTTTGATTTGAAATTCATTTTTTTTTTTAAGATGAGATGCACGGGCACTTACAGTCTTCTTCATGCAGCCATCTTGTCTGACCAGCTTCACTCTTTGAAAATGCTGTTTTCTTCATTATCTACTTTTTACTTCCTTTATCCAAATCACAAGTCCATAGTGGTATGGGGTTATGCCCTTGTCTTCAATTCTATTCAATTCATGAATGTATCTATATTTATGCCAATATGTTGCTATTTTAATTACTGTAAGTTTGCAGTATAACTTAAAATCTGGTATGAGGATGCTTTCAATAATTTTTATACTGTTCAGGATAGTTTTATATATCAAGGATTTTAGTGTTCGTTTATGGTGTTTAGAATTATCTTTCTTGACAAATTTTGTTGGAATGTTATTCTGGATTGCATTGAATCTCTGTACTTGGAGTTTTCCATAGAACAATAAGAATACAGTGGAAAGAATCAATGAATACTTACTTGAGATAATATGAGTTTATACATAAATGATCCAAACAACACCTCTAGGAAATGCCTACACCTGACAAATACTTTCAGCAATGTAGGACGATTCAATATCATACGCAATCATTAGAATCTTTCCTGTGTACAAATGACAGGTATAGAGAGAAAGAAACCATGAAAGCAATACCTTTCTGAGTACCTTCAAAACATATAATAAAGTATCTTGAACTGATTTTAACCAAGCATGTAAAAGACCTGTAAAAAGGAACTTAAAACACTTTAAGGCATTGAAGAATGATACTGAAAAAGGTACCAGTAGATGAAAGGAGCTCCCATAAGATTGGTAATTTTAAAATGAACATCTTACAATAAACAAAGAAAACAAAAACAAAAGCAAAAAAAGAAACAAACAAAAAAAAACATAGATTAAATGAAGTTTCCATAATGCATACTAAAACTAAGGTGAAAGCCAGCAACATGCTGAAGTAAAATGTAAGTTTATAGTAACTGATGTCTATCTAGACAGCCATAAATCCTAGTAAAATGTTCCCTAAAGAAAAATCTCAACTCAAACTTGGATTTAAAATGGTTTTCAACTGTCAAGATATCTTAGTCATAAAGAACTTTCTATTCAAGTACAATAAAATGCACAAAATTCTTACTCTCACATAAATAATAATCAGGAATGTTTGGTGGTGCATTTAATTTTAGCACTGGGGAGAAACAGGATGGCAGATATTTGGGTGTTGATAGTAAATTAGTCTAGAATATACACCGACACTCAGGGTTTTGTTGTTGTTGTTTCTTATTTTTCTTTTTATTAAAAAATATTTTATACAATATATTCTAATTATAGTTTCCCATCCCCCAACTATTTGCAGATTCTGTCCACTTACAACCACACTCAAACTAATACCTGTTCTTTCTCACTCTCAGAATATAAACAGACAAAATGTACTAAGAATAATAAATTTTATTTCTGACTATTGGGAAGGGTATTTTTTTCCCTAGTTTCATTCTTACTGTGATTTTCCTTTGTATAAAGGAAGGCTACTGATTTACTTGAGTTAATTTTATATCCAGCCATTTTGCTGAGATTGGTTGTCAGCTGTAGGAGTTCTCTGATAAAACAATTTTTAGGTTGCTTATGTATACTATCATATAATCCACAGATAGTAGTATCTTGACTTCTTCTTTTCCAATTTGTATCCCTTTGTACACATTTTGTTGTCTAATTTCTCTGGCTAGATTATTAATATTATTCAAATATATTCAGTTTCTATACATTAAATATGATGTTATCTGTTGGTTTACTGTATATGAGAAAATGCCTCCATGCCTTACTGTATATTGCTTTTATTATGTTTAGGTATTTGCCTTAAATTCCTGATCTTCCCAAGACTTTTAACATGAAGCTGTGTTGTATTTTTGTCAAAGGCTTTTTCAGCTTCTAATGAGATGTTCATGTGATTTATTGAATTGAGTTTATTTATATAATGAATTATGTTAATGGACTTCCATATATTGAACCAACCTTATGTCCCTGAGATGAAGCCTACTTTATCTTGGCAAATGATACTCAACTGAAACTCCTTTCTCTGTAAAGTTTCCTCAAATAAAATAAATAAAATAAATCTTGGGTCCAAGTGGTAACTGGAATTAAACAATACTCTTGGACTATGCAAAGAACAGTGGACTTGGGAGTGGGAAGGGTAACCCACTCATTCCTTGTTGTACTGAATACCCCTATCCTCTACTGGGGACAGGTTTTTTTCTTTGTTTGGTTGGATTTTGACAAAAATGATGTCACAACTACATTTCTTCTCAGTGGAAGCCAAAGTATTAGATCCAGAGGGGAAGCATAGTCATGTCCTGACCACCACTCTAGCTGAATAATACTGGTTATTTGAGCCCCTTCCCACCTCAGATGATAAAATTACTACTTGTCTAGATCCCTTCCCAATGCTTGGGAAGAGAAAGGAGTCGGATTGGCTAAACAAGGAACCCCAATTTGACCACCAAAGGGCCTCTTGAGAGGTTTGTCTAGACAGAAGTACATCAGAAAGCCTTTGATGCCTTAAAGACACCTTTAATTTCTTTACAAACCATGGGTTTGCCAGATGTGAATAAACCCATTCATCTCATTGTGGATGAGAGATCTGGGATAGCAAAAGGGTATTTACTCATACTTTTGAGCCCCGATGTTGTCCAGTGGCCTTCCTCTCAAAGAAATTAGACATTTTTGCCAGAACCTTGCTCTCTTGTTTTCATATCATTGCTACAATGGCCCTCCTAGTCAAGGACGATGACAAATTGTCATTGGGCTAGAGCCTGATCATTACCCTGCCCTATGTTATCAAAGAGATACTTAAACATTCCCATGAACAATGGCTCACCAATTCCAGAATGACTTGATACCAGTCTAGCCTCTTAAATCCCCCTAGGATAACTTACCATGCCCAAACTGCCCTGAGCCCTACTACCCTGCTGCTTGATCCAGTCCTTGAAGGGTCACTGCATGATTTCTTGGATATTTTGGCTCACATCCATGGAACCAAACAGATATTTGGCATATCCCATTGATGGATGAAGAGGTAACATCATTCATCAGTGGCATCAGCTTCATTCAGGAAGGACAGAAGTATGCTGGTGCAGCAGAGGTCTTAAACACCAAGATAGAATGGGCAGAGCCACTCCCAGTAGGAACATCAGCCCAGAAAGTTGAACTAATTTCTCTAATCAATGCATTAGAGATAAGAAGACAAGAGACTTTGAATTTACATGGATAGCCAGTATGCGTTTGTTAATGCTATTGTCTACTGGGGCTATTTATAGGGACAGAGGCCTTCTGACATCAGAAGGAAACACTATCAAAAATAAAAAGTAAATCTCCCTATTAAGAACTCTTTGGAAGCCTAAAAATCTGACTATAAACCACTGCTCAGGACACTACAGAGGGAAGGACCCAGTTTCAGAAGGCAACAATAGGGCAGATAAAGCAACCTGGTCTGCTATCCTAGAAATCAGACCTCTCTTGCCCCTGATCTCCCAGTATTCAGCGGATTGTATGATCCCTGACCACCCTAAATATTCAAAAGATGACATAACCTGGGATAGGAATGTGCCCATGTCCCAATGTTATGAAGGATAGTGGAAAAGAGCAGAATGCAAACCCGTTGTGCCAGAAGAAATAAAACTATGCATACCTCAGAAGATCTTCCAACTTGGGCATCCAGAGAATGCAAAATTTGATAAGACATGGTAATATAAGGATTAGGGATGCCAACTCAAATATAGCTGACATTGTCATGAACTGGAAAGTCTGCCAGCTAATTAATGTGGTGGCTAATGAAAAGAACTCCAGTATTAGGTTCAGAGGCACAAAGCCTGGACTCTACTGCGAGACAGATTTCATGAAGGTAAAAGCAGGAAAATTTGGATATAAATAATTACTAGTATTTATAGATATCTTTTCAGGATGGACTGATGCCTTTCCCACCAAGCATGATTCTGCTCTAACAGTGGTGAAGAAACTATTAGAAGAAATTCTTTCAAGGCAAGGTTTCCCTTAACTTATAGGATAAGATAATGGACCAGATTTTGTGTCCTGGATAAATAAGGGATTAACATATATTCTGAGGTTTGATTGGTAACTTCATTGTGCATATAGACCCCAGAGCTCAGGACAAGTAGAAAGGATGAACAAAACTCAAAAAGTAATCTTTCCTAAATTGACCATAGAGACTGGTTGGTGGTAATTGGGTAATTCTCCTTCCCTTTGCTCTTTACAGGGTATGGAACTCCCAGTATCAGATGAGACTCACTTCCTTTGAGATCATGTTTGGTTCTCCCACAAGCAATGTTCCTAACCTTCAGACAGAAGTCATCACTGAGTCACTTGAGTGTATCCAATAGGTCCACAAACATATTTGACCTAAACTTTGGGCTTTCTATGAAACAAGTCTACCTCCAGAGCCTCGCTGATTATGGCCCAGAAAGTGGGCTCTAGTCAAGAGATACAACCAGGGAATGCTAGACTCTCATTGGATAGGCCCATATATCATCATTCTGACAGCCTCCACCTCAATGAAAGTTGATGTAATTGCAGTGTGGATTCACAATACTTAGGCCCAAATTGTAGACCTGTTTGCAGTTGATGATCACCTGGACCAGGGTAAAAAGAGAAAAGGAAGGCTAACAAGCCCACTTCCAACCTTCTCAAGCTCAATTTACAGCAATCCTGATGAGCCACTTTATGTACTGCAAAAGCCAATCTCCATAAGTCCCTTAAATTTACCTGGGCCATCATCAATAGGGCCACCGAGAAGATTGTTAACTCAACTTCCCAGGTCATTCCCCCTGATACCTGGTACAGCTATGGGAATGTCCCTGGCAGACATAGAGATCTCTGTTATCTGATGGGTAAAGGATGGGGACCAGCTCTCTTGAACAATTTGGTGACAGTCCCAACAAGATTACAGCTGCAACATACATTTGGTGCAATGGCTGACTCTGCACCAAGCTTTTTGTGTCTGTCCCGGACATTCCCATAGCTAAGACCAGTACAATAAATCTGGAGGCTCTGAAGACTTCTGTGTGGCAAGAATACACTGGATGGATAAAATGGAAGCTCTCCAATGAGGGCCTTATCACCATGATTAGGTTCAATATCAGGGCTGTGGGGAGAAATGAAATCTTGTTATCAGATTCACAGTTGATAGTAAGATGACTGACTGGACTACTGATAAGACATGGGGACTGAGACTTTATGTTATTGGTGAAGATCCTGGACTCTTGTTCATTATCTGACTCAATGTTCACCCCCACCCCCACTGCTTTCAGCCCCAATCTTGTGTGGCCTAAAACCCCAACTATACCACCACAGCAGGCTCAGAAGCCAATCCAATCCCAAGGCTCATGTTTATCTTCCACTTATAAGACCAAACCCAAGCCACAAGGACAACACCAAGATTGAGCAATGACAGCCTTGACTCCATCTGGAACATGATGGTCCAGTCTCTTCAGGTCACCAATGCATCCAGACTGGAGTTAACTTAGTCAGGCTGGGTATGCTATGAGATAATACAACCCTACTTCAAAGGCATAGCCCTGATTGGAAACATTACAAAAACTGAGAACCCTAATGCATATAGATGACAACAACGTGAGACTATGGTGACCTTACAGTCCATAGAAGGTCAAGCCACCTGTACAGGGCCAGGCCCTGAGATCTGTAGCTACCTGGACCTACATGATGAATCTAGACAATGATAAATTCCTATTACCACCCACCAATGCCTGGTGTGCATGCACTGCAGGACTTACCCCATGTGCACACAGGGCTATACTACACCAGAAGAAAGAATTCTGTCTACCTGTCCATTTACTACCTAGAATCATCTATCACACAGATGACTAAGTCTGAGATTTCCTACTCGGGTTTAGTCCTTACAAGAGCCAAGCCAGAACCAATCTTAGCTCTAACCCTGACAGTTCTCATAGGATTAGTCATTGCTACACAGAACCAGGGTAACTTCCTTGATGTTATAAAATATAAACATTAAGCCATAGACAGTGATGGGGAGAGATTAGAAAAAGGAATCTATCACTACCAATATTCTCGGGGATCCATAGCAGAGGTAGTACTCCAAAATAGGAGGGGGCTAAATCTCCTGGTTATGCCACAAGAAAGGCTATGTGCAGCTGTCAAAGAAGAATGCTGTTTTGTTGTTATTGTTGTTGTTGTTGTTGTTGTTGTTGAACACTATGAAGTAGACAACGAATTGATGCCCAAAGTTAGAGAAGGCCTGGCCAAGAGAAAAAGAGAAAGAGAACAAGCAAAAGGTTGGTTTGAATCGTGATTCAACAGTTCCCAGGTCTGACTACCCTGATATCCACAGTACTGCATCCCCTGCTCATTTGCTTCTGCTCCTCACCTTTGACCCCTGCATTCTAAACAGATTGGTCCAGTTCATGAAAGAAAGACTTGGGACTATTCAACTTATGGTTATAAGAAGTCACTATCAGTCACTCCAACACCTGGACAGAAAAGCCCATGAGCTTCAAGAAGCTCTATGATTGGGCCTTCCATTTACTAGAAAAAGGGGGGGAATGAGAGATCAGATCTTGGATTTAGACTCCATCTTAGAGAACCTTATCTAAGGTTGAACTCGAGTTATTGCCCAACAAGCTTGCATATAACACCAGTTTCCAGGTTACACCCCAAGAATTTTGTATCTCCAGGTTACATGCCTGCCCCTGTACTTCACTTCCTAACAATCACCAATCAGGAGGAAAACAGAAATGAAGCCTATGGCTTGGATTTGAGCATCAGCCAATATTTTAAGGGCCAACAATATGCCATAGTAGCTCCCCCAATTAGATATGTGCCAGGCTAGAAACCCACTTGTTTGTTTGCCTACCTCAATAAATGCTGGCTTGAAACTAGGACCAGGGCTTCACGTTTCAGTCCTGCTGTGTCAGGTTCACTGGTGTGCCCAAGTATGAGCTTGAATAAAAAGACCCTAGCGTGAATGCATCAGAATTGACTTCTTGTTGGTCTTTTGGGGCTCATGAACCGACACACACACACAAAAAAAACTTTGGTGACATACCACGTCATATAATTATAATCATCTCAAACCTAATAAGTAATATTGCAGGATATCTCATCTAACATTACTTTTTCAAATCTATATCATATTTTAGTTTATATTCATAGATTATATTATAGTTTTTAAAATGAGTATGAATATGTCACCAGATTAATTGAGTAAATGATAAGTCTAATAGTTACTTGGATCTCTCAGGAAAAAAAGTTAATATGGCAGAGTAAATTAAGGTATAGTAAGTACTTAGTATTTTACTTTTGTGGTGGAAAGCAGGGGAATTTGGGGCTAACTCACTCGTAAGTTCCTTACTGAGTGTCAGGTCTTTTGCCTTTAATTAGAAAGCACAGGAACTTCTTTGTTCTATAGTATAAAATCTATACCTAACTTAATTAATGCTATGATTAAAACTGGAAGTGGCTAGAAAGAAAAAAACATGTGTCTCAGATAGTTCTATGACTATGCTTAAAAGTATGCTTCTCACAAACCAAATGTGAACCAATTGAGAGACAAAGTCTGTCCAAAATTATTGTATAGCCATCCCAGTAGAAAGTTAGTGCACCTCAGTGTCCTCCAGATAAACCATCTGGAAAATGAAAGAAAGAAAGAAAGAAAGAAAGAAAGAAAGAAAGAAAGAAAGGAAGGAAGGAAGGAAGGAAGGAAGGAAGGAAGGAAGGAAGGAAGGAAGGAAGGAAGAAAGGAAAGAAACAATGACTGAAGAATGTATACTTTCTAACTCTGTTTTGTTAAACTTTGTTATATAAAGTAGAAATTCTTCTTTTACTCTGTGAAAATTTGAGTCAGAAGCTGCAATACCAGGTAGTAAGTAAGGGTAAGGAGAATAAGGTCCCATGTACCCAAGTTTTCCTAAGAAAAACTGTTTTGTTTTTGCAGGGGAAAATAAAATAATGCTCTGAAAGAAGTTCAAATTTGTGGTAATTAAATCTAATTTTGTCCAATTGTTTACTTTTTTATATCCTGGTGTAATCAAAATAATATAAAATGGTAAATACTCAATTTAATGTGAAATTAATATTATGGACAGTTTTATAAAACATTGTAAATGAATACAGCCATCAAAGAAAGCACAATGAAATCTATCCAGACTTGATTTTCTAATTTTTATCGTGTTATAGGCTGCCACATTTTGTTGTTTAAAATTTCTTTTCTCAATCTATTACACAGAAAATCCAAAGCCAATATAGATGCTCAAGTGTGTACAACATAGTATTAAGAAATTAATACTACTGAATTAACAGAACAATTGTTAGTAACAATGTGACTGTTCTTCCATTGGGGTATAATTACAGTGGCTCAAATTTTAATCTACTATGAATGAAGCTTATGTGCATTCTTGTGTATACATCAGTTTTCTAGATTTGTATGTTTTCCTTTAATGTCCACACTAATTTTTATTTTTTCAAGTGTTTTGTCAAGAAATACCCTTTATGTAGCACATTAATTTAAGATGATGGTAGATTTTCCAACATCTAATGAATTTTACCTGTTATTTCTATATACGTTTTATTTTTTGAGATAATACAATTTCATTATCTCTATCTTCCCTCTCCAATTTTTAACTCCTCCATGTAACCTTCCTGCTTCTTTTTAAAATTCTTTTGTTATTGTGAAATACACTGTAATGAAATCATATGTTATTATTATAATCTTAAATTCTCCTTTGTTTATCTAGTGAGAGATAGAACGGGGAAATCTGGATAAGAGGATGTGCTGATGAGCTAGGAGGAGTAGAGGGAGGTGAATCCATAATCAGGATGAATTCAATGAAAAAAAATATTTTCAATAAATAAAAAATGGGTGCCAGCTAGTAAATATATTGTTGGCTTCGCCCCATAGCCAACCCACCCGAGCAACGGCGAGGACCTGTGGATTAATCAAGAGACATACACATGAAGAAGGTTGTGTGAGAAGTGTCTGTCTTTTACTTCAAGACCTTAGCCCTTATATACAATGAGCAAAACAGCCCAGAAAGTACAAAACAAGGAAGTTGACAACAAAACAAGGAAGTTGACACCTGGCTCGCCAGTTTAGGAAAAAACAAATCCATTTGCCCTTTCACAAAACTCAGAATAACAGGATGTTTTCAAGCACTAGGAGGCTAATCCTCAGCATTACAGGATGTTTTCACACTATTGTAGGCAACAGAGAAAAACAACAGCCAAGCACTGGGAGGCTAATCCAAGCAAGGAGGCCACAATCCCCCCCTTTTTATTTTTTATAAGCGCATCTGTCTTAGGTCT
>CM052716.1:60852783-60868286 GCA_028551405.1 Uromys caudimaculatus
GAGAGCTGGGTTTTGAGGGTGTGGAGTACACTTGGTTTCTGGTCCTTATGTTCTTACCCTTGCCTTTTGCCATCTTGTTGACTCTGATGTTAGCTGATCTTACTCTGTCCGGTTGTGGCTTGCCCCTCCTGCAGGCCTCTGTGTCAGTACTCCTTGAAGACCAGCTCTCTCTGAGAGGTGTTTGGGTTTGGAGAGCTGTCCCTCAGGGTGCAGAATGGAATCAGAAGGATCTTGTCCCCAGCTGTCCCTTGGTTTCTATGCCCCGAAGGCTCTGTAAATGTCTCTCTTGATCCAGAAGTGGTGGTTTTGCCTGTGCTCAAAGATGTGTCAGCACTTCTGGGATTCCCTGTTCTCGTGGAGCCTTGTGGCCCAGGCTGAGGTCCCCAGGCACAGGTGTAAACCGGAAAGTTCACAGTTTTTCTGTCCCCGGGTTCTCAGGCCCTGGATCCTGGCAGATCCAGGTGGGTCTGGGTGAGAGGTGTTGTTCCCCTTAACCCCACTCACGGCCTTTCCAGGCTCCTGGGAGGCCACCCCTCTCCGGTGCTCATTGGCTACTGACTCCTGGCAGCCCAGGCAGAGGTTTCCACCCACAGGTGAAATCCGTAAGTTTCGGAGTTTTTCTGTCCCCGGGTTCTCAGGCCCCGGATCCCGGCAGATCCGGGCGGGTCTGGGTGAGAAGTGCTGCTCCCCTCAACCCCACTCACGGCCCTTCCAAGCTCCTGGGAGGTTACCTTTCTACGGCGCTTGTTGGCTAAGGTTCCTGCTGGCCCAGGCAGAGGTCCCCAGGCACTGCTGTAAACCGGAAAGTTCACAGTTTTTCTGTCCCTGGGTTCTCAGGTCCTGGATCCCAGCAGATCCGGGTGGGTCTGGGTGAGAGATGTTGCTCCCTTTAACCCCACTCATGGCCTTTCCAGGCTCCTGGGAGGCCACCCCTCTCCAGTGCAAGTTGGCTACTCACTCCTGGCGGCCTAGACAGAGGTTTCCTCCCGCAGGTGAAATCCGGAAGTTCTAGTTTTCTATTGCTGTGATAAAACACCATGATCCAGGCAATTTACAGAAATAAATATCATTTGAACCTTATAATTTTAGAGGGTCAGTTCATCATCATCATCATCATTATCATCATCATCACACACACAAAAGAAAATTAAGATTGTAGTTCACATATTGAAAACTTAAAAGTTAGTATCTGTATATAAGAGAAAACTCACAATCATTTGGTAATAACTAAATCTGATTTATTCTTTTTCTTTTTATCTTTATCCAAATACTTTCAACTTTTATTTTTCTCCAGAGTTGAATAATATTTGATTGTATATATATTCTTTATTTAGTTATCACTTGAAAGTCAGGAGTATCTTTCACCCTCTTGATAGGAACACTTGGGTATAATTTTCTCTTTTTTGTTTTCTCAGGATGGCTTCAAACTACAAACTCTCATGACTTGGACTGAGTGATAAAGATCTTACAACCATTGGATAGAATATATTGTGTTTTTTTTTTTTTTATTTTTGATACTTTATTTACATTTCCAATCTTCCTCTTTTCTGGGTCTCCTCTTTGGAAGCCCCCTATCCCCTCCCCCTCCCCGCCTCTATGAGGGAATTCCACCTCCCACCCTCCCGCCCACCCATCCCCATAATCCCACCTTGACATTCCCCTTTACAGGGGCCTCTAACACCCTCAGACCCAAGGACCTCTCCTCTCTCCCTGATGGCCATCGAGGTCGTCCTCTGCCACATATGTGGTCCGAGCCATGGGTCCATAGATGTGTATTCTTTGGTTGGTGGTCCAAACTTCAGGACGACAGGGGGGGTCAGGCCCATTGACGCTGTTGCTCCCTCCATGGGGCTGCAAACTCCCTCAGCTCCTTCAGACCTTTCTCCAACTCCTCCATCTGGGATCTCACTCTCAGTCCAGCAGTTACTGTTAAGTGAAACTTGGGCATTCTGAACTTTTGGGCTAATATCTGCTTATCAGTGAGTACATACCATGTTCGTTCTTTTGTGACTGAGTTACCTCGCTCAGGATGATTTTAATATATTATTTATCAGCTATGTTTCACATCAGGTGTTCGATGTATTGTTTTACATATTATATATGTTAATGAATTTATACATTTTGGGTGTGCTCTTTCTTATCAGAACTGAACTCTGAATAATCACAGAATTTAGGTAACTAGTAAGGGACCATGGAGCAAGGGTCTCCTGAAGAAGGGAAATATAGAAAGTTAATGTGGAAACTGGAATTAAAGAATTAAATGGGGTGGGAGATTGTTGTAAGGACAGATATATAACACTAAAGACCTCTTGAAAATCCAATACAATCCTACTTCTGCAGAACCTTCAGGGTTCCACTGAAACCCATAAATGTTACAGACTATTGGCAAGTATATTGTTTACCCTCCTCAACCTAATGGTAAGTTTTTATTACTAAAGATATTACTTACTCATTGCATTGAGCTAGAAATTGAGCTAATGATCATCTAAAAGCTTCAGTCATACTAAATAAACTTTATTATTCTAGATGGCACTCTGAACATCAAAAGAGGAGAAAGATAATCATGGATATCACCTAGCTCCAGACCCGATGACACACAACAATTTGCCTGCAAGATATTCTCCTGCAACAGTGGCACAAATATTATGAAAATAACCAAAGATAGTTTGTTATGAGATTTAAAACACATTCCATAAGTTGTAATCTATACCAAAAACTCCTAAAATAAACAAGAACTTGAGACTAGATACATTTAGGTCTGGGCATAAAGCTAATAATGTTTATTTAAAAGGATATAACAATATAATGGCATAACTTAACCCTCACTCTCCGAAGAGAAGCATTTTCTTGCAGAGTATGGAGATTTAAAACAAAGATTCACAACTGGACAATGTACAGAAAGTAAGCACTTTTGAAGCAGTAAGTCCTAAAAGTAATTTATTCAAATAATACCTCATGTCAATGGTTATAGATTTATTCAGAAAAGGGAGTGGGATGACTGGTAGAAAAAGGTGATGAGTGACTCCTTGGAAACTGTCTTTAGACACAAAAGTTCTGATTCACATATGAAATTATAAAGACAAAAGCAGCACAAAACCTGCACAGATTCAAGACAGATGGAATCCCAAAACTGAGTAGGAAAAATGAACATCCAATATCAATCCTAAGAAACTATTTGCAATCAATACCAGCTAAAAAGGGAAAATTAGTTTTCTATCATAGTGTCATTGGGAATATCAACCATACCCTACAGATGTTGCGGTTTCTAGGAGTAGCTGGCCAATAAACAAATTCGTGTTTTCTTTTTATGCTTTGTGCTTTAGTAGGTTTTTTATTTCATTTTAATTTACTTATTTAAAGAATTTTATCTTATTGATTTTTTTATGTTTGCTTTGGTGTTTATTTCATTATATTGTGCTGTTATTGCTGTTGTATGTTATTTTTGGTGAGAGAGAAAGAATACAAATTTGTGTGGATGAAGAAGTAAGCAGAAACTGGGAAGTGTTGGGACAGAAGAAATACATAATCAAATATCAGAAACCATCATAGGCAAAGCTGAAAATTAGTAGGTGATATTTTGGAGATGGATCCATCTTGGATTAAAATCTATGATGGATATGCTATGGTAGGCAAGGCCCAGGAGAAATACATTTTAGAAATTTTTCTTTCTATTTATATGCTTTTCTGTTATTTTGAGCACAACTCTGCAGAACAACAAAGATACTGTCTTGTAGTGATGCTAAATAGACAAATAGATGATTTCTTACTTTTTGATGATCATGCTATAAGAATTTCTAAAATTATATTAGTAATTATTAAGCTCTTTTATAGTGAGACTGCTATTTGATTCTCTCTGATAATCAAATCTGCACTGAGAACTCTGCCAGTCCTTAGTGTCACGAGTAAATTGTTTCTGAGATAGTAAACAGGCATTGTGCAACATAGAACACCTCTCAAGATGTTGTAAAACAATTAACCAAAGATCATGAACAAGGGAACTAGTGAGTTACTATAGATGCTAGTACAGAAGATAAAACATTGACTGGGATTATCTATACAAAACTTCACTATGACTTAGTCACAAAAGTTTTGGTGTTTAACTCTACATGAACCTGTTGAGTTTGGGACAGATGATGACTGTTTAGCCAGTTAGTTACGCCTAATGGATATGCATGTAAACATTCTCTGTTATAAACTTCTTTGATTTACGATTTGAATTTATGTGTAAACTTGTGATGAAGTTTTTACCACATGATCATGCATTCTGAAAGATGTATAAGTGCTGAGGATAAAGAGAGGAGAGCATTCTCCTTGTCCTGCTTTTCTTAACATTCTCTTTCCCCTTTTCTTAGCACACCTTATCTCCTTTTCCTTTAGCCAGGACCCATTTGACTCCTTATCCTATATATTTTTCTTACACATTTTGCCTATCCCCATTTACCTTAGACATACCTTTATCCCACTTTTCCTTAGAGGCCCCTTTCCAATTTTTCTTAAAGAGTTTTCATAGGAAACTTGAACTTAGAAATAAATGCAAACATCACTTTTCAAAATGTTCCTTTTTCTTTGACTTCAACCAGCAGGCTAAAAGTTAGAGCAGTACATTTTCTGCAATGATAGAACAAAGACTACTTTACTTAATCTCCTGCTGTTTATGAAGAGGTGCTAAACAGTTTCTCACCTCAGAGGAACTCAAATGACAGGTCTGCTTCTATGCAAAGTGACTAAGACTTAAGGCAGGCACACAATTTATTATTATACAGCAACCTGAAATATCTCATATGACCAAGTCTTACCCCTGCAGATGCGTATCTCCCTTAGCTGTCTCAAGAAGAATGAACAACAAGAAAGAAGATCCACTGAGGTTGGCCCCTGGCAATCAAAACATATTATATAAGCATTTTATTTTAAAACAAAAATTCTCACAATAAAATATAAACAAAACTTTTCTTTCATATAATACTGGGAATAAATTATGTAAAAAATTATTTGATATACATAATCCAGATGTAAAATTCCTGTCTGTAACAATCTATATTTGACTACAAACTTGGAAGTATTTATAAACCATGTTAAGAAAGAATATGGAAATAGCTAGCCTCCCAGGAGTGTGGACAGACCTGTGAGCGGGGGTAAGACCAGTAGCTCTTCTCAGGAGGGATTGGCCTAGAGCCCTCAGGACACAGAGACTGAGGAACAGCCTGGGACAGGAGATTTCTGGTTTCCATCTGTGACCCCCCGAGCCTGTGCCACAAGGCTCCATATCCAAATAGCATCAGGAGAAAGCTAGCCTCCCAGGAGTTTTGACAAGCCTGTAAGTGGAGGTAAGACCTGCACCTCTGCTTATAGGGAACTGCCCAGAACCCTCAGGACACAGGAACCAAGCAGTGGCTTTCCAGTTTCCTTCTGCGGCTGGGGAGCTGATCCTGTCCCACAGGGCTCCATACCCAAATAGTGTCAGGAGAAAGCTGGTCTCCCAAGAGTGATGACACATCTTCAAGCACAGGCAAGACCGCGACTTCAGTTCAAATTCCTGGCTCAAGAGGGACCCTCGTAGAGCCTTCTAGACACAGGAACCAAGAAATAGTTGGGGACAAGATCCTTATGGTTTCTGTCTGCACCCCAGAGCTGACTCTGTACCACAGTTCTCCAAACCCAAATTCTTCTCAGAGAGAGCTGGTCTCAAAGGAGTACTGACACAGAGGCTTGCAGGAGGGACAAGCCACAGTCAGAGAGAGCAAGAGCAGCTAACGTCAGAGACAAACAGAGGGCAAGGACAAGAACACAAGGAAGAGAAACCAAGGCTACTTGAAATCATCAGAACCCAGTACTCCCACCACACTGAGCCCTGGATACTCCAACATACCAGAAAAGCAAGACTCAATCACGTCTCATTTATAATCACGTCTCATTTACAATCACGTCTCATGATGCTGATGGAAGACTTTAAGAAGGAAATAAATAACTCCCTTAAAGAAATATAAGAGAACACAGGTAAATAGCTAGAAGCCCTTAAAGAGGAAAGACAAAAATCTCTTAAAGAATTACAGAAAAACACAGACAAACAGGCCAAGAAAATGAACAAAACAATCCAGGGTATAAAAATGGGGAGAGAAAAAATGAAGAAATCACAAAGGGAAACAACACTGGAGATAGAAAACCTAGGAATGAGATCAGGAGTCAAAGATGCAAGCATCACAAACAGAACACAAGAGATAGAAGAGAGAATCTCAGGTGCAGAAGATAGCATAGAGAACATTGACACAACAGTCAAAGAAAATGCAAAATGCAAAAAGCTCCTAACCCAAAACATCCAGGAAATTCAGAAAATCCAGGACACAATGAGAAGACCAAACCTAAGGATAATAGGTATAGAAGAGAGTGAAGATTCCCAATGTAAATAGTCAGTAAATATCTTCAAAAGAATTATAGAAGAAAGTTTCCCTAACCTAAAGAAACAGATGAAAATAAACATTCAAGAAGCCTCCAGAACTACAAATAGATTGGACCAGAAAAGAAATTCCTGCTGCCACATATTAGTCAAAACACCAAATGCACAAAACAAGGAAAGAATATTAAAAGCAGTAAAGGGAAAAGGTCAAATAAAATATAAAGGCAGACCTATCAGAAATAAACCAGACCTCTCACCAAAGACTATGAAACCTAGAAGATCGTGAGCAGATCTCATACAGACCCTAAATAAACACAAATGCCAGCCCAGGCTGCTATATCCAGCAACACTCTCAATTATCATAGATGGTGAAACCAAGATATTCTATGACAAAACCACATTTACACAATATCTTTCCACAAATCCAGCTCTACAAAAGATAATACATGGAAAATGCCAACCCAAAAAGGAAAACTACACCCTAGAAAAAACAAAAAGAAATCTTCTTCCAATAAACCAAAAAGAAGATAGCCACACAAACATATAAATAACATCAATAGCAGGAAGCAACAATCATTATTCCTTAATATCTCTTAACATCAACGGACTCAATTCCCTAATAAAAAGACATAGACAAACAGACTGGATACATAAACAGGACCCAGTATTTTGCTGCATATAGGAAATGCAGATCAGTGTTAAAAACAAACACTACCTCAGAGTACAGGGTTGGAAAACAATTTTCCAGGAAAATGGTCCCAAGAAACTGGCTGGAGTAATCATTCTAATATCTGATATAATTGACTTTCAACCAAAAGTCATCAAAAAAAGATAAGAAAGGACATTTAATACTCATCAAAGGAAAAATCTACCAAGAAGAACTCTCAATTCTGAACATCTATGCTCCAAATGCAAGGGCACCCAATTTCATAAAAGAAACTTTACTAAAGCTCAAAACACATTGCACCTCACATAATAATAACGGGAGACTTCAACATCCTACTCTTATCAATGAATATATCTTGGAAACACAAATTAAACAGAGACACAGTGAAATTAACAGAAGTTATGTACCAAATGGATTTAACAGGTATCTGAAGAATAGTTCATCCTAAATCAACAGAATATTCCTTCCTCTTAGCACCTCATGGTACTTTCTCCAAAATTGACCATATAATCGGTCACAAAACAAAACTCAACAAATAGAAGAAGATTGAAATAATCCCATGCCTCCTATCAGATCACTACAGTTTAAGGCTGGTCTTCAATGGCAACAAAAACAGCAGAAAGCATATATACACATGGAAGCTGAACAATGCCCTACTCACTGATAACTTGGTCAAGGAAGAAATAAAGACAGAAATGAAAGACTTCCTAGAAGTTAATGAAAATGAAAGTACAACATACCCAAACTTATGGAACACAATTAAAGCAATGCTAAGAGGAAAACTCATAGCTATGAGTACCTCTAAAAAGAAACTGGAGAGAACTTACACTAGCAGGTTACCAGCACACCTAAAACTCTAGAACAAAAAGAAGCTAATACACCCGAGAAGAATAGATGATAGGAAATAATCACACTCAAGCCTGAAATCAACTAAGTAGAAACAAAAAGAACTATACAAGGAATCAACAAAACCAAGAACTGTTTCTTTGAGAAAATCAACAAGATAGATAAACCCTTAGCTAGACTAACCAGAGGACACAGAGACAGTATCCAAATTAATAAAATCAGAAAAGAAAAACTATATGTAACAACAGAAACTGAGAAAATTAAAAAACATCAGATCCTACTAAAAAAAGCCTATATTCAACTAAATTGGAAAATCTGGTTAAATGGATAACTTTCTAGACAGATACCAAATGCCAAAGTTAAGTCACAATCAGATAAACCATCTAAACTCTCCCATAACCCCTAAAGAAATCGAAGCAGTCATTAAAAGTCTCCCAACCAAAAAAAAAGTCCAGGACCAGATGGGTTTAGTGTAGAATACTATCAGGCCTTCAAAGAAGACCTAATGCCAATACTCTTAAAACTATTCCACAAAATAGAAACAGAAGGATCACTACCGAATTAATTTTATGAAGCCACAGTTAAATTAATACCAAAGCCACACAAAGACCCAACAATGAAAACTTGAGACCAATTTCACTTATGAATATCGATGCAAAGTAGTCAATAAAATTCTTGCAAACTGAATCCAAGAACTCATCAAAACAATCATTCACCGTGATCAAGTAGACTTCATCCCAGGGATACAGGTTCAATACCTGGAAATCCATCAATGTAATCCACAACATAATCAAATTCAAAGTAAAAAATTACATGGTCATTTCATTAGATGCTGAAAAAGCATTTGACAAAATTCAACATCCCTACATGATAAAAGTCTTTGAAAGATCAAGAATTCAAGGCCCATACCTAAACATGGTAAAGGCAATATATAGCAAACCACTAGTCAACATCAAATTAAATAGAGAGAAACTTGAAGCAATCCCACTAAAATGAGGGACTAGACAAGGCTGCCCTCTCTCTCTCTCCCTATCTATTCAATATAGCACTTGAAGTTCTAGCTAGAGCAATTAGACAACAAAAGGACGTCAAAGGGATACAAATTGGAAAGGAGGAAATCAAAATATCACTATTTGCAGATGATATGATCATATACTTAAGTGACCTGAAAAGCTCCACCAGAGAACTCCTGGTGGCCGGATATAAAATTAACTCAAACAAATCAGTAGCCTTCCTATACTCGGAGGATAATCAGGCTGAGAAAGAAATTAGGGAAATGACATCCTTCACAATAGTCACCAACAATATAAAGTATCTTGGTGTGACTCTAACCAAACAAGTGAAAGATCTGTATGACAAGAACTTCAAGTCTCTGAAGAAAGAAATCACAGAAGACCTTAGAAGATGGAAACATCTCCTATGCTCATTAATATAGTATTAATATAGTAAAAATGGCAATTCTGCCAAAGCAATCTACAGATTCTATACAATCTCCATCAAAATTCCAACTCAATCCTCATAGACTTAGGAAGAACAATTCTCAAATTCATTTGGAATAACAAAAAAACCAGGATAGCATAAAGTACTCTCAACAATAAAAGAACTTCTGGGAGAGTAAGTATCCCTGACCTCAAGCTGTACTACAGAGCAGTAGTGATAAAAACTGCATGATATTGGTACAGTGACAGTCACATATATCAGTGGAATAGAATTGAAGACCCAGAAATGAACCCACGCACCTACGGTCACTTGATCTTTGACGAAGGAGCCAAAACTATCCAGAGGAAAAAAGCATTTTCAACAAATGGTTGAAACTGGAGGTCAACATGTAGAAGAATGCAAATTGATCCATTCTTATCTCCCTGTACAAAGCTCAAGTACAAATCGATCAAGGACCTCCACATAAAACCAGATATACTAAATCTAATAGAAGAGAAACTGGGGGAAATTTTCTATCATGTGGGCACAAGGGAAAAGTTTGTGAACAGAACACCAATGGCTTATCCTCTAATATCAAGAATTGACAAATGGAACTTCATAAAATTGCAAAGCTTCTGTAAGAAAATGGACAGTGTCAATAGGACAAAATTGCAACCAACGGATTGGTAAAATATCTTTACCAATCCTACCTCTTATAGATGGCTAATATCCAATATATACAAAGAACTCAAGAAATTAGGCTCCAGAGAAACAAATAACCGTATTAAGCAATGGGTAACAGAGTTAAACAGAGATTTCTGAACTGAGGAAATGCGAAGGGCTGAGAGGCACCTAAAGAAATGTTCAACATCCTTAGGCATCAGGGAAATGCATATCAAAACAACCATGAGATTCTACCTCAAATCAGTCAGAATGGCTAAAATCAAAAACTCAGGTGACAGCAGATGCTGGCAAGGATGTGGAGAAAGAGGAATACTTCTCCATTGTTGGTGGGATTGCAAGCTGCTACAACCACTCTGGAAATCAGTTTGGCAGACCCTCAGAAAAATGGACATAATACTACCTGAGGACGCAGCTATTCCACTCCTGGGCATATACCCAGAAGACACTCTAACATGTAATAAGGACACATGCTCCCCTATGTTCATAGCAGCCATATTTACAATAGCTGGAAGCTGGAGACAACCTAGATGTCCCTCATCAGAGGAATGGATGCAGAAATTGTGGTACATTTACACAATGGAATTCTACTCAACTGTTAAAAACAATGACTTCATGAAATTTGCAGGCAAATGGATGGAACTTGAAAATATCATCCTGAGTGAGGTAACTCAGTCACAAAAGAATGAACATGGTATGTCAATACTAATAAGCAGATATTAGCCCAAAAGTTCGGAATAGACAAGATTCAATTCACAGACCATATGAAGCCTAAGAAGAAAGAAGACCAAAATGTGGATGCTTCAGTGTTTCTTAGAAGGGTGAACAAAATACTCACAGGGAGAAATATGGAGACAAAGTGTGGAGCAGAGACTCAAGGAAAGGCCATCCAGAGACAGCCCCACCTGGGGATACAACCCATATATAGCCACCAACCTGGACATTCCTGTGGATGCTGGGAAGTGCTTGCTGATGGAAGCATGATGTGCTGTTTCCAGAGAGGCTCAGGCAGTGCCTGACAAATACAGAGGCGATACTTGCAGCCAACCATTGGACTGAGCGTGGGTCCAGGTTGGAGGAGTTGGAGAAGGAACTGAAGGAGCTGAAGGGGTTTGCATCCCCATGGAGGGAGCAACAGTGTCAACTGGCCCCCCAGAACCCCCAGAGACTGCTGCACCAACCAAATAAAACACATGGAGGAACCCATGGTACTGGCTACATATGTGGCAAAGGAGGGCCTTGTTGTCCATCAATGGGAAGAGAAGCCCTTGGGCCTGAGGGGGCTAGATGCCCCAGTATAGGGGAATGCTAGGGAGTGAAGAAGGAGGTGTGTGGGTGGGTGAGGGCACATTCTCATAGAGGCAGGGGGAGGGGGAATGGATTAGGGGGTTTCTAAAAGGGAAAACATTTGAAATATATATAAAGTAAATACCCAAAAATAAAAAAAAGTATGAAAAAAATACTTGCTTAATTTTTTTATTGACACATATATTTTGTAGTCCTTTGTCTTTTTTTCTTTCAACAAAGATATAGTGGCCTAAGAAGTTATTACATTTTATATATTAATACTTTCTCTTTCATCAGGCATTTCAGATACAGGGCCATAAGCTCCTCTTCTGGAACTAACCTGAAAGCTCTTCTCTAAGTGCTAGCTTTCATAGTACTGTAAAATGCTTCTAAACAAGGGAAGCAACCAACAATCATATTCAAACATAAAGCATGTGAACCATAAAAATGGCCAGTATGCTACAATAAACCTATGGGTGAAGTAGTAGAACACTTACATTGGCAGTAACCAACAGCTCTTTAATTGGACTTAAGACTTGCTCAGCAAAAGTGTAATAATGTCTGTTACTGGAAACCTAAATAAATACCCAGAGTTGGTAAAGTCATGGATCTTGGAAAAGAACCTACAACTTCTAAATATGTAAAATGAAACTTTCCTCTACAAAATAAACAAACTAAAAACAAACAAATAAACAAAACCAAACCAAACCCAACCCACCAAACAAAAAAACACAACTAGTTGATGTGCAGAGATATGGAATCTAATCTGAACTGATACATCCCTATAAAATCCCTGCAACTACAATCTAGGAAACATAATGAAAGAAAAATTAGAAAGATTATAACTGCCAGAGGAACAGTGAATTTGCTCTGAGACCATGATCCCTAAGAATATTAGAATTTACATAGGTAAATTGTCACCAATATCACTGCCTAAACATAAGTTGAACAGGAAGGATAACAACAGGTATATTAATGAAGATGGGGGTAAAGTCTACAAGGCCTAAATCCTATAAAAATAAGTATATTCAAATATAGAATGCTAAGGGCAGGAGGAATAGTCTTCTCCAGAGAAGAACATATCATTTGGTTGTCTAAATTCAAATGGTCATCCTTAAAGCATATAGAAATAATTAGAGTTGGTAAGGCTGAGCAGATTGTAGGAATATATCTATTTGTTTGTGTGGGTGGGGGAGGTTATTCTATATAACAACAATTAATAAAAGGAGGTAGTCAATCTGGAATGGATGAAACAGAGTTCATAAGGAGAGTTAATACAGAAATAATACAATATGATTCAAAAAATTAAAAGAAGTAATTAAAAATATTGTGGTTGTTTGAATGAGAATTACCCCCATAAACTCATTTTTTGAGTGCTTGGTTCCTTGTTAGTCAAAGAATAAGGGGCTGTATCTTTGTTGGCTGGAGTAAGTATGTTCTTGGACATTATTAACCATGTACAAACATGATAGACAGTTCTCAGGGCAATGTGGACAGTGCAGAACTAGCTTAAGATGTATTAGAGGGAATAAATATTAACAAATAATATTTTGGCAAAATATGAGGCTGTTTCTTGCCTTTTCCTATGATCTATCATAGGATAAACTGAGGAGTTTCAGACTAATTCCATTGGCAGAAAAAATTTCAAGAGTGCCTAGGATTTACTGTGCCACTTGACTTTTAATGATCACTCTTTTGCATACCTATGATAACATTTAGGATATGGAGTGAAGAGAAGCGTAAGATGAATAGTTAGAGTAGAAATGAAGCACAAGGAAATGGAATATTGGAACTATGTTCTGTGCTGAAGGAGATAAAATGTTGGAAGAACAGCCTGGTGGAAAATGCAGTAAAGGATGTGGTGACTGTGGAGCAGAACCGCACTCAGCTAAACAACCAGCTTGCAGAAGGGAATTAAAGAGAATTGTAAGAAGCAAAGGAAGCCACTAATAATAGAAAGGAATTGTGAACATATTAAAGGAGGATTCTAAGTTCTAGCGGGAGTAATCAGAGGAACATGGCAGCGTTTGGGTTATAAGTCTATATTTAATATCAAGAACTATATTTTTTAAAAATGGATTTTGAATTGTCCTCCATGTTTCATGGCAGTTGCCAAGGCCAGTACTGCAAAAGGGAAGTCCTACCTGGAGGCACAAAGATAATATTGCTTAGACCTGAGAAGTAAACTCAGGATTGTGCTGATGTTACAAACACCAGAGACATGGGATACTTGCGAAACAGAACTGCAGCTTGGAATGAGAAAAGAGAGAAATGTTTCCCAGCAAGCAAAGCTGATGGCAATGGAAAATTTGAAAAATATATTTGAAAATTTGAAATCAAACATTGAAATGCATATTTGGAGTTCTTACTGCTGATTTGAGGTCTTCCTTTGACCAAATATTACCTCACTCTTCCCATGCGTTATTTCCTACCTTTCAGAAGAGTCATGTATATTCTATGTCATTATATGTTGGCAGTGTTGATTTTGATATTTGATTTTGTAGGGTGTTACAATTAAGAAATTGCCTTGAATATCAGAAGAGGCTTTGGAATTTAAACTGTTTGACTCTGTGAAAGACTACATGGACTTTTGATATCATACTGCATGAATTTTGTATTATGATATGGCTGCAAGCTTATAGAGGCCTATGAGCAAAACATGGTGGTTTTGATGAGAATGTATTCTGTAGACTCATATGTTAGAATACTTGCTTCCTATACAGTGAAACTCTTAAGGAAGTATCTGAAGATGTGTCCTTGTTGGAATATGTGGGTCACTGGAGGTGATATTTGGGTTTACAAAAGCCCTCACTAGGTTCAGTGTGTCTCTTTCGACCTTTCTGTGGATCAGGGTTTAATCTCAGTTTGTTGAATATATGGCACATAAATTCTCTTTTTGTTAATTATTATAAATATCTATTTTTTTCTGAACTAGCAGACCACACTCCTAGTCTTAAAATTGTAAGACTTTTATTCAAGATGATTTTACTCAACTTGTTTTGAAATTCCCTGGGCAAAATAAACTTATAGAAGGATTTATTTAAATAAATATTTTTCTTATTTTATATCACAATTAGAATTAATTTAACAAATATCACTATAAACATAATACTAACTTTTCCTTGTAGCTGTTTAGTTGTATATTCCAATGGTCACTTTTAAATAAAATCAATTTTAGAATATATATTAATAAATAATATAGAGTGGAGTAAATTACTCAATGGTTAAGCATTTTCAAGTAAGGGGGTTACTACTATAGAAAAGAAGGCTTATCTTACAAGAGGAGGTAATGGGAAAGAAATGAGAGAAAGAAGGAAGTAAGAATAGAAAAAATGAAGGATGGAAGGTATAGGCAAGAGAAAGGAAGAAGAAGGGGAAGAAGAGGAGTAAAGAAACAAAAGGAAAAGGAAAGAAAAAAGAGACAGAGGCAATGCAGAAAAAGTAATACAAGGAGAGAGAGAGAGAGAGAGAGAGAGAGAGAGAGAGAGAGAGAGAGAGAGAGAGATGGAATGCAAAGATACAGAAATTCAGCAATTTAAAAAAGATGTGGCTCTGCCTGGGCCACCAGGAGTCCATAGCCAATGAGCACCAGGAGAAACCTACCCTCCCAGGAGCATGGAAAAGCCATGAGTGGGGTTAAGGGGAGCAACACTGCTAACCGAGACCCACCTGGACCAGCGGGATACAGGGCCTGAGAACACAGGGGCAGGAAACCTCTAAACCTTCCAGTCTCCATTTGTGGGTAGAGACCTCTGCCTGGGCCACCAGGAGTCCATAACCAACAAGTGCCAGGGGAAAGCTACCCTCCCAGGAGTGTGGAAAAGCCATGAGTGGGGTTAAGAGGAGCAACACTGCTCACTGAGACCCACATGGAACCGGCTGGATAGAGGGCCTGAGGAGAATTTGGGGGCAGGAAACCTCTGATCCTTCCGTTTCCATCTGTGGGTGGAGACCACTGCCTGGGCCACCAGGGGTCTGTGCCTGGGGACCTCAGCCTGGGCCACAGGGCTCCAGGAGAGAGCGGGTATCCCAGGAGTGCTCACACACCTTTGAGCACAGGGAAAACCACCACTTCTGTTCAAACTCACACGATCAAGAGGGACCCTTGCAGAGCCATCAGGACATAGGAACCAAGAGACAGCTGGGGACAAGATCCTTCTGATTTCTGTCTGCACCCCAGAGCTGACCCTGTGCCACAGCTCTCCAAACCCA
>CM052716.1:60868386-60937134 GCA_028551405.1 Uromys caudimaculatus
CAACCAGACAGAGTAAGATCAGCTAACATCAGAGTCATCAAGATGGCAAAAGGCAAGGGTAAGAACATAAGGAACAGAAACCAAGGGTACTTGGCATCATCAGAACCCAGCTCTCCCACCACAGCAAGCCCTGGATACCCCAACATACCAGAAAAGCAAGAATCAGATTTAAAATCATTTCTCATGATGATGATAGAAGACTTTAAGAAAGAAATGAATAACACCCTTAAAGAAACGCAAGAGAACAGAGATAAACAACTAGAAGCCTTTAAAGAGGAAACACAAAAATCCATTAAAAAATTTCAAGAAAACACAATCAAACAGACAAAGGAAATGCACAAAACTATCCAGGAGCTAAAAATAGAAATAGTAACAATAAAGAAATCACAAAGGGAGACAACCCTGGAGTTAGAAAACCAGGAAAGAGATCAGAACTCATACATGCAAGCGTCACCAACAGAATATGAGAGATAGAAGAGAGAATCTCAGGAACAGAAGATACCATAGATAACATCGACACAACAGTAAAAGAAAATGCAAAATGCAAAAAGCTTCTAACCCAAAACATCCATGAAATCCAGGACACAATGAGAAGACAGAACCTAAGGATAATAGGCATAGAAGAGAGTGAAGATTCCCAACTTAAAGGACCCGTAAATATCTTCAACAAAATTATAGAGGAAAACTTCCCTAACCTAAAGAAAGAGATGAACATAAATATACAAGAAGCTTAAAGAACTCCAAACAGATTGGACCAGAAAAGAAATTCATCCCATCACATTATAGTGAAAACACCAAATACACAAAACAAAGAAAGAATATTAAAAGCAGTAAGGGGAAAAGGTCAAGTAACATATAAAGGCAGACCTATCAGAACTACACCTGACTTCTCACCAGAGACTATGAAAGCTAGAAGATCCTGTGCAGAACTCATACAACCCAGGCTGCTATACTCAGCAAAACTCTCAATTACCATAGATGGCAAAACCAAAATATTCCATGGCAAAACCAAGTTTACACAATGTTTCCACAAACCCAGCCCAACAAAGGATAATGGATGGTAAAGGTCAACACAAAGAGGGAAACTACACCTTAGAAAAAGCAAGAAAGTAATCTTTCAACAAACTCAAAAGAAGATAGCCACATAAAAGTAAAAATAACATTGAAAATAACATGAACCAACAATCACTATTCCTTAATATCTCTTAACATCAATGGACTCAATTCCCCAATAAAAAGACATAGACTGATAGACTGGATCCATAAAGAGAACCCAGCATTTTGCTGCATTCAAGAAACACATCTCCGTGATAAAGACAAACACTACCTCAGAGTAAAGGGCTGGAAAACAATTTTCCAGGCAAACGGTCCCAAGAAACAGGCTGGAACAGCCATTCTAATATCAGATAAAATCGACTTTTGACCCAAAAGTCATCAAAAAAGATGAGGAAGGACACTTCATACTCATCAAAGGAAAAAATCTACCAAGAAGAACTCTCAATTCTGAACATCTATGTTCCAAATGAAAGGGCACCCACACTCATAAAAGAAACTTTGCTAAAGCTTAAAGCACACATTGCACCTCACACAATAATAGTAGGCAACTTCAACCCCCCATTATCTTCAATCGACAGATCTTGGAAACACAAACTAAACAGAGACACAGTGAAACTAACAGATGTTATGGATCAAAAGGATTTAACAGATATCTATAGAACATTTCATCCTAAATCAAAAGGATATACCTTCTTCTCAGCACCTCACAGTACCTTCTCCAAAACTGACCATATAATCGGTCACGAAAAGTTTGGAATACCCAAGTTTCACTTTACAGTAACTGCTGGACTGAGAGTGAGGTCCCAGATGGAGGAGTTGGAGAAGAGACTAAAGAGCTGAGGGAGTCTGCAGCCCCATGGAGTGAGCAACATTATCAACTGGCCTGATGCCCCTGGTCCTCCTGGAGGCTGGATCACCAACCAAAGAATACACATGGAGGGACCCATGATTTGGACCACATATATGGCAGAGGAGGGCCTTGTTGGCCATTAGCGGGAGGAGAGGCCCCAGTAAAGGGAAATGTCAAGGTGGGAATATGGGAGTGGGCGGGCGGGTGGGTGGGAGGTGGAATTCCCTCATAGAGGTGGAGGAGGGGGAGGGGATAGGTGGTTTCCAAAGAGGAGACCTAGAAAGGAGGAAACATTGGAAATGTAAATAAAGTATCAAAAAAAAAAAAAAAAGACTATTGTTATCTAAAAAAAAAAAAAAAAAGAAAGAAAGATGTGGAGATGGTTAAGTGATATTCCTTTTATAGAAAATATACAATTTGTAGTCTTATGATCTTGAACATAAGAAATCCTAATTTTATATGATTTGTTTATCATACATTATTTTAGAAAATAGTGATTTTAAAAGTGACAATTTAATACTTGCATGTAAATATTTTAATCCTAATTATTGTATCCTTTTACTTTTTGTCTCCTTTCTTCTACTTCAATATCTTTCCATGCTCAATAAATATCTTATTCTTTATAAGTCTCCTTTTAAAATATCCAGATTTTAGGAGTCATCCTAAACCAAAACTAAACAATCATAACTTGTTTGCAAAGGGCATAACAAAGACTCTCTGTGTTCTACTGGTGTCCTCGAACACTCTTGCTTCTCCAATCTTTCCTGCTCCTATTCTGCATGGATTCCCCAAGCACTAACTAATGTTGTCTGTGGGTTTCTACATATGTTGTCATCAGCTGACAGAGGATCTTTCCATCCTAACCCAACCCGATCCCTCTTCTTCACACTTGTGATATCTATTCTATTTTACCCTTCCAAGGAGATCCATGCATTCCACCTTGAGACCTCCTTATTACTTAGCTTCTGTAGTCTATGGATTGTAGCATGCTTATCATTTACTTTACAACTAATATCCATTTATATATGAGTACACAATTTTTTTGTCTTTCTGTGTCTGAGTTACATTTTATGTATTTGCTGGTCATTTTTAAACATTTATAAACCTTCCTTTAAAAATTATTTTTACAGTATTTTTACCCCATTAATTAAGATTATTTAGCACTTTGGGTATTTTATTTTCTGCTTTAGATGCTAACCCTAATCCTAACCTAATATTGTGCTTTAGTGTTGTAGATTAGGTACTTAATTTTGTGCTTCATTTCTAAATACAAAAAAAAATCCCATTGAAATTATTAAAGTTTATAAACATTGCTAATTTTGCAGTTGATTGTCATATTTCCCAGATTTTCCCATTTTACTGTTTATAAAGATATCTGTTAAATTATGACAAAATACCGCTTTAACTCATATTGAATTATTTTCCTACAAAAGCCAAATTATATAAGAATTTTGAATGACTTTTATGTGAAAATTCCCATAAGTATTACTGGATTTTATATGCATTAATTTGCATTATTTGTCTTAACTTAATGTAGTTAATTTAATGTTTTATTTTATTTTTTGTCATTTTATCTTTGTCGTATTTACACAGTCTATCACCTATATATGTGCAATTGGATATAACTAGCAGCAATAAAATCCGGATTATAGAAAATCAGCATTTATGGATTTGATCACTATTGAAATTCAGATGCTTTTTTTCAAAAGTGTAATGCCAAACATATACAATTTATTCATAAAATGTGTACTTCAGGTCAGTATTTCTATAGCGTATCCCTATGATGTGCCTTTTATATAAAATGTGGTGCCTTGGTCCAAGCAGCCTAACTCTATTTCCCTCAAATATCCTCACAGTAACATTTCTTTCAGGACTAATTATTTCCTTCCTTTCTTTATCAAATCTAACTCATAAGGTCAGGGTGGAATTAACTATGCTGTTCAAATAAAATGCAATTTAATGTGGAAAACAGAACTCAACTGGAAGAATAATGAATTAATGCAGCTTTACGACCTAGAAAGGATACAGATGGTGCATACTTCAAATAGATTCGTTTCTTTTTAGCTCACCACTTTAGTCATTGAAATTAACATATATAAAATAATCATTTTTCATTTCAAATGGATTATGATTCTTTATCCCATCATTGCTGAGTATTAGAAATGTTATTCATACTCATGTCTTTTTAATGGTGTTTCAAGTTTCAACTCTATACTCGTAACAATGTCAGTTTATACTCATCATGCCTGTCAATCACTGGCACAGCCAAAAGAGTAACATTGGCATAGTATTGAATTTTTCTTTCAAATACACATAAAACATCATGATTTTAATTGAATTTTTGGTGAAAAATAACTGTTTTTTTTTATTACTGTGTTTTAGTATTGATTGTATTAAATAGTACCCCCAGAATTCTTTAAGAGGCTAACAAATTTGCTTTAGTAATATTTTATTACATATTAATACTTTTGGATAACTAAGAGTTGTTAAATGGTTTGCACACTTGCTATTTAAACATATTATATATATTTTACAGATACTTTTTTTTGATACTTTATTTACATTTCCAATGTTTCCCCCTTTCTAGGTCTCCTCTTTGAAAACCACCTATCCCTTCCCCCTCCCCCATCTCTATGAGGGAATTCCACCTCCCACCCACCTACCCGCCTACTCCCATATTCCCATCTTGACATTTCCCTTTACTGGGGCCTCTCCTCCCCCTGATGACCAACAAGGCCCTCCTCTGCCACTTATGTGGTCGAACCATGGGTCTCTCCATGTGTATTCTTTGGTTGGTGGCCCAGCCTCCAGGAAGACCGGGGGGGGGGGTGGGGGTGGGGGGGGCCGGGTCAAGCCAGTTGACACTGTTGCTCCCTCCATAGGAATGCAGACTACCTCAGCTCCTTCAGTCCCTTCTCCAACTCCTCCATCTGGGACCTCACTCTCAGTCCAGCAGTTCCTGTAAAGTGAAACTTGGGTATTCCAAACGTTTCGGCTCCTATCCACTTATCAGTGAACAGAACACCAATGGCTTAGGCTGTAAGATCAAGAATAGACAAATGGGACCTCATGAAATTGCAAAGCTTCTGTAAGGCAAAGGACATTGTCAATAGGACAAAACAGCAACCAGCAGATTGGGAAAAGATCTTTACCAATCCTAGGTCCGATAGAGGGCTAATATCCAATATACACAAAGAACTCAAGTTAGACTCCAGAAAACCAAATAACCCCATCAAACAATGGGGACCAGAGCTAAACAGAGAATTCTCAACTGAGGAAATTCGCAGGGCTGAGAAGCACCTAAAGAAATACTCAACATCCTTAGTCATCAGGGAAATGCAAATCAAAACAACCCTGAGATTCCACCTCACACCATTCAGAATGGCTAAGATCAAAAACTCAGGTGACAGCAGATGCTGGCAAGGATGTGGAGAAAGAGGAACACTCCTCCATTATTGGTGGGATTGCAAGCTGGTACAACCACTCTGGAAATCAGTTTGGCGGACCCTCAGAAAAATGGACATAATACTACCTGAGGACCCAGCTATCCCTCTCCTGGGCATATACCCAGAAGATGCTCCAACATGTAATAAAGACACATGCTCCACTAAGTTCATAGCAGCCATATTTATAATAGCCAGAAGCTGGAAACAACCCAGATGTCCCTCATCAGAGGAATGGATACAGAAAATGTGGTACATTTACACAATGGAGTACTACTCAGCTATTAAAAACAATGATTTAATGAAATTTGAAGGCAAATGGATGGAATTTGAAAATACCATCCTGAGCGAGGTAACTCAGTTACAAAAGAACGAACATGGTATTTTACAGATACTTAACTTACTTTGATGATATTTCAGAGGTTAGAAAAAGAAAGTAACAGTAAGTTAGATTATTATCAGAAGAAAAACAACAGAACTGCTTGCAGTGTGCTCATGGAGAAGTACATAGAAACTAAAACATGAAAGCAGAGGAGAAAAATACTATTGCATTAAATTTATTCAGTAGCTTCTCAGAAGAAAACAACTTTCCACCAATGCCTCATAAAGAGAAAAAATAAAATAAACTATCAAGAATAAACATCAAATCTTGTCTAAGGATTATGACTTTGGAAAAAATCATTTTTAAAATTTGGCCAAGATTAAATATGTATTTTAGAAAGGATATTTTCAATGATGTGTTATAATGATTAATAAGAGAGACCTTGCTCCCTGGAGGATATAGGGACCTGGAACTTGGAAATGTTATGTAAAGGAATATAATTGTCTTTTCAGTTTTATTTGATTCATGAGGATTTTTTCCTTTAAATTTTTTCAGATAAAATATAACTGCACCATTTTCAATTTTCTTTTACTCCTTCGATTCTTCCTATGTTTCTTCTCTTTAAAGCTTTCCCTAACCACCTTGTTCACTAATCAGTGGCCTGTTTTTGTTTGAATTTGCTTCCCTATAATGTACCTAAATTTTAGTTTTGAAGTTTAATAATGCATTGAATTTGTATACAGTAACTAGGAACAGTGCATACATATTTCTGAGTTGGAAAGGTTGTGGTTCCTCTTCATAGAATGAGGACATTTCTATAAGTTGTATTTACTTCAAGAATGAGCCGTGATTTAAAAATGCTTTTGAATAAAGAATTTTACTGATTTGTAATCACATAAATGTTTGTCTAACAGTTTTTTTCCTTGTGTGACTCACAAGCTGTTATTGCAAATGTTTAATTTCCCTTTTAGTCACTATTGATGGAAATTAAATAAAGTGATGAATAATAAGCTAAATTCTCTAAACTCATACAATAAAATTCTTCGTTAAAACTGGATTTTCCAAGATATATAAATAATATTGTTATGTTTGTTAGAAATCCTCTGATATTGTTGGAAAGTACAATTTGTGTAAAATTAATAAAAATTGTGAACACGTTAACAAATGACAAAAATGTGAAATTACATATAAAAAATTTTCAGTTTGTGAATGTAAAATTGGTGTATTTATAAAATGATGAATTGTATTCTCTTATCACTAATTTATTTTTCACTTAAAGTGGTATAATAATTATTTACATTTGCCAAATTGGAAATCTAGCTTATTAGTGGTTCAGCATTAAAATGAAGAAAACAAAAACAAGTTCTTGCCTTTTGGTAATAGCAGAGATATTACATGTCATATTTTATGAATTTTTCCTAAATATGTTTAAAAATGCAGACATATGTGTTTGGCATACATGCATATATAAAATATCTTACCTCAATAGTTCTTGCACCCTTTCTTATTCCTCCATATCACACTTTCCCGCACCTGTGTTCAGACATTTTCTACTATAGATATTTTCTTTCCTCATATTCCCTTTTTATATTCTTTGTTTCTGTGGTCACTGCAGGTTATATAACCACATGTAAATGTTAGTAGTTAGGAATCACAAATGGGAGAACAAGTAATGGTGGTCTTCTGGGTCTCAATTACCTCGCTCAGAATAGGATATTCTAGTTCCATCCCATTTACCTGAAGATTTATTTTGCCCTTTATAAATATGCATAATATACAAATATACAAATACAAATTAATACACAAATTACAAATACACAGAATAGAATAGTATTATATTCTGTAAAATTACACATTTTCATTATACATTCATGAATTGAAGAATGTATAGATTTTTATTTTCATGTCTTAGCTTTTGTGAACCAAGCACCAATGAAATGGCTATGCAAGAATCTGCAAAGTAAGATACGGAATTCTACTGAGATGTACCACGTACTGATACAGCTATGTTATGTGGAAGATATTCTTTAGCAACTGAGGATTCTCCACATTAGTTTTCAGATTAGCTGCATCAGTTTGTAATCTCAGTAATATTGACAAAGTGTAGATCGTCATATATTCTCAGTTACTGTTGTCAATTGTTTTGTTAATTTATGCCATTCTGATAAAGATAAAACAAAACCTCAAAATTGTTTTAATCTGTATTTTCATAAGATGTTATTTTGCTAATCATACTGCTCAACCACTTTCTTATGGCTGGAAATGTCTTAGACTAGAGAGGGAAGCTTACTCCTGCCAGGTTACTACATCAATATAAAATCTCAGTTTTTTCTAAATGCATGTCCTTGTACCTACCTACAGATAAGTGTAATTTGCACCACTCATCAAAGAACCCTTTTTATGCATCACTGGGAAATGATGTGGTTGGAATGACAATGGCTCTCGCAGGTAAAAATGTTTGAATATGGTTTCCTAGATGGTAAAACTGTTTGTAAAGGAAAAGTAGGTGTTGGAGGAGGTGTGGCACTAAGCTCAACCAGTGAGATTTCAAAGAGCAATCCCCCTTTAATGCTTGATGGTTGTGTTTTAAAATATTATGTCTTAGTTATGGTATCAACAAAATTCCTGGGTATTTGCTGCCAGAGTTCCTGTAATGATGTTTATCAACTTTAAGTCTCTGAAACTGTAAAGACCTTGGCTAAGAATAAATTAAGTAAAAAATACTACTAAAGAGATCTAAAAGAGATTAAAACTCAGAGAATATGTGACTGTAGAATGACTATTCCCAGCATGTACAATTGCAACCTAAGGCTCAGAGAAAAATTGTAGATGAGAGTTAGAAATATTGTGTCCTGGGCATCTACTGTTAGATATATATGGGGACATTCCATATCCCTCTCCCAGATGAAACAATACAGGGAAATTACTGCTAAGATAGGGGTGATAGATTTCTTCCAGGGATGAGTTGGATTACTTTGAATGTACTCATTGATTCATTTGTTTGTTTGTTTTTTTAAACGGGATTTTTGTACAGACTTACTATTTAGCAAAAGCTGTTCTTGAACATCTGAACTGCTTGCCTTCCCTCTACTTTTCCAGGGTTGATATTTAACCTAGAACCACCCAAATCCTATTTTTATTATTCAAGATAAGAAGACAGTAAATGTGGTACTGGGCCATGCCTGTAATCATACTACTTCAAAAGTAAGGGCAGTATTCTGATAAATTCAATATCATCTTTAGCTATGTTTTAGATTTATGACACAGAACAAAATGCTGGAAAGAGAGTAAGGAATGACCTCAACAGATGACACTACACTCCTTAGCACACACAGCAAGGAACACCCTCTCTCCAATGGGAATGGTGGGGTTCTCAGGAGGTAGGGGATATTTAGAGTTTATATCGAGGTTTGAGAATGAGGATGTCATACCCAATCAATGCAGCTCTGCAGGGACCTGTGTATGAGCCTGTGGTCTGTTCTTCCTGAAACTGTTTTCTCAACCTAGGCAGTCTGTCTTGGGAAATAGGATTTCTCAGCAAAGAGTCCTTTTTGGTTTGTGATTGATGGATAATGGTAGAATGAAATCAATTTTAATTTCCTCATGTGCCTGGTGAAAGAGAATATTAACTTAATCAGCTGAGATGATTCATGCTATTGCTTTTATGCTTTCTTGGAGAAATGCTTGAGAAATAAGGAATAGAGGACTAAAAATATATTATATGTTTGCAGAGTGAAACTGAGAGATTGCTCAAGAAGATGGAGGGAAGGGAGGTAATAGAATGAGAAGACAAGAAATGAAGAGTTGAGAGGTGAGTATCTAGCATTTGGAGCTCCCATATAAGGTATTGACAAGGATATCATGTCTTTAAGGACTTTGATATTTGGCAAAGGGATTCAGATCACAATATGATGCCAATTGGATTGATTAGTTAGAGGAAAGCAATAGTTTTATGTTTGTGATTATGAAAAGAATGGGGGATGGTAGATGTGAGAAAGATTTCATTCTAGGTCTAATGGTTGTGGATGACCAGCCCCAAAACCATGTGTGCTACACTAAAGGGAACCTACAATACAATAGGGAGCTACAAGGCTGTGAAGTCAGGAAACCAAAGAAAATAAATGGCTAGTGTAAAGAGCGCTACCTATCCTATCCTGAAAGTGACGAAGATTCACTGTATCCAAGTTTCTCCACAAAATGACTTTTTGCAGATAAATCATAAACAAATAGAGTTGTGGTAAGGTGTAAACCACTGGGAGAGCTTAAGTGGCACATTTCATTTGAATATAAGGGCAAGTCTGGTTAGTTTGAGGAACGACTGTTCAGTAAATAATATATTTAAAAGACTGGGTAAATATTTAAGTATGAGAAGAGTTTTGAGGAAAAAGAGTGATCTGAGGAAGGATCCAGAAACGATTCAGAAAGGGAGGTAGTCAAATGCCCACACATAGGAAGAAGCTACGATTGAATTTTTAGTTTTGTCCCTGTGTCTTCAGGCTTCATTGCAAACAAGCTAAGAATTGTAGAAGCAGAATCATTCATTGAGGAAGGCACAGAACTCATCTGGAGCACTAATCAGATCTAAACTTCCTTAAGAATAGAATTGGTCTTAAAGGATGCTAAAATAACTACAATTATTTAAAGATTTTTAGAGAGCTGATTAGACACAGAGATTTACTGATACAAAGAAGCCTTCAGTCTACCTGTTTTTTTTGTTTCTGACTCCAAAAATATTATTTGTAGAATGGAAAGAAGAGGGGTATGTTGGATGTCCCATGGACTAAGTATCCACTTCAAAAGTCACCAGAAATACTTCTGAGAGTTTAAGGCTATGTAAATATCTTAGATTGGCAAAATAGGCAATGTAGAGATGGCAACAGTTAGAGTACATCAGAAAAGAGTCAATCAAAGGGGTCACAGTATTACTTAACAAATGGCAAAGATCCAAACATAAATCAGACTTTTAGTGATGATATGTATTTTTGGATTATGTTATAGAAGGGAGGTAATAACTATACAACTCTTTGGTGAAATATTAAGAAGCAAAATTATTGATTTTTTTTACAACTAGATAAATGTAACTTTTGATAAATAAAGTCAAATATAATTATATAATGGTATAATGGAATAGACCATGTTCTGGAGTTATGGAGAACGAAAGGGCAGCTGTAATTAGTATTTACATGAGACCCCTGCATGAGGAAAAAACACCTGAAGCTTTATAAAAGAAGTCAGTTAAATTCAGCATCTGGTTGACAATTTAAAGAGATATAGAATTCAATTGAGTCATTTTCATAGGATTCTCTAGAAACATTTAAAGGGTATTGCCTGAATGGGATGAATAATTTTCCAATCCTGTGAGTTTGATGACAAAGCATCAGGCAGAATCTTTAATCAGAGAGCATTGGTGGTTATGGTACAGACCTTTCAATTAGCTTTTGCTGAGGGAAATCTTGGAAAATCAGGATAAAGGGCATAGCCTGTTGAAATAGCAGTCAAGTCCAATTACATTTGGATGGTAGGCTTACATACATATATACACTGTTCACAGAACCCTCATATGTCAGTACAGAAAACTGATAGCAGAGTATTTGTTAATTGACTCTTTAGTATTTAGACATTTAGAATGTGGTAGCAGACTCTAAGTTTCTTCATTCGGCCAGATTTATCTTCCTTATAGATATGGAAGAGATTTTTTTCTGGACTGTAGACAAAATATTACTTAATAGAAACTTCAGCTACTTCTTGATAGTTATACAAACAAAGGGTCTTTAATTAGTTAACAGCATTTGACACATTGAAAGGTCACATGATTCTAATACTACCAAGGACCAAAAGCCAGAGTCAAGGTCAATGACTAATTCAATAGAAGTCAGAGATGAACAGACAGGTTACTCTACCATGTTTAACTGTATGAGAAAAACATGAAAAAAACTTGATCATCTCCCTGGTTATTTCAGAGCAGCATACATGTGTAAATACTGTTCATTGACTAAGTCCATGAGAGTGAAGAGAACCAAAAACCATGACACTTACATCAGTCTTTGTCCAGTTTCAACCTCAGTCCTATAAAATACAGAGACGGTCAAAGAATTTTCCTTACTTACAAAGCTCCCAACCTGTGGCATTCATTTATTTTATGTTTCTTTCTTGATTTTCTCCTAATTTCTTACTATTCTGCAATCATCATTAATAAAGCTTATTTCATTTGCTGTCCATATGTCCATAATTCTTTTCCTCTTTAATTTCACTGCCATAGGATAATGTATTTATTTTCCTAGTTCAATCTTTGGTAATCATGAGTGTTAAGATCATGTGCTTGGCAGAAGGCAGAGCTCATGCTGAGACTTACAGGAAATTCAGCAGCCCAGTACAGGCCCCCTGAGTCCCCAGGCCTTTATCTAATGATAGGTACTTATCCATTCAAGCATGATAGAGTATGTGAGTGGAAACTACTGGCAGGTTCCCTCATATGAGGGTCTTAAGCCAAGTGAAGGTCTGAAGTTGCACAGAAGCACAGCAGGTGACAGACACCTGGCCAGAGTGATCAGGAGGAGAAGCTGATGGACTAACCCTCTAGATTGAGCTGAAGGCATGGAGCTGGTCATCACAGATGCTTGCTGGCCTGAATATGCTGAAAATAATCACAAGTGAAGAGGAAAATTTCCCTTGAACTTCAATAGGATTAAAATGCCCCATACATATGAACAAGTAATGTATGGAATTTGGAAAGGTATAAAAGAGAAGGAAAATGGAGGATTAAAAAAATCATTGGAAAATATTTGGTTTGAAGAAAAGAGAATAAGAAACATTTTAGAGATTAAAAGAGAAACATAGTTTTTATGTTAGTAATGGAAAGAAATAAAATAATACAGATGATTCAGTGTTTGCTAAGTGCTCTCTTAAGTGGTTCCAAGACTGAAATAAATGAGAGATCATATTTCTGATCATGTCTATTATCACATTAGTAAATCTCAAAATTTTATAGATCAGACTGAAGAAAATGTTAAAATATCAGAGATGAAACAAAATGGGAAAAATTAAATTTGTAAATAAACTTTAGAAGAAAAATTGAAAGATTTATATTTAAAAAACGAAAAATATACAAAATGATAATGATGTAGGAAAGAAAAAGGACAAAAAAAAATAGAGACAAGTTTAGAAGAAAATTTACAAAAAAACAAATTCTACATAACATTGAGATAGACAATAATATAGAGACAGAGAAAGGAAGGCCAAAGCATACAATATTACCTTGTAAGAGTACTACACAGGAGTATATCTCTGATAAGAAACCTAAAATGATTTTCCAAGCCTTGAAAAAAAATTAGCAGGAGATGAGAGAAACCACAGGAAACTTATAGAGGCACAGTATCTTAAATAGTTTAAGGAAGCAGTAATGAATTATGGTTTACACTCACCATATGTCAAACATATACTTAACACCTGGGCCTCACTTTTACAATGGGGGGACTGTTGAGGGAGTCAAATTTCTCTGTCATTTCTATTATTTACAAGCTGCTTTTCTACACTTCCTGCATGCTTAGATAATATTTATTCCCTCTCAAGTTTCTGATGGGGTTGTGGACTAAATAGTTACAGCCTCACAATTATGCTTATGTTGTTAAGGATAGAAAAAATGTTTTAGGTCTATGAAGATGACTTTATGATCATAATGCAACTTAAGATAGAAATTTATTTAAGTATATAACTATGAATTCATCAAGCTAGGATTGATAATGAAATATTTTCTCCTAAGTTGCCAAATATATAGGGACTGGACATTGTGAATATAAATTTTATGTAGTAGTTTTCATAATTGAATCATAATTATTATTGCATAAATTTTACTATTGTAAAAAAATAGCCTTTTCTTGGACTAAAATAGGGAATTGTATAGAGAATAACTTGTGTATTGTATGCATATATCATTTGTCAGTTAAAAAACATATCACCTATAAGAAAGAGTAGAGTAAAAGGTGACATAACTTGTAGGCAGAAATAATTTGCAATAGAGCAAGTTGGGAAGAATCTCTGGGGAAGAAGTGAGGAGGGCTAACTCATGGAACATGAGTAGAGGTAATCAGCCTCAGAGCAGTACATAGACTAATATGAATGGATTTTTTAAAGTTATCTTGTCAGGGAATGGGCATAGCTTTATGGCCTAGGTATTTGTAAATATGTTTTCAGTCTGAGTTATTACTTCATGAGTTTTGGGCCAGGAAGAAAAACATACATTTTAAAACACAAGTGTCTAGTTGCCTACCTTCTGGAGTCAATTATAACAAGATCCTATAATACTCCATCAATACTCCATCAAATGGAAATAATACTCCATCAAATGGAAAAGTATATTTATATATCATGTAAAAAAATCTCAAAAATAATTAATTTATAGGATAACTTAATTTTTGTGTAATGGATCATTTTAGAAAATTGAAAAATTAATATCATTATGTTTTCTCCTTGAGAAGCTTCTCACTGTAGTTTGCCTGTGTGTGTGTGTGTGTGTAAACATCCATCAAGTGATGAGTATTAGGAGGAGTATATTCTCAAACTTGCAATTTCACTTTTAAATTCATAATAAACAGTTCATATTATTATGGAAGACTGCTGTAAATCATAAGCATACATATAATTTACTTGGTATTATACAGTAGATAGATCAAATCTTTTATCACTTTCTTGTAAAATTATGATTTCTTGCAGTTTTCTAATTAATTTTTAATTAGAGCTCAATCTTCAATTTGGAAAATTCCAAAAATATAAATTATATATATTTTAAGAAAAATACCCAGAAGACACCGTATCCTGAGGAATCACAGGAGACCTACTACACTTAGAGAATTTGGTAAGAACCCTCCCGAAGTACCATAGCTGCTGCTGGGAACCTAGTGGACTCAGGGACACATCACCCCACAAAACCCCCACCCACTGGATACTATTCTTCCTCCATGTGATTCTTTCTGCTGGGACAGACTGCTAGCTAGTCTGCTCCCTTGAAGACACCATATCCTGAGGCATCCCAGAAAATCTCTTAAACTCAGGTCATCTGACACCACAGTCAGAGAAATCCCAGGAGATCCACTACACAAGGCAACTGAACAACTGATCACCAGCTTGTTTGCTCCCCTGAAGAAACCACAGCTTGAAGGCATCCCAGGAATTCCTCTGTACGCAGGGCAACTGTGCAACTGACACCACAGTCTGAAGACCTCCCAGGGGCTCTGTGGCATGCAGGACAACTTACTCAAAAGACTGGAAGCCTCTCTGGAGTTCTGTTGCACACAGGGAAGCAGAAACCACAGTCTATAGGCACCCCTGGAGAACAGCTTCACACTGGACAACAGTTTGGCTACTCCTCGAAAGACCCAAAAGTCTGAAAGCCTCCCAGGAGATCTACTGCTGCAAGGGCAAAAGATCAACAGCTTCTTTGCTCCTCTGAAGACCCTTCTTCCCAGTTGAAAGGTCCCACAGAAGGTCTGCTACAGTTAGGGCCACAGGCCTACCGGGAGACCTGAAGCAACCCAGGGACAAAAGAGGCAGACACCAATCAGAGTCACCCAGATCAGAAAACACGAGGAATAAACAGATGGTAAGAGGCAAGTGCAAGACCATAAGCAACAGAAGCCAATATATGTGGGTATTATCAGAACCCACTTCTCCCACCACAGCAAGCCCTGAATACACCAAAACACCTGAAATTCAAAAAGCTGACCTAAAATCTTATCTCATGAAGACAATAGATTCCTTTAAGAAGGATATAAACAACTTACTGAAAGAAATACAGGAAAACACATGTAAACCGGTAGAAGCCCTTAAAGAGGAAACAAATAAATCCCTAAAAGAAATACAGGAAAACACAGTCTAACAGGAGAAGGAACTGCATAAAGTGGTCTAAGACTGAAAAGTAGAAGTAGAAACAATAAAGAAAACACAAATGGAGGCAAATCTGGAAATGGAACACCTAGGAATGAAGTCAGGAATTACAGAAGTATCACCAACAGAATATAAGAGATAGAAGAGAGAATCTCAGGTGCAGAAGATACTGTAGAAGAGATTGACACAATTGTCAAAGAAAATTTGAAATGTAAAAAAACTCCTAACCCAAAGCATCCAGGAAATTCAGGACACAATGGAAAGACCAAACATAAGAATAATCAGAATAGAGGAGAACGAGGATTCCCTGCTCAAAGGACCAGAAAATGTCTTCAACAAAATCATAGAAGAAAATTTCCCCAAACTAAAGAAAGAGATGGCCATTAAGGTACAAGAAGAGTATAGGAAACCAAATAGACTGGACCAGAAAAGAAAATCCTCTTGTCACATAAAACTCAAAACACTAAATGCACAAGATAAAGAAAGATTATTAAAAGCTGCAAGGGAAAAAGGCCAAGTAACATACAAAGTAGACCTATAAGAATTATACCAGACTTCTCAACACAGACTATAAAAGTCAGAAGAGCATGGTCAGAGGTCATGCAGACTCTATGACAACACAAATGCCAGCCCAGGCTACTATATCCAGCAAAAATCTCAATCAAGATATATGGTGAAACCAAAATATTCCAGGAAAAAATCAAAGTCAAACAGTGTCTATCTACCAATCCAGCCCTATAGAGGAACCTAGAAGGAAAGCGCCAACACTAGGAAGGTATCTAGGGCAATAAAAATATAGAAAAGAAAAGAAAAGATGCTAAGCATCTCACAACAAAGACAAAAAGGAGGGAACTACAAGCTCATGAAGCCACTTATAAAAACAAGCATAACAAGAATCAACAGTCATCTCTCTTTATTATTTCTCAATATTAATGGACTCAATTCACCAGTAAAAAGATATAAGCTAACAGATTGAATACGAAAACAAGATTCAGCATTTTGCTGCACATAAAAAAACACACTTCAACAACAAAGACAGACACTATCTCAGAGTAAAAGGATGGAAAAAGGTCTTCCAAGCAAATGGAGCCAAGAAAAAAGCTGGATTTGCCAAACTATATCCAATAAAATAGATGTTCAACCAAAAGTTATCAAGCATGATGAGGAAGGACACTTTATATTCATCAAAGGGAAAATCGACCAAGAGAAAGTCTCAATTCTGAACACTTATGCCCCAAATGCAGGGTCACCAACATTCATAATAGTAACTTTACTAAAGCTCAAAACACACATTGAACCCCACACAATAATAGCTTGAGACTTCAATACTCCACTTTCATTAATGGACAAGTCATTGAAACAGAAACTAAACAGAGATACAGTGAAACTAACAGAAGTTATAGACCAAAAGGATTTAACACATATCTATAGAGCATGTCATTCTCAAACAAAAGAATATACCCTCTCAGCACCTTAGGGTACCTTGTCCAAAATCGACCATATAGTTGGTCACAAAACAACTCTCAACTCATACAAGAAGAGTGAAATAATCCCATGCATCCTATCTGATCACCAAGGACTAAGGCTGTTCTTCAATAACAACAAAAATAACTTAAAGCCCACATACACATGGAAGCTGAACAACACCCTACTCGGGGCTGAAATCAACCAAGTAAAAATAAAATTAACTTTACAAAGAAACAACAAAACTAAAAGTTAGTTCTCTGAGAAAAAACAACAAGATAGATATTGCCCTAACAAATCTAATTAAAGGGCCCAAAAGCAGTATCCTAATTAATAAAATCAGAAACGAAAGGAAGACAATAAAACAGAAACTGAGGAAATTCAAAATACCATCAGATCCTACTACAAAAGCTTAAACTCAAAAAATCTGGAAACTAGATGAAATGGATGGTTTTCTAGAAAGAAACCACATACCAAAGTTACATCAAGAGCAGGTAAACTATATAAAGAAGCCCATATCCCATAATGAAATAAAAGAAGTCAATAAAATCCTTCCAACCAAAAAAAGCTGAGGGCCAGATGGACTTAGTGCAGAATTCTACCAGGCCTCCAAAGAAGACCTCATACCAATATTCCTCAAACTATTCCATAAAATAGAAACTAAAGGAACACTACCTAATTCATTCTATAAAGCCACAATTACTCTGATACCTAAACCAAAGAAGGAACAAACCAAAATAGAGAATTTCAGACCAATCTCACAAATATCAATGAAAATATACTCAATAAAATTCTTGCAAACCGAATCCAAGAAAACATCAAAATCATCATTCACCAAGATTAAGTAGGCTTCATCCCAGGGATGAAAGTTTTGTTCAACATATGAAAATCCATTAACATAATCTACTATATAACCAAACTCAGAAAAAAAATCACATGATCATCTCCTTAGATGCAGAGAAAGCATTTGACAAAATACAACACCCCTGTTGTTAAAAGTATTGGAGAGATCAGCAATTCAAGGCTGATACCTAAAGATAATAAAAGAAATTTATTGCAAATGAACAGCCAATATCAAATTAAATGAAGAGATCCTTGAAGCAATCTCAATAAAATCTGGGACAAGATAAGGATGCCCGCTCTCTCAATATCTATTCAATATAGTATTCAAAGTTCTAGCTAAAACAATAAAACAACAAAAAGAGATGAAGGGGATACGAATTGGCAAAGAAGAAATAAATGTATCACTGATTGTAGATGATATGATGGCATACATAAGTGACCCCCAAAATTCTACCAGAGAACTTCTCCAGCTGACAAACAATTTCAGCAAAGTGGCCAGATATAAATTAACTCAAATAAATCAGTAGCCTTCCTTTATACAAATGATAAACAGGCTGAGAGAGAAATTAAGGAAATAACTCCCTTCACAATAAGCATAAATAATATAAAATATTTTGAGGTAACACTAGCCAAACAAGTGAAACAACTGTATGACAATAACTTCAAGTCTCTTAAGAAAAAAAAATCAAAGATCTTAGAAAATGGAGACATCTCCAATGCTCATGTATTTGCAGAGTTAAAATAGTAAAAATGACCACCCTACCGAAGGCAATCTATAGATTCAACGCAATCCCCATCAAAATCCCAACACAATTCTTCAATGACAGGGAAAAAGCAATTCTCAAATTCATCTGGAAAGGCAAAAAACTCAGAATAGTGAAAACAATTCTTAACACTAGAAGAATGGCTGGGGGAATCACCATCCCTGACCTCAGGCTTAACTACAGAGCAGTAGTGATAAAATCTGCATGATAGTTGCACAGAATTAGATAGGTTTATCAATTGAATAGAATTGAAGACTCAGAAATAAAACCACACACTTATTCACACTTGATCTTTGAAAAAGAAGCCATAAATATATAATGAAAAAAAGAAAGCAACTTCAATAAATTGTGCTGGTCTAACTGGCTATCTGTATGTAGAAAAATGAAAATAGACTCATGTTTGCCACTTTGCACAAAGCACAAGTCCAAGTGGTTCACAGACTTCAACATAAAAGCAGACACATTGAATCTTATAGAATAGAAAGTGGGAAAGAGCCTTGAATTCATAACCTAAACAGGACTCCAGTGGCTCACATTCTAAGATCAAGAATTGATAAATGGGACCTCATGAAACTGGAAAGCATCTGTAAGGCAAAGAACATAGTCAATAAGACAAACCAATAATCTACAGATTGGTGAAAAAAATCTTCACTAACTCCACATCCTATAGAGGGCTAATATCTAAAATATATAAATAACTCAAGAAGCTAACCAGCAAAAACCAAGCAACTCAAGCAGAAAATAGGGTATAGAACTAAACCAAGAATTCACAACAGAGGAATTTTGAATAGCTCAGAAGGACCTAAAGTAATATTCAAAGTTCTTAGTGATCAGAGAAATGCAAATCAAAATGACCCTGAAATTCCATCTTACACCAATCAGAATGGCTAAGATCAAAACCTCAGGTGACAACACATGTTGGCAAGGATGTGGAAAAAGAGGAACACTCCTCCATTGCTGGTGGGATTGCAAACTGGTACAACCACTCTGGAAATCAATCTGGAGGTTAATTCGATAATTAGAAATAGATCTACCTGAAGATCCAGCAATACCACTCTTGGGAATATACCCAAAAGATGCCACAGGGCATGTGTTTCACTATGTTCATAGTAGCCTTATTTATGATAGGCAGAAGCTGAAAACAACTCAGATATCCCATGACAAAAGAATGGATACACAAAATGGGTTCATTTACACAATGGAATACTACACAGCTAATAAGAACCAGGACATCCTGAGTTTTTCAGGCAAATGGATGGAACTAGAAAATATCATCCTGAGTGAGGTAACTTAGACCCAAAACAACATGCATGTTATGTTATCACTAATAAGTGGATATTATCCAAAAACAAACAAAAACAAAAAAACAAAAACAAAAAAAAAAACAAAAAACAGAATACACAAGATACAGTCCACTGAAGTAAGAAATTCAACAAGCTGAAGGGCCCAAGTGAGGACACCTCAGTCCCACTTGGGAGGGAGGAGAAAGCAACCACATAGGGGGAAGGAGAGAGGTATGTGAGAAGGAAAAGGAATTGGGGAATCCTAGGGGAACATTATCAGGTATTTTATCAGGGAAAAGTGCCAAAGCCCTGAGGCCAGCTGAAAGAATGGAAACAGGCAACCTTGGGAGGTAGGAGGTTGGGGGCACCCTCTAATATGCACCAGAGTCCTGGGAAGTGAAAGACTGTCAGGAATCAAGTGGAGGGACCTTAGATGAAATGCCCAACAGTGTGGAGAGGGAACTTGTAGAGCCCATGTCCAGCAGAAAGACAGGGCATGAAGCGAAGGATGGGGTTGCCATCCCACAGTCAAAATTCTGACCCATCATTTTTCCTGTCTGAAAGAACTGCAGGGATGGAAATGGAGAAGAGCTTGAGCAAAAGAAGGTCCAGCAACAGGCCCAACATGGAATCCAGCACAAGGGGAGACCCCAAGGCCTGACACTATTACTAAGGCTATGGAGCACTCACAAAAAGGGACCTATCATGACTGCCCTCCAAAAGACCTTACAAGCAGCTGAAAGAGTCAGATGCAGATATTTGCAACCAGCCAATGGATAGAAGCTGCTGACCCCTGTGGTTGAATTAGGGATAAGCAGGAAGAATCTGAGGAGGAGAGCAACCTTGTAGGCAGACCAACAGTCTTAATTTATCTGGTTCCCCTAGATCTCTCAGACACTGGACCACCGACCAGGTACCATACACCAGCTGATATGAGGCCCCAAACACATATACAGCAGAGTTCTGCTGGGTCTGGGTTCAATCAGAAAAGATACACCTAACCCTCAAGGGACTAGAGTCACCATGGAGTTAAGATGTCTGCTAGTGTGAGGTGTGGGGACATCCTTGTGGAGATGGGGGCATGGAGGAGGGTATGGGATGTGGAATAGTCAGAGGGTGGACCAGGAAGGGAATATATTCTGGACTGTAAAAAAAAAAAAAAAGAAAGAAAGAAAAAATGATTAAATAATACTAAAAAAACAATAGTAGTATCACATCTGTGATTTCAAAATAAAGAAAAAATATATAAAAGCAACAGGTATTAAAAGTAGAACAACAAAAAAAAAGCTCTAGAAAATTGACAGAAAAAAAAAGTATAACAACACAATGAATTGCAAAAATAAAAGGGCAGTTCTAAAGAAGTATCATTCTTGGTAAAATTAATTTACTGTTCTCTATTCTTTCTCTTTTTTTAATGTTTTTATTGGATTTTTTTAATTTACATTTCAAATGTTATCCCTTTTCCTGGTCCCCTCCCCCAGAAACCCTCTATCCAATCTCTCCTCCCCCTGCTTCTAAGAGGTTGTTCTCCCACCCACACACCCACTCCAGCCTCCCAGCCCTCGCATTCACCTACACTTGGGCACCCAGCCTTCACAGAACCAAGGGCCTCTCCTCCTATTGATGTCCATCAAGGCCATTCTCTGCTACATATGCAGCAGTGGGAGCCATGGGTTTCTCTATGTGTACTCTTTGGTTGGTGGTTTAGTCCCTGGGAGCTCTGGGGGGGGGGGGGTCTGGTTTGTTGATATTGTTGTTCTTCCTATGTGGTTGCAAACCCCTTCAGCTCCTTCAGACGTTTCTTTAACTCCTCCATTGGAGATCCTGTGTTCAGTCCAATGGTTGCTGCAAATATCTGCCTCTGTACTTGTCAGGATCTGGCAAAGCCTCTCAGGAGACAGCTATATCAGGCTCCTTTCAGCAAGCACTTCTTGGCTTCCACAATAGTGTCTGGGTTTGGTGACTGTGTATGGGATGGATCCCCAGGTGGGGCAGTCTCTGGATGGCCTTTCCTTCAGTCTGGACTCCACACTTTGTCTCCATGTTTCCTCCAGTGAGTATTTTGTTCCCTCTTCTGAAAAGGACTGAAGCATCCATACAAAGTCTTCCTTCTTCTTGAGAACAATTAACGAGGAAACTATTGCATAAAATCGCATAAACATATTTTCTATAATGATTGTCAATGTTTAATTAATTTAGCTACTTATCTTCTGTGTCAAAAAGATGCTTAAATTTTCTATCATGATCTGCATTCCTTTATACTTTAATTTCATATTCTTGTGTGTGATTGTTTTCTTTGTCTTCTTTCTCATTTATAAGCCAAATTTTTTTTTTTTTTTTTTTTTTTTTTTTTGGTTTATGGTTTTTCGAGACAAGGTTTCTCTGTGTAGCCCTGGCTGTTCTGGAACTCACTCTGTAGACCAGACTGGCCTCGAACTCAGAAATCCACCTGCCTCTGCCTCCCAAGTGCTGGGATTAAAGGCGTGCGCCACCACTGCCCGGCTATAAGCCAAATTTTAATCTGAGAATATTTCAGTATGAATTATATTCAAATTCTTTCACATAACTCTTTTGTGCTGAATATAATAGATAAATTTGAGGTAAAGTCATGTTTTCAGACTCCAACTATAAAGAAATGTATTTAGGTATAATTTTCTGCTTGTTTAATTTCAGATAAATTCCAAAAATATATGTGAGGAAATGGATTTTCATATTATCTTGACAAGGACTTGGCTATCAGGCTATTAAAATTGACTACCAGGGAGATTATATTTAATAGTGGTTCTGAAATTACTATTGATTGTCATGCAAAATCTTACCTCCTTGGTTCTTCTGCAGTCCTTTAAAATATACATATTCAATCAGAGATAGTCCCATTTTTCACTCAATGAGAATAATGGAGATAAAATTATTGAAACAGAATAAATAGTCAAATGTACTTCATAGGTTTTAAATGTATTTCATGTAAGACTTTCCTAAAAGAACTAGAAAGAGAGTGGCAAAATTAAATCTCTCCTAATTAACATTCATTTTGCCCTAAGGCTTATGTAAATGAATCATGCATAAATTTCTTAGGAAATATTTTCGCATATAGAGTAAACACAAGAGGACTTAATTTAATATTAGAATACAAAAATAGCTACACTTCTTCAGGTTAAATATCATACTACCTAAATTATATCAAACAATGAATCTAATCAAAGTCATGTGATAATTTTTCTTGCTAATTAGCTTCCACTTAGAATTAAAACATATTAATATTAAAATGTATTTTAAATAAAAGGAAGAATCTATACTGAAATAATGAATTGCTATTGGCAATCATATATTTCCATAGGTATTTATTTTAATATTTACTTTTTTACAGCTTATTTGATTCATGAATTTAACTCAAAATCATAACAATGAGTATAAAAGTAATGGACAGGGAACAAAATGTTTCCAAAATTTGTATGAAATATATGTTCTTATAAAATATGTTTCTATTATAGTATATCTTTTGTATCTACATGATAATTATATCTGTATGTTTATATAAGCAAATGACATCTGAACAAAAATAGAACTTTCAACCATATATAATCGTTGAATGTTTTAATTTAATGACAATCTTTCCAAACTATTTAGGCCAAATGTATGTATTTGTCTATTAAAATATGTACTGATTATATATGCCACTATTTGCTAACACCTGAGTATATGATAATTAATATGAAAGGTGTTGTAAAAAGTTCCTTCAGAATGTAGTGAAGATAAGAGCCATCGGTTAATTTTTCTTTTCCTATAATAAACCTATAGCCTGTTTTGATCTAATTTTAAGAAAATATATGTTTATATCTATACGAAAAGTTTGCAGTTCATATAAGGTCTTCTGAATGTTAACTAGTTCAATCTGAAGTTCAAGTTATTAAACATGCCTTATGTTTATTCTAATACTTCAATCATATTCAAATTGCAAATTCACAGTAAATAACAATAATAAATTGAATTACTCTTACTTAAAGAAAAGCTCAATATGAATAAAAATCTTTTTAAACTTTGTATTGTTCCTTCCTTGAATTTCAATATATGTACCCCAAACTCACTCATCTCCCCCTTCCCTCTTCCCTACCCTCCACCCTTGTAACCTTCCCTAAAATAGAGAAAAAGAAGTCTCACTGTGAAAGCTATAGTGTGTCACATTGTGACACAGATTAAACTATTTTATGCATACGTCTTTGATTGTAAATGTTCCTTACAATGACTCCTCGGTCTGGTTCAAGACCTCTGATTTGTGTACTATTGATTTACTATTTGCCCTCTGTCCTGGAAACCCTGTAGCTTTGGATCTGTAGAACTAGCTCCTTCGTGCACTGATGCAGTTTAGCCATGCTGGTGATGTTGAGGGTGAACACATTCAAAGCCCTGCATCTCAGCCTGAGAAAAATTTGAGCTGATCAGACTGCTGACTCTCCTCTTCTGCTCTCAGATTTGGCTTACCAGAAACTCTGATACTAGTACCAGCTCTACTGTGCTACCCAGGCAAGATTCAGGTCCTGTGCCCCCAAGTGTTGCAGCCAGTGAGTGACATGGCCAGTTCTCCCATTCTCATCTTGCCTGCCATGGATGGTGAAGGCAGAGAGAGAGAAGGAGGGCATCTCTTCATTGTCCGTGCCACCACCCTGCAGATAAAGCCAGTGCCAGTTCTATTAGACTAGCACCCATAGGGCCAGGTCACCTGAAATCCCCACATGCAGGGCCAGTTCTATGTGCTGTCTAGGTGAGAGGCCAGGTCTGCTCTCCCTACTGGTGCAGCTAATGAGAATCAGGGACAGCTCTTCTGCTCTGATGACCTCTGGGCCAGCTCTCTACCTGCCACTGGTAGGAAGGGGAGATGCTGGGGGTGGGTCTGTGCTCTGTTTATTCATATGCTGATTTTTGTACTCTGAGATCTAGTTAAAGTCTGGACATTAGTATTGTTGTAAATACTGAAGAATCTCCAGTATTCCTAAGATGCAGAGAATGCTCCCCAATTATGTCAGATTGCTTAATAAAAGACCAAACTGCCAGTGACTGGGTAGAGAAGAGTAAAAGTCTAAACTGATGATCCCACTGAGGGGTCTGAGGCAGAAGTGACCGGAGAAGTTCGCCACAAGGTACATGAGGGTACAGGAGAAAAAGGGCCACAGGATCAAGGGCCAAGAAGCTAGCCTGAGACAACCAATAGCAGGGTGCTGGACAGGCATTTTTGTCAATCATAGAGCCAGGCAGGAGGAGGAGTTGCCAAGGGAGCTAGTTCTTCATGAGGAGAGACAGCCACAGAAGAGGGAACCAATGAGAGACTAGATGAAAATAACTTGTGTTGTATGGCTGGAAAATAGCTAAGATAGCATAGAAGGTTAGAAATATCTGTCATAGTGCCCAAAGATTGCTAACAAACTTACTAGGTTTGGATCTCAATTATTTGGGACCTAGCCAGGTTAGAAAAACTGCCCTTCATATATTTTATCCCATAACATGAAGCTGGAGAGACCTCTTTCTTGTTCATGTCACTGCACAGCATATAAGTTGTTAGGCTCATTTTTCCAGGATCACTTTCAGGACAGCTCACCTCCAACCTCCACCCCAGCTATGGGAGACAAGGAGTACTAGGACTGGGCATTTCAGGCTCATATCCGTGGGAGGCTTGCTCACCAGCAACTCCCTAAGCATGCTGGGCCTTTTCTACCAAGAACTACAGTTGGCTATTGTCAGGGTCAGCTCTCCTGGCCTACAAACCCTTGGGTTATTCTTCCATAAGACCCAGGTGAAGGGTGGGGCCAATTCTTCACAGATCTCAGACTTCCTGTTTCCAGCCAGCAGCCTGGTCTTTGGTAGTAACATACCCCTGCTGTTGCAGGGACACACACGCAGACCTGGCCCCCAGTCCTCCTCCTATTCTGCAGGATTCCTCAAGCTCTGCCTAATGTTTAGCTGTGGGTCTCTGCACTTGCTTCCATCAGTTGCTGGATGAAGTCTCTCCGATGATGATTATGTTTTTGTGTTGTTGTTTTGTTTTGTTTTTGTATTGTTTTGTTGTGTTTTTTACCATTTTCTCAGTAGCATTTAGATTTGGTTCTACCCTAGGTTTCTCTACTCTCTGGTCTCTGGGCTATCCATCCAGCCTCTGGTTTCTGGCTCTCCAGGTGGTGCTCTGTGTAGGTTCTTGTGGCATGTGTCTCAGGCTGGACCAGTCATTGGTTGGCCTCTCCAGTAATTTTTGTACCACCTTTACCACAGCACATCCTATTGACAAGACAAAATGTAGGTCAGAGTTTTTGTGGGTGAGGTGCTGTCCCAGTTTCTCTACCGGAAGTCTTGAAAAGTTAGAGGATATGGCTGGATCAGACTCCACATTCCCAATCATTAAGAGGCAAAATCCCTATTCATTATTCTTATTTTACTTTTTATTTAATGTATAATTATCTTACTTTTACCCTCTTTCTCCTCCATTATATTTCCCATAATTCTATCATTCCTCTAAATTTCACAGCTTTTCATAAAAAATGACTAGTAGACATACACACACACAAACACATACACACACACACACACACACACACACACATATATGTGTGTGTGTGTGTGTGTGTGTGTGTGTGTGTCTGTTCAGAGATAACCAATATATATCTTTTAGAGCATTATTCTAATCAAACTCTCTTGGATCAATAAAAATATATTACAATGTCCTTTCTGAAATAAGAAACTCAAACATTAGCCCATATAATCTTCACACTTGGAACTGAATAACTAATCAGAGGAGTCATTCTTGGTCATGACTAATTCTCTTACTCTCCACAGTTTATTTTATAGTTGGTTGACTGTAGCTCTTCATATAGGGATAAACCCGGTGAAAGTCTGCCATTTAGATATGAAGTCAATGTTTTGCTTCTAGATTAGGCAGCCATATTGTTGACATTTTATACATGTAACTTGTATGTCATGGTTAGTATATGTAGTCTCACAGCAGAATCTAGGGTCTTCTCAAATTTACAATGTTTCTGCTCCATTTTAAACACATGAATAAATAGGTGCACAGAGACAATAATTCATTGATACAGAAGTGCTCATACTATATGTTTACTTTCCTCTATTCTTTTTCTTCATGTAATAAATGGAATAGAACACACAATGAAAGATATAATAATATTTGTACAGAAGGAATAGAAACAGAATGCTAAGTTTTACCAGTGTATTTCTATGTTACGGGAAACTTGAGGTTGCAAATATAGCTATGGTTTCCAGGTAGAGTATTACTTTTATAGATTAAATGTTTCTAAACTATAATTTGATATTAACAAATGTATACTGTACCTAAATGTATTTTCAGTTTTCAAAAATATATTACCAAATATACACATGCAGTAGAAATGTCAGTAGTGTTCCAAAACACTCAGTTGTCATCTCTTTGTCACAGAAGACTGAGAGGTCAAGTATGAGTTATAGCTAGAATAATTATTCTTGAGAATGCTTTGAACAAAAGTAACCATGAAAAGCCTGATTCTAAAGAAATTATTTAAGTGAATTACACATTAATTTAACAATACCTAAGGAAATAATTTTATTCTATAAATTGCTTTTTGGTTGAAGATGAGATGTGTTTCTAACCAAGTCCTCTTGTATTAAAAGAAGGCATTATCATGACCTATATCCAATAGGAAATGGAAACAATCAAAACTATGACCACAGACAATCCTCATTTGAAAATATTTATTTGTACATTTTCATTCTTATGAAAATTTATATTTTATATAATTTTTAAAATGGGTAAGATTTAAAAGAGGTATAATTTATTGAGCTAAGAGTACAAATTATTTGTAGGCAGTTTTAGAGTTGAAAAATAACAAAAATAGCAAGTTTTGTTAAAAAAGCAATGCAAATAATGTTTTACATTGATTTTTATTAATAACTAAGTTTATAATATACATGTTATTTTCTCTTTTGGAAATAATAATGAATCACCATGTGCACACGAGAATTTATGTGGTTTTTATTCTTGTAATTATTCAATATCATTGAGTAAACCAAAGAGTTATCAATCACAACATTTTCTTAAGATTTATGAATTTTTTGGGTTTATTGTGTATTTCTGAATTTCTCCAAATTCAATTTAATTTCGCTTCATAGAAGATAATGAATTACATTTATATTTATCTTATTTAAAATTTAAACCAGAGAGTGTGAAACAATGGATTGGGTTACCAACTGTTGAAATTTCTAAGAGAATACTATGTACATATTCATCGTGTTAAATAGTTTCCAGAGTTCACATCCAGGACAAATTAATTTTCATAGTAATAGATAAAAAGTTTTAATATTTTACATGTACACTTTTGAAAGCAATTCTCACTACATTGTGTGTTTTTTATTTCTTCTTAAAAGTCTAACTTGCTAAACATAAGTAATAAATAATCATCTTTTATTTGATGCTATGAAGAATAACTAAAGCTATAATACTGACCTTTAAAAATACCAAACAGTGGGAATGCATTTATTATAACCTTTCAAAAATTGAATTTATCATACTGAAGTAGAAAAATAACATAGAACTGGAATTTTAGCTAGATTTATTTTACATTTTATGTTTCATTTCATGAGAAAATGAACTCATGTGGGAGTAAACACTGCCTCCAGTGACCCAAGGTTTAACCTCTTTTGATGTATTCATCAATCTGTTAATTAACATTCACCCAAAGTTCTACATGATTAGAGCAGGGGCAGGCAGAGCCAGAGAACCCATTGCAGCAGCAGAGACAAGATCACCAGCTGTTATTGCCCCTGCTATAAATGGTATTCATGACTCAAAATTAACAAAGAAGCTCATTAAATAACACAGAGATGAAACTGCAAGCTGTTTTTCCCTAGGAAAGTAATTTTGGATCTTGATGAAAATAGGCCTTGCTTTTAAAAGTAGGAGTGTGTGAAAAATATAGATAGAATAGAGAAAAGGCAAAAGCAAATACTTAGGGTGAATTTTTTTTCTTAACTTTAGGATCCTGATTTGGTTTGTTTTGTCTGTAAGGTAGGAAAGTCCAAATGATAACTAGCATAGTATTATATGCTAATAAATATAAGAAAAATGTTTTACCTACTTATCACATGTATTTGAGGGAGCTAATTAAGGGTCAGCAAGCTCTTTTTGATGCTTCATTCTTAGCAAATCTAAAGAATCTTTAGAACTGCATTGGGTAACCTCAAAAAGTGGGAACTGCTGAATCCCTGGAAGTTGAAAGTGTGTTTCTTCAGGTTGTCCCAGGGTAATAGGGTAGGATTCACATCCCTGATAGAAGTTATAGGAATCTCACAGATGGTGTCATACAATCACATTTTTTTCCCTTGATACTAATCTTTCCCAGGACTTTTGCCTCAAATAAAGAATCAGAACATGTTTAACATCTAGATTTTTTAGGGACGGTTTAATCTGTGTTTTTATTTGAATAAATACCTCTTTTCATTAATCTACTCTACCTATTCTAGCTATATACTTTCCTATAAGTAAAATTTAGTGTTGTTTCTTCACTCAATTTTCTGAATAGCATTGTGACCACTTTTTCCTGTCTTACCAATGCAACTATTTAGAAAGAAAGCCAGGGGAGACAGGAAGAGAAGAAGTATCATCTTTCAGTTTTCAGCATCTCAATGACCCATCATTCTTTGCCTGGTATCAAACATCTTCAAAATTGGTTTGTTTGATTGTTTGTTTGATTATTTGATTATTATTTTGTAATGTTTTTCCAGGTACTTACTTTTTCCAACAATGGACTCTCTCTAGATTTCTCAACAACCACAGCGTCAAACAATTGTTGCCGAGAAATCAGGCCATATCATGTGGCTCCTAAATGCCCATATGTTTAGATGTTTCTAGGAGCAATCTTAGGTCTCAACACCAATGGCCCAAGCCTCTTTCAGCACTACAGAGATACTTTTGTATCTTAAAGTACAAGAAAACTCTAAAATGCTTTCTTTTCTCGGGCATCTTACTACTTGCACTTTGATTCTTAACACTTCAGTATCAAATACCTTAATTATACTTGACTTTTCTAGCTGACTTTATCTTTACTATTGTCTTTTTTTTCTCTTATCCTTTATTTTATTTTCCTTTCTCTATTGAAAATATATTTTCATGCAATATTTCCCCTCCCCATCTTACTCTCAGTTCCTCCTACCTCCCCTTCCATCCATTTCACGTTTCTGCCAAACCAAACAAGGAACATCCAGATTAGATCTCTTCCCCAAAATTCCCATTCTCATCTCAAATGGCACACTCATCTTCTCCGAGTTAGCTGCATGCTATACCCCAAGCATCATTGTCTGGTCTTTGCTCCACCAGCCTCTAAAGGTGCACTGCACAAGTAACATCCACAAATGCTACATCAAGGTCCAATGCTGCCCAGTGGAGGTCTGTTGTGTGGGAAACATCCAGATTAAGGTGGCCTTCCCAATACTTGTTATACCAGGAACATCTAGTGGCAACCAGGCGGCTAAAGGCTGACATAAAACAACAAACAAAAAACAGGGCTATATGGAAACTTTAAAGCAAAGCTATCACACTAAAGCAAGTCCTAAGAGAACCAAAGCACAAGAAAATGACCTTAAATCCAACATATAGAGATGACAGATGCCTTTAAACAGAAAGGAATAAATCACCCAAATAAATACAAGAAAATACAATCAAACAGATGTACAGAATACAAGAGATGGAGGAGTGAATCTCAAGCATAGAAAATACAATAGAAGTAATTGATATATCAGTCAATAAAAATGATAAATATAAATAGTTCCTGACACATAGCATTCAAGGAATCTTTGGATCCTATGAAAACACCTAATGTAAGAATAGAAGGAATGGGGGAATATTTCCAACATCAAAGAACCAGAAAATATTTTCAACAAAGTCATAGAAAAGAAGTTCCTCAACCTAAAGAAAGAGATCCCTATAAATATACAAGAAACTTACAGACCAATCATAATATTGGACCAGAAAAGAAAAGCCTTCTGCTATATAAAAATCAAAACATTAAATCTAAAGAATATAGAATGAATAATAAAAGTTGCAAGGGATAAAGATAAATGCCAAGTAAAATACAAAGGCAGATGGTATACCTGATCTTGATTTAGCTTGTGTAATTAGTAACTGTCTAGAAAATCATTTATTTCATTTAGATTTTCCAATTATGTGGAGTACAGGTTTTTTGAAGAAAGACCTAGTGGCTCTTTTCTCAGTATCCATTATTATGTCTTTAAATTCATTTATGAGGTTTTGTTTTGTTTTGTTTTTTGTTTTTTGTTTTTTTGTTTTTTGTTTTTTTAATTTGAGTCTCTGTCTTTAGTTAGTTTGGCTAAGAGTTTGTCTATTTCGTTTATTTTCTCAAAGAACCAGTTATTGGTTTCATTGATTCTTTCTATTGTTCCCTTTCTTTCTAACTGATTTATTTCAGCCCCAAGTTTGGTTATTTCCTGCCATCTAGTCCTCCTAGGTGTGTTTGTTTTGTTTTGTTTTTGTTTTTGATTTTTCTGCAGCTTTTACGTGTACTTTTCATTTCTTATTCTGAGAATTATCCAATTTCTTAATGTGGGCACTTTGTTCTATAAACATTCCTTTTGGCATTGCTTTCTTTGTGTTCCATAAACTTGAGAATGTTGTGCCCTCATTTTTTTGAATTATAGCAAGTTTTTAATTTCTTTCTTTATTTCTGCCCTGACCAACTAATCATTGACTAGAGAGTTGTTCAGTTTCCATGAGTTTGTAGGTTTTCTATCATTTCTGTTGTTGTTTAAGTCTAGCATTTATCCAAGATGATCTGATAAGATGCATGGTGTTATTTCAACCATCTTGTATCTGTTTAAACCACCAACCAAAGAGCATACCTGAGCTGGTCTGAGGCCTCAGGCACATGTATAGGAGAGTGTGGCCACGTCTGGCCTCAGTGGAAGAAGATGTGTCTAATATTGTAGAGACCTCATGCCCCGTTGTGGGGGGCTACCTGGGGGCCTGCCTTCTCAGAAGTGAAGAAAAGGGAGGAATGGGGAAGGAACTCCATGAAGGGGAACAAAGAAGGTGAACCATTTAGGATATAAATAAATGCACAAATACAAAGGCAGACCTATAAGAAATATACCTGACTTCTTAATAGAGACTATAAGAGCTAGAAGGGCCTGAACAGATGTCTCACATCATCTAAGAAATGATAGATGGCTACCTAAACTACTATAACCAGCAACACTTTTAATGAACATAGATGGAGAAAACAAGATATTCCAAGCCAAAATGAAAATAAACCAGTAACTACCCAAAAATCCAACCCTACAGAAAATACTAGAAGGAAAACTCTGATCCAATGAAGTTAACTACATCCAAAAAACAGAGGGGGTAAATAATTCCATACCTCAAAATTAAAAAAATAAATAAATAAAACAAAATGAACAAACAAACAAACATAGGAAGCACAAAGACACACACACACACACACACACACACACGCACACACATACACACATATAAACACGCATGTACATATACACACATAAACACACACACACACACACACACACACACATACATACACACACATATACCAACAGTACCTATATTAAAATAACAGGAATTAACAATCATTGCTCATTAATATCTTTCAAGGACAATGGAATCAATTCCCCAATAAAAAGCACAGAGTGACAGAATGAATGTAAAAAACAGTTCCTACATTCTACTGCATGCAAGAAACACAACTCAGCAAAACAAAGGTAGATATTGCCTCAGACTAAAGGGCTGTAAAACTGTTTCCTAGCAAAGGGGCCTAAGAAGCAAATTGGAGTAGCCTTTCTAATATCTACTAAAATAGATTTTCAACCAAAATTAATCAAAAGAAGTGGGAAAAGACATTTCATACTCATCAAAGAAAAAAAATCCATCAAGATGACATCTCAATTCTGAAAGTATATGCCCTAAATAGAAGCACTCACATTCTTAAAAAAAAGCAAGCAAACAAAAAAACATAACTAAAGCTTCAATCACAGATTAAGCTCCCTATGTTAATAGTGGGAGGCTTCAAGACCTACTCTCACCAATGCATAAGTCATTGAAGCAGAAACTAAACAGAGAAGTAATGAATCTAACAGAGGTTATGAATCAAATGGACCTAATAGAATCAACAGAATATTTTATCTAAACACAAAAGAATATACTTTCTTTTCAGTACCTCACAGAAACCTCTCCAAAATTGATCATATAGTTGGTCAGATAGCATGCCTCAACAGATACAAGAAGATTGAAAGGACACCTTATATCTTATCAGACAACCATGGATTAAAAACAGATTTCAACAGCAACGGAAATAACAGAAAGCCTTCAAACATACTCCAACAAAATAAAGGTCTACTCAATGATCACTGGCTCAGGGAAGAAATTTGAAAGAAATTAAAGACTTTCTAGAACTCAATGAAAATGAAGACATGGGATACTCAAATTTATGGAATAAAATGAAAGCAGTGATAAGAGGAAAGTTCACACCACTAAGTCCCTTCGTAATGAAATGGAGGAGTTATCATACTAGCAATTTAAAAGTATACCTGAAATCTCTATGGGAAAAAAAGAAACATACCCATGAGGAGTAGACAGCAGTAATTAATCAAACTCAGGGTGACATTAACCAGTAAAATGAATCAATGAAACCAACAGCTGTTTCTTTGAAAAAAAAATCAGAAATATAGACAAACCTTTAGCTAGTCTAAGTAAAAGACAGTAGGTATCCAAATTAATAAAATCAGAAATGAAAAGCAAGACACAACAATAAACAGCATAAATCAAAAGAATTTTTAGATCTTAATTCAAAAGCCTGTACTCCACAAAACTGAAAATCTAAACAAAATGAATGATTTCCTGGACCACTTAACAAAGTTAAATCAAGATAATGCAAACTAATTATATATTCCTATCACCCCTAAGAAAACAGAAGCATTCATTAGAAGTTTCCCAATCAATGTAGTTCAAGGCCAGAGGGTATTAATGCAAAACTCTACCGGATTTTAAAGAAGATCTAGTATCATTACAATTCCATAAAATAGAAACGGAGAGAATACTGCCAAATTCATTTTATGATGCCACAATCACCCCAATACCTAAAGCACACAAAGACTCAAAAACAAACAAACAAAAAGAGTATATCAGAACAATGTCCCTTATGAACATGATAGAAAAATAATAGAATATTTGGAAGTCAATTCCAAAAATACATCAAAAACACCATCCACCTTGATAAAGTAAACTTCACCCCAGGGATGCAGGCATAATTCAATATATGAAATTCCATCCACCTAGTCCACCATATAGGCACCATGAAAGAAAAAAAACAAAAACAAAAAACTCACGTTCATCTTATTAGATGCTGAAAAGATCCTTAACAAAATCTAACACTCCTTCAATGTTAATAGACCTGAAATGGTGAATGCCTAAACATACCAAAAGCCAGAGTTTAATACAACAAGCCAATGGCCAACATCAAATTAAGTTGAAATAAAATGGAACTCCACTAAAATTCAGGACAAAATAAGACTGCCTACTTGTGAGGCAAGAGGATTATGAAATTAGACAGAAGAAGTGGTAACGCTGAATGAGCTCAAACCCTGTGAATCTCAAAATTAAAAATGGTAGGAGTGGGGCCAACTTCCTGTCTAACTCTACCTGCTATGGAACATGGAACCATGACACTCAATGAGAAGACTATGAGAATCAGTCATGTAGGGAAAATGTTTAAGGTCCTTCTTTATGCAAATGGAGTATCACTAGCATCTCAAACTGAGCCAATGCGAACATCTACCTTTGGATCCCAGCTTACTCCTCAATGTTTATAAAGATGCTCCAATTTCATTGATCAGTAGGACTAAAATAGTAAAAATGACCATCTTACCAAAATCAATCTATGGTTTCAATTCAATTTCCTTCAAAATTCCGACATAATTCTTTACAGACCTTGAGAGTGCAATTCACAACTTCATATGAAAAAAAAAAAAAAAAAAAACCTTCAGAAATCTCATGGAAAATCCAGAAATAAACTCACACAGGTATGAACACTTGATTTTTGACAAAGTTGCCAAAATCATACAATGATAAAAAGAAAATATCTTCAACAAGTTGGCCTGGTCTAACTGGATGTTTGCATGTAGAAGAATGCAAATAGACCCATATCTATAACTCTTCTCATAAGACAAATCCAAGTGGAAGAATGATCTCAAAGTTAAACTGAACACAGTAAATCTAATGCAAAAGAAAGTGAGAAACTGTCTTGGGCATTTTGGCACAGGAGAAAAATTCCTGAACAGAATACCAATAGTGTGGGTACTAAGAACAACAACTGATAAATGGAATCTCATTGAACTGAAAGCTTTTGTAAGACTAAGGACACCATAAATAGGACAAAACTACAGCCTACAGAATGGGAAAGGATCGCTTCTCGGCCTTTTGGCTAAGATCAAGTGCAGAATGGGAAAGGATATCTATCAACCCTGTATCTGTCAGAGGACTAATATCCAAAATATGTAAAGAGTTCAAAAACTTAGACACACAAAAAAATCACTCAATTAACAAATGGAGTAAAGAGGTAGAAAGAGAAGAGGATCCTTAACAGAAGAATCTTGAATGGCTAAGAAGCACTTTTAAAATGTTAAGTATCCTTAGTCATCAGGAAAATTCAAATCAAAATGAACCTGACATTCCACCTTACACCAATCAGAAAAGCTAATATCAAAAATTCAAAGTTATAGAACATGCTGGAAAGGGTGTGGAGAAAGAGGAACACTACTCCATTGCTGATGGGAGTGCAAACTGCTACAACTACTTTGGAAATTAATTTGGTATTTTCCTAGAAAATTTGAAACAGTTCTACCTGAAGAACCAGCTGTACCACTAAATCATATATGCAAATAATGGCCCACTATACCACAGGGATACTGTTGTGGTGAATTAGTTAAATGCTTTGGCTCCTAGCAGGTCATGAGCACAATTCACCTGCCCAAGAGCTCTGTGGATTTGCAAATGAAAGACCAACTAATTTTGATATGCCTTGACAAGCTCCATGATTGGGCACTTCTAAACCACCCCATGGCTAGCACACAATTCCCTCTGGTATTCCTGGCTTAACACCTTCTAAATCTACATTTTACTTTTGCTGCTATGTTATCTTCTCGGCACCCCACCCCCAAGGGGCAAATTCACTTTCCACCTACATTGCTGGATGGTTTCTCTCCTACCTCTTAAATCTGATCCCTCCATCCAGAGGCATGATGATTCTCTTCTTCTCCATTTGGTCCCCTGGCCTGAGCAATCTAAAGCTTTCACCCCATCTCCCTGACCAGACATTGGCTGTACAGCAATTCTTTATTATCAATCAAAGCCAGCTGGATGAAGGGTCCCTCAAGTCTGGAATCATGGCTTTTGGGAGCCAAAATAAGATGAAGAATTAGAAATAATTCCTAACAGATTCTTACTCCACTATGTTGATAGCAGCTTTATTCATAATAGCCAGAAAAGAGACATGTCCTAGATGTTCGTCAACTGAAGAACTGCTAAAGAAAATGTGGTACATCTATACAATGGAATACTATTCAGCTGTTAAAAACAGAGACATCATAAAATTTACAGGCAAACAGATGGAACTAGAAAATATCATCCTGAGTGAGATAAGATAATCATGGTATGCATTCATTTATAAGTAAACATTAGCCATAAAGTACAGGATAGTCATAGTGCAAGTCACAGATCCAAAGAAAGTAAGTAATAAGGAGGTCCCAATGGAGGATGCATGAAAATCATTCACTAGGGGAAACAAAATAGTCATTGGATGTGGATAGTAGATAAAGGAGGTCACTGGGTGGGAGCGAGGGTAAGGGGGTAAATTCGGATGGAGATCAGACATGGGGAAGGGATTGTAGAAGAGGGCTAGGAGAAAAGATATCAATGTAAGGCATCTCTGGGAGTAGCTGAAAACCTGTGACAGGGGAAGTTCTGCTGAGTTTATGGGGGTGACTCTAACTAAGACTCCCACCAGAGAGTGATATAGAAACTGAAGTTGACAAATCCTGTAGCCAGGTGGGATTTCCAGGAGAGTAAGGGGGACATCAACCTACAAAACTAACCTTCAACCCAAAATTTGTCCTGTCTACAAGATGCACTAGAATGGAGAAGAAGCAGAGAATTGAGGGAGTGGCCAACCAAAGACTAAACTAATTTGAACCACATCTCATGGAAGATAGCCAATCCATGACACAATTATTGATACTCTATTATGCTTGCAGAGAGGAGGCTAGCATAACTGTTGTCTGAGAGGCTTCATCTGCCATCATATGGAAGCAGATACAGAGATCCACATCCAAATATCAGATGGTATTTACAGAGTCTTTTGGAAGAGTTGGGGATATATAGCAAGCTGGGTGGGTCAATGACATGACAAGAAGTCCTATAGAGTCAACTAACCTGGACCCATGGAGGTTCATAGATACTGAACCACCGACTGAACCTGGGCCCCCTACACTTTCGTAGCAGATGTGCAGTTTGGCCTTCATGTGGGTCCCCTAATAATTGGATCAAAGGCTGTTTCTGACTCAGTTAACTGTCACTGGATTGTTTTCGCTAACAGGACTACCTGGTTGTGCCTCAGTAGGAGAGTTATCACATAGGCCTACTGTGACTGAATGTCCCAGGGTGTGGGGGTAAACATGAGGAGCTCACCCTTCTTTGGGGAAAAAAAGTAGGAGGTAATGGGGAGAGAGATTTGTAAGGGTTGAACTGGGAAGAGAGGTGAAATGGGGGGGTGCTATTGGACTGCAAAATAAATAAATAAATAAATAAATAAATAAATAAATAAATAAATATAAAACTAACCCAAACCAAACTAAAAACAAGTACCAAACCACCGTTTAAAAAATAAAAATATAATAATTCACAAAACAAAGAAATCAAATTATCAGAACCAAATAACAGAAAGAACCAAAGGAAAAAGCACACAAAAATAATCTATATTGATACTGATATACATGTTTGTACACACTAGAATCCCATAAAAACCACAAATTCAATATGATAATATATTTGGAAAGGAACATATATATTTATGGAATAAAATTATATCACATTCTTCCCTCCAGCTCTTCCCAGATACTTTTGCTCAAGGCCTTCATGTCCCCATCACGTTCAAGATGATAGGCACTTTTAATTTTCAAATAGTATTTTTGCATATAGGCATGTATACAAATATATTTAAAAATACAACTGCTGAGTTGTATTTTTTGTTATAGGTATGTTATTCATATGTCCATTTTGTTAATGGTATATAAATAGTTTTAAATCTGACAATTCTAGATTTGACAAGCAATAAGGGGGATCACCTATTCTTATTTCCCTGTAGTTCATTTCCTATTGTGGAACAATGAAAATTTCTCTTCCCATGTTAACCCATTCATTGAAATGAATCTGTTACTGACACATTGCTAGATAATCATACTTCTTATTACATTCTAAACATTATCTATTTATGCCCAGATAACTGTAGCTACCAAACTTCATTAAAAATGCCCCTCTTTACAGTAAAAAGAAAACACCACATGAAACCACAATTGAACATACAGCCTAGATCAGCAGATTATGGGGATCTAAGCACAAACCAATAAATCCATACCAGTTCCTACCTACATCTATGGCTTAGGTAACATTGCTGAAGAGGAGTTAGGGAGAGTTTAAACCAGAATATCCTGACGTCTGCCTAATAGAAATAGCTACACAAACAAGGCCAAAGCAAGGGCAGTATTAATGGTCTTTCTTAAACAGTTCTTAAATTAAGCATAGTGGCACATTTCATTCCAATTATAAGTGTATGTAATCTATACTGTAAATTTTGTTTTTATATTTTCTCAAATAGTTTAATATATATTTTGACAATTTTATAAAATGAGAGAATTGTTGCCATTTTCTATGTGAACAACGCATGTTTTGATGAGATTAACTCTATTACTGTTTCTTCTCATAGCTCCTATGCATTGTCTCTTTTAAAAATTTTATGTTAATTTCTTTTTTTTTTTTTTGTAAATTGTCTTGAACTCCTAGAGCAAAGAGATTTGTCACTTTTCAATCTCTCATATAGCTCTAACTACACATATATACTGCTACCCACAGCTATGAAAATGTTGCCATTTGTGGTACAATTCACATATTGCTAGAATGATTTTTATGAATACTTATTCTAGTTTGGATTTGGTCTCTGTGATAAATAACATGATCAAAGTAAACTAGAGGTTAAAAAGGTTTATTTCACCCTAGGAATTATTGCTCATCTCTGAGGAAAGTGGACTGAGTAATTCAAGCAGAAACTATAGAGGTTTGTCTATATATGCTTATAGATTCACTTACTAGGGCATGCACAGCTAGCTTTTTAAATAAAATCTGAACACAACTGCTACAGATAGTACCATTTATTGTGGATTGGGACTTTCTACATTAATAATCATGACAAAATACCACATAGAGTTGTTCATGCAAATCTGATCTCAGAATTTTTTTCTGGTATTCTAATCTTGCTACTACTCTAAATTACGATGAGTTGAAATTTAAAACTAAATAGCATGTATTACAGCATAAATTTCTTTCATCTATTTGCTTAAAAGATTTGAATATAAAACATGGCAAAAAGAAAAACTCTCCCACACACTATATTTTTGTGCAAATCTCTCTGGAAATATAATTCAAATATTTTGAAAAAGGCATGGAGAGTTTAACACATTCATTGATTTAGTTGAAAGAATTTGAAAAATAATTTCATTTTGCATATATTGAAATATCTTTTACACATTTGGCCTTTTTATGAACATATTTTCCTATAAAATATTTTATTTTTAAATCTCCAATAAAATAAATTACATCATTAAAAAAATAATTGGCATTGGTGTTACCTGTATTTGAAATCTAAGAGCCAAGAAAAGTCTACCAAGTAAGCTCTGGCATTACTGACATATCACTTTTTATATTTTTTTTGTGTCTGCATATTTGTTGCCTGCAATACTACCAGTAGTATAAACTTATTCTGGTGTTTTGAAAATAGCATGCTAATTTTTTCTATTGGGTCTACTGTCTCTATGTCTTTATATATACTGAAAAGCTATCCAAAAGTATACTTAGTGGCTCATGCCTGATATTCAAGTACTTCAGAAGTATATACAGGAGAATTATGAGTTTGAAGGAAGGTTGAGGGGGCAATGTGTATAGACAATGTACGATAGTCAAAACAATTATAATATATATTTCTAGAATAATATACTTAGTGTAACCATGGAAATCTTGTTGCTTTTGTACTCTGTAATTATTGCATGAACTCTCACCTGTTGACAGTTTTAGGACATATATTTATTTATAGTTTGCTATTTATGAAATTGGTAATGTCCATGTGAAAATAATTTAACAGTAAAAGAAATAGCTACACATAGGAAACTTGTGTAGGAATAATGAACAAATTTCAAATCCTACATCTCTGCCTGGAGAAGGCTCTCTTGCAAATAAAATTATAGCTATTGTCATAGATTACATTCTTAAAGTTGTAATTTTCTACTACATTTTAATTTATAATTTGTGGAAAACACAGTTTTAGGGGTTTACTAAGCAGAAATTATACTAGAATTATGCATTTTTGAAAATGGCACTCAAAGATAATTGAAATAAAACTGGGTAAATTGAAAAGCTAATTAGCTTAACATAATTATTTTGTAAGAGATATCACATTTGAGGAATTATACTCTCTAACAATCATTTCATGTTGTTATTATTTTCTGAAAACATTATTATTTCATACAGAACAAGTATTATTTATATACTTTGAAATCAGCAATTCCACCAGCAGTGCCTAAATCATTAGTTCATGAATTATACCCACATTATATGTTTAGATAAGTGTGGCTTAATTAACTTTTTGTTGAATTAAAGGTTCAGTTTAGAAAATAATTTGTTTATCCATTGTCAAAAACTTTAATGTATTAATTGCTTATCACTGCATAACATTAAAAATTTTAAGATTTTATATATATTTATAAATATCCAAATTAATTGTAATAATAGATATGTTTAAATATTAAAGTAAACTTTAATTTAATATCATAGAAATATAAAAAATTAAAATAAAACTTTATTATTGTTTGTATGTATGGTTTTGGTTTTTTTTGTTGTTGTTTTGGTTTTTCAAGACAGGGTTTCTCTGTGTACCCCTGGCTGTCCTGGAACTCACTCTGTAGAGCAGGCTGGCCTCGAACTCAGAAATCCACCTGCCTCTGCCTTCCAAGGGCTGGGATTAAAGGCGTGCACCACCACTGCCCGGCTATTATTGTAAGATATACATATTTTAAGCATTCTGAAAATTTTAAATAATGAGCAAGTAATTCTATTTTATTGCATTTTGTGAAATCTAAGTTATAAAATATGACACATTTATTCTCTTGAAATATGATGCAAGATAACAATTTTTGAATTATATTGATTTTGGATATTTAGAAATGGAAAAATTATAGTACATCTTGCTCTCTTAGTATTTTCTTAATAAACATATTTATTCTTCTATACAGAAATAGGTACAATTATGTCAACCAATGTTATGGGTTATACTTGAAAATCTCAAACCAATATGCTACATGTAAAACATCCTGGGACAATCACTTTGGCAGAGTGATACACAGAGGAATTTTGAACATAACCTATTCAGAAGAACTAATTTTTAAGAGGAAATTGCAAGATTTTAGGAAATATTTATTACAAAATGTGGGATAATAATATTTTGAGCACTAAAATATCTTTGGTGGAAGGATGTATGTGTGTGTGTGTATGTGTGTGTGTGTGTGTGTGTGTGTGTGTGTGTGTGTGTGTTTGTCACAAAATATCTGTTTGTTTAAAATGGTGTGATGTACCTGAGATTTTTCTTACTCTTTCTAGTCAGATATTTTCTCTGCTGTCATATTTTGTGAAGTGTAATTCTTTTTAGTCCCTTAGTATTATAGTACAAATTATATCTTCGCTGATTTTGTAGAGTACCATATTTAAAACTCTTTATACATCATCTCCTACTATTTGAACTTACACTAACCTTCAACTCATTAACATATCTATTCATTGTCTCATGATATTTTATTTTATTTTTATTGGGTATTTCATGTCTTTAGATTTCGAATGTTATCCCTTTTCCCAGTAGTACTATGTCCAGGTAGTATTATGCCCCTCTCCCTCCCACTCCCCATGCTTCTATGAGGATGCTCACCCTCCCACCCACCAACTCCCACCTCACTGCCCTGGCTTTCTCCTACACTGGAGAATCAAGCCTTCATAGGACCAAGGGATTCCTTCCTACTGATGCCAGACAATGCCATTCTCTGCTATATATGCTGATGGAGCCATGGGTCCCTCCATGTGTCTTTGGTTGGTGGTTTAGTCTCTGAGATCTCTGGGGATCAGATTGGTTTATATTGTTGTTCTTCCTGTGGGGTTGTAAACCCCTTCAGCTCTTTCCGTCCTTTCTTTTAACTCCTCCATTGGGGACACTGTGCTTAGTCCAGTGGGTGGCTGCGAGTATCTGCCACTATATTTGTCAGGCTCTGGCAAAGCCTCTCAGGAGACAGCTATAACAGGCTTCTATCAGCAAGCACTTATTGGCATCTGCAATAGTGTCTGGGTTTGGTGTCTATATATGGGATGGATCCCCAGGTGGAGCAGTCTCTTGATGGTCTTTCCTTCAGTCTGCTCCATATTTTATCTTTGTATTTTCTCCTGTGAGTATTTTGTTTGCCCCTTCTAAGAAGGACTGAAGTATCCACATTTTGGTCTTCCTTCTTCTTGAGTGTCATATGGTCTGTGAATTGCATCTTGGGTATTCCAAGCTTTTGGGCTAATATCCACTTATCAGTAAGTACATACCAGGTGTGTTCTTTTGTGACTGCGTTACCTCATTCAGGATGATATTTTCTAGTTCTATCCATTTGTCTGTGAATTTCATGAAGTCACTGTTTGTAATAGCTGTATAGTACTCTATTGTGTAAATGTACCACATTTTCTGTATCCATTCCTCTGTTGAAGGACATCTGGGTTGTTTCCAGCTTCTGGCTCTTATAAATAAAGATGCTATGAACGTAGTGGAGCATGTGTCCTTGTTATACATTGGAGCCTTTTTTGGATATACGCTCAATAATGGATTAGCTGGGTCCTCAAGTAGTACTATGCCCAATTTTCTTAGGAGTCACCAGACTGATTTCCAGGTGATTCCAGCTGATTTGCACCAGCTGGCAATCCCACCAACAATGGAGGAGTTTTCCACTTTCTCCACATATTCACCAGATATTTTAGATTTAAGATTATAATCTACACTTTTCTTTCAGTGGATTTGAACAAAAAAATGATTCCTTAAGAGAATGTTTTGATTTTGAACAAATCACTTCATATTGTTTGAATGACAGTTTATTTATTAATTTTCTACAATATCCAAAGACTTGAATATGCTTTATATTAATATTTATTTCATTAGTCAATGACATAGATGATTTCAGAAGAGATGCCTATAAGGAAACAAAGATAACAGAGCAGAGAAAAAATGACTTTATTATAACTCATTGTACTTTTTACATTTATTGTCCACTTGATGCAGCTTAAGATCACTTGGTTAGAATAAATTTCAACTAAAGAATTAAATAGATCAGAGTGACATATCCAAATATTTAAAGAACTGTCCTGATTGCTAATAAGTTAGAGTTAGTCCAGCTGACTGTGGATGGTGCCATCTATTGTCAGTTGTTCCTGGGATACCTATGACAGCAAGCTGAATAAGACAGCAAGAAGCATTTGTCAATGATTTTATATGTGTTCCTATCCTAACGTAGATTTTTCTCCCAGAAGACTCTTTTGGTCATGTTGTTTATCGTAGCAACAGAAAGAAAACAAGAACCCCAGGTGATTACATATCAAACATTTGTTCATGATGGGAATGAATGTGTAGTATATGTGGTAATCTTCAGGTTTTATCAAATATTGTACATTAGTATATGTATTGGCTTATGTTCTGACATTCTAACATTAGTTATGTGAATGATAATCATCACACATACACTCAAATAATTAATCTTAAAAAATTCTGAGATATATATCATTTATTATTTTATAAGAACAAAGGATAATACAATATAGATATCATTTTCTTTCTGAGACCACTTACATTGCACTCCAGCCTTTAATATTATGAATATGTATTACATGTTTAGTTGATATAATAAAACTATTTCTTTTTAGTTATACATTACAAATCATTGTGTAGAGTTATTTGTCGGAGTGTAGAACATTATTTGAATATTTTTAATGAGGCATGCATTATTCATACTTAGTCTACATCAGGAATTAGTATGAACATCCTGTGACTTCTCTTATTAAATATCTGATTTAGTTTGAAAGACAAGATACTGTGATTCATCTCAAAATTATAGACACTTTTGGTAAACATTACGTTATGATGATAGTAGTTGCAAACACCATCTACATGAGTTTTACAGAAATCTGCTTTTCTGTCAACACATCACAAATATGGATATAAAATCACCATGTTCAATGCAACTGAGAACTCAACTAAGATGATAATAGACTTTGAGCCTTAGGTGTAGGTTGTGGTATAGATGTCTTCAATTGGAGCTGGGAAACACCAGGCAGCTATTAGCCATAATTTACCAATTGTAGATTTCTATGATATTCTCTATATTCCAAAAAAAGAACACTTTTTGATGAGGAGTGAAGGGTATACTTATATAATTATAAATAATTAGATTGCATGTAAGAATTATACAGGTTTAAGAAGGCATAGATAGATGTTTCCTCAGAGGTCTGTGAACTCACAAGTAATTGGGGGCTATTTAGATTCACAGTATAAAGAATGAACCCTTCTTCACCTGAATTTAACCTCTGGTAAGGTTGTTCCTAGTTGCTTCTAAATACAAATGCCATCATTATACTGTTGGAGATAACTTTTTATGGCTGTCATTGTTGGGGTTCAGAGACTTTTCATCTGAGTAGAACTATTAATTTCTGTACTCCCTTGAAAGCTGACATAGCACCTTCAATATTATGATACACACACACACACACACACACACACACACACACACACACACACACACACACATATATGGATTGTTGTTGATACGCAGGTGAGGACAAGTGTAGTATAAGGCTGCACTCTGTGATTGGACAGTGAAAAAAGAAGGCAGACTGAGAGTTTTAGAGATAGACAGAGGATAGGAGACAGAGAGGGGAGGACTGAGAGGATGGAAGAAGAAAAGGAAAAACCAGATCCTTGTGGATTTAAATAGCCACAGGTAGCTATGAATATCATAAAAGTGATGGAATAATATAGGACAATTTGTCAAATCTAGGTGGGCAGATTATACAAGTATCAATTGGATGTGAGTTCATTGTGTGGACGTTTTGTGGATTGAGATTTTACTGATACAAATCTGACTGATACATTACAAGTCTCTGTAGTTTTTATTTCACTGGGTTATGGGGATTTGTAACAGCTAGTTTCAAGGAGTGGACAGATGTATGGATGGGAAGATAGCAAGCAATCCAGAGGTAGGCAAATTCCAGGAAACAGAGAAAACCATGGCTTGCATCTCCCATTGGGAGGACCGTGTTACTAGAGCATAGCTGGTGATACCGTGGATTATATTTTATTACTTATTACATGATATATATATATATATATATATATATATATATATATATATATATACCTATACCTATATCTATATACACATATACACATACACATATACATATACATACATATATATATATGTGTGTGTGTGTGTGTGTGTGTGTGTGCTCTATAGATCTAAAAGTGAGGTAACTGAATATTAACTTTGCCACATTAGTGCTGTCTTACTACTTTATATGTCCTCAGAGATCATCTCTTTTTTTTTTATTTACTCACTTTACATCACAACTCCTGTTTCTGCACTCACACCCCCATTGTCATCCCTCTCTCCTCCCCTTTCCCTTCTCCTATGAGAGAATGGAGGCCCTCCCTGGATACCCCAACCCTCATACTTCAAGTCTCTATATGGCTAGGCACTTCTTCTCCCACTGTGGCCGGACAAGTCAGTTGAGTTATGGGACCTGGTTCACATATGTACAGAGGGCAGGGGATGTGGGAGGAAGCTGTCTAGTCCATTATGCTCTTTGGTTGGTGGTTCATTCTCTGAGAGCCCCTAAGGGTCCAGGCTATTTAACTCTGTTGGTGTTCCTGTAGAATTCCTATCCCCTTTGGGGCCCTCAATCCTTCCACCAGCTCTTCCATAGGAGTCTACAAGCTCTGTCTAGTGTTTGGTTGTAGGTCTTTGCATCTATTTGTGTCAGATGCTGGGTGGAGCCTCTTAGAGGACAACCATTCTTGGCTCCTGTCTGTAAGCATAACAGTATCAATAGTAGTATCAGAGATTGGTGCTTGTCCATGAGATCAGTGAAATTATCTATTCTAATGACTATATACTATATGCATGAGAACAAATATACACACAAATTTTATTATTGAGAAAGGAAATGTTTTATTAAAATATTCCCATTTATATTTCCTTACTTATAATTGTATGGATAACCATATGTTGATAATAATGTAGCATAATTCTTACAGATGTAGCTCTAATTATGGATAACACTTATTATGTTATTGCTTGGTGAATGTTGGAATGACAAAATAGTTTTATTTTACAAAGTATTGTGAATGTCTCAAACAAGGGAGTGTCTTTCCTAAACAATTCACTATCTACTATTTAGTGAATTATATTTCACCTAGTATTATCGTTATATTAGCAGTAAATAAGTATGATTAATTTTCAATGATTATATATTTTCTGAGTCCAGTAATCTTTGTCTTTCAAGAAAAGGCAAGAATTCAGAAGAGTAGGCCTCTATTCAAGACCAGAATAATTTATTTATATAAATTACATAATGTATTTTATTAAATTTACTTAAATTTTGATAGTGTATATCAAAAGATAAAAATCTAAAAGTCTTTTTGACATTACAGTCAATTGTGTTAAGATATTTTGGCTTCTTAGAATTAGCCTGTAGGAGTATTGTGTTAAAGACTGTTCTAAACTCCCTGGTGGATATGCGAGTGTTTTCCACTACACTTCAGAGAGCTATGAATTCATGAAAGACAGACAGATAGACAGACAGACACACACACACACACACACACACACACACACACACACACACACACACAAACCTTTTATATTTTGATATGTCTTAACTAGGTCAATAGTTGGGCCACTCCTGAACCTTCACGTGGCTAACACACTGCCCTCAGATATTCCTGTGTTAATACTTACTAAATCTATATTTGATCTCTGCTACCCCAGACCAAATTATAGCAATGGTTTCTGCATCATATATGCAAATCCCTGTGTAAACACAAATCAAATCCCCAACAGAAGGCAGTAGTTACTTGTGTTAGATAATTTTCATAGGATAACAAGGTAGAATCTGGTGGGGAAAATAACTCACTATATCCTGTTATCTACTTTATGCCCACCAGAAAATCCTTAAAGGAGATACTTCTTCCATCTATAATGACCACTTTTAGTGTAAATAAACATAAATATGTATCCTTGCCCTTAATTTGCTTATGCCATTCAGGGATCACAGATATTAATCTAACATTACCACAGATCATAATTACTTTAAACCATTGGGAATAGAATATAACTCATCGAAGAAGGTTGATGGTATAAGAAAAGAGCCAAGAGGATATATTTAATAAACACCCATGAATAGTGATATGCATTTAATATTAAAAATATTTCAAAGGAGGAACAAAAGTTGATTATGTAATATACTATTTATATTTGTTAATGGTAAGGACATTGCTAACCACATCAAAGACTGTTTAATTCAAATAATAAAGCTCATCACAATAGGAAACTCTGAAAAAATGATAAATTAAAAGGATAGAAATTGATCAAAGAGATTGAAAGAAAATTAGTATAAAGAAAATAGATTAATTAAAATTTCACTCACAAATTAAAAAACAATTATTCATATGCATTATTTATAAACAATGAATATATTATAACATTTTCATACATATATATGATATATTTTGAACATATTCCCTAAATACCTACTTTTCTTCCTCTCTTACTTCTCTTGATCTTCTTCCCCTTCTTCATTAGTCTATCTTCTGTGTTCATAAGTTCATATATATATGTGTATATATATGTGTGTGTGTATACATATATATATATATATATATATACACATACATACATACATACATACACACACACACACACACAAAGAGCATACCATTGGTTTTAATTAGAGGTCCTTAGAGAAATATGTATGATGGGTGATTTAAAGACATATAAACAACTTACTAATGGTATTTCCCCTGAAGAACACCATTTCCAATCTTATCAACCATTAACCAACAGATATGATCCTCAGCAGGGACAGGGCCTTGTGAGCATCTTCTTACCCTGACAGAATGTTGACCTGCCCAACATACTTTAAGTCTTACAAAGGTATTCACAGTTGCTGTAATTTCAGGATTACAAGTAATACCATGCACAAAGATAGCATTCTATGACTTTCTAACAATTTTTATGGATATTACATCCTTTCTACTTTCCTCTATGCTGTATTACCTGACATTGAAGGAGATGTTATACATTCGCTAGTTACAGCTGAGCATTAACCAGTCATATATTCTCATCTCTTTAATCAGAAATGCATTAAGCAGACTTTTGAGAGATATGGAGAAGAGACACCTAGAAGGCAACTGAAACAGAGACAGAAATTGGGGTTATGTGACCACAAACCAAAAGGCATTAAAGCCACAAGAACTTGACAAAGGTATGAGTCCTTTATTGCTAGGTTGATTTGGGATACAGGTTCCTAGATCTGTGGAGGAATAATTTCTGCTAATTTAAGTTGCATAATCTAGCTTAAACAGTTCCAAAAAAAACGAACACTACTAGAAATACTGTACACACACACACACACACACACACACACACACACACACACATACACAAAACCCTGAAGTTTCAACTTTTGTTTCCTCTACTCTTTATCTATGTACAGGTTGATTCACAATGCTCAGTAAATGTGGAAGCCTAGATGAAATTTTTATAAGCACAATACCAGATATAGATCAAAGAGAAGATCAGGGTCAGTTTGATTGAAATCATAGCCCGCCAATGTAGTCATTTGCCATAGCCACATCATCTGCCCTAATCTGACAATATTGGCAATTCATAATATAATAGTAAAAATTTTATACCAGAAAAGAGAGACAAGGACAGTGCAGTTGACTTAAGAAGTAGTTGTTATAATAAAATATTACTGAGTTGATAGCTTACACAGAACCAAAATTTTACCACACATAGTTACAGAAGGTGAGAAGGTGAAGATATAAAATATCTGAGGATTTGGTGTCAGGAGTTTGTTCGTTGTCGTTTGTTACTTATTGATGCATGGTGATGGTACTGAAAAGCAAGGCAGATGTCTGCAGCACGAAGTCCAAGGTAGTAATCTCATACATACAGATAGATCCATTAAACTTTAATAATGTCTTACACTGTGTCAACCCTTATACTTCCACATTAGGTGTTAGATTCTTAGATAACTCTTGAAAGACCAAAGCAAACCTATGTTATGATCATGTTTGTGCACCCTATAAATATCAGAATTTAGATATAAGACATAAGTACTGATTTTACATAATTACTAAAATCACTGACTTGTTTCATTCTACTGATATGTCTTGCCAAATTCATCCTTCCTTAATTTGCTGTAACTATGTTTTCTGTTGTTTGGTTGTTTTCTCTATAGCAAATTACTGTGTCTTTCTCATTTTATAATGTAAATGGTTATCTTTGTCTTGTGATGCCTCTACTATCAAACCTAACTTCTTTTTTAGTGTCTCAAATAATGCATATATAATTTTTCTGTAAAAGTATAGAGTCTGACGTGAAAGAAATACAAACACATCTAAGGTGAAAACAGCAGTGAACAAGACAGTAGGGATCCCTGGTTGGGTTCCCAGGAATCTTCTCGGTGACTTTTGAATTTTGGTTGAATTTCCACCTATGGCCTTTTGGAGTCCTTTGGTTTTTCTCCACAGCAAATTTCAATTTTTGATGAAATCATCAGTGTTGCAGAGTAAAAAAATATCTACCTGACTTAAGGTGAAAATATACAACAAACTTTCAACTTAAAAAGAAAAAAAAGTGCAAAGATTGGTGAAAAGAAGCCAGAACATTTGGAAAATACATATATTCTTACTCTAGTAAAAACTTTATTGCCTATTACAAATCAAAGACAGTTCATAAACACCTCTAATCCACATTCATCAAGCCCACTTCCTATATCTTATTACAAAAGATAGCTTTATAAACTGTATATCCTCAAACACAGCATAAAAAATGTTTTTGAAGCCATTTTCCCTATGTTACTAGTGATTGTGAAAGTAAATGCTATATTTAGGACCAATATATTAGCATTTAATATTCTTTAATTTCCAAATAAAGAATTGCCCATTTTTAGTGATATAATTCTCTTACTTTTTGTATATATGAAAAACATCTTCCTTCCAGTCTGAACCTGTGCCATGAGCAGACCTTGGGCACTGACTCAACCCCCAGTCCCTCAACACCCAGAGGGAGCTTCACTCCCAGGTACTCTGAAATGCCCAAGATCACTGGATTATAAAACCACAGAATCACAGGATCAAAGAGGAAATTCAACTCCCTGGAGATTGGACACATCCATGAGCATTGGAGCTCTGACACACCCAAGATCACAGTTGAGGCCACAATGTATTTCCCAATACCCAGTGTAACTGAGACTCCACAGGGACCAGGGAAACACAAACCTCTGCCCAGTCAGAGGCACAGTTTCCTTCCAGCTTGCACCTTTGCCTGAGCAAACCCACAGCTCTGGATCCACACCCACCACTGTAACACCCAGAGGCAGCTTGACTCTGAAAAACTCTGACAAACCCAAAATCTCAGAGGATTCCAGAATCATAGGATCGCTGAGACAGCTGGACTCTGAGGAGTTCTGGCACAACCAGGATCACAGGAGGTACAGGCTCCACTCAGAGACACCAAGGGAAGGTAGCACTAGAGATAACCGATGGAAAGAGGCAAGTGGAAGGACATAAGCAAAAGAAATCAAGGCTACTTGATAACATCAGAAACCAATTCTCCCACTACATCAAGCTCAGGATACCCCATCACACAGGAAAAGCAAGATATGAAATCACATCTCATGATGATAATAAAGAACTTTAAGAAGGACATAAATAACTCCCTTAAAGAAATTCAGGAGAACACAGATAAACAGGTAGAAGCCCTTAATGAGAAAACACAAAAGTCCCTTAAAGAATTACAGAAAAACACAACTGAACAGGTGAATTAAACAAAACCATCCAGGATCTTAGAATGGAAATAGAAACAATAAAGAAACCACAAAGGGAGACAACCATGAAGATAGAAAACCTAGGAAAGATCAGGAGTCATAGATGCAAGCATCCCAACAGAAAGCAAGAGATAGAAGAGAGAATCTCAGGTTAAAAAGATACCATAGAAAACATTGACACAAAAGTCAAAGAAAATGCAAAATGCAAAAAGATCCTAACCAAACCATCCAGAAAATCCAGGACACAGTGACACGATCAAACCTAATGATAATACATATAAAAGAGGGCAAAGATTCACAACTTAAAAGGGTAGTAAATATCTTCAACAAAATTATGGAAGAAAACTTCCCTAGCCAGAGATGCCCATGAACATTCAAGAAGTCTACAGAACTCCAAATAGACTAGACCCAAAAATAAATTCCTCCAATCACATAATAATCAAAACACAAAATGCAGAAAACGAAGAAAGAATATTAAAAGCAGTAAGGAAAAAATGTCAAGTAACATATAAAAGCAGACCTATCATAATTACACCAGACTTCTCACCAGAGACTATAAATGCCAGAAGACCCTGGACAAATGTCATACAGACCCTAAGAAAACACAAACTCCAGCCCAGGCTACTATACTCAGCAAAACTCTCAATTACCATAGATGAAGAAACCAAAGATATCCCATAGCAAAAACAAATTTGCACAATATCTTTCCACAAATCCAGCCCTACAAAGAATAATAGATGGTAAACTCCAACACAAGGAGGGAAAATACAACCTATAAAAAGCAAGAAAATATATTCTTTCAACAAACCCAAAAGAAGATAGCTACACAAACAACAAAAATAACAGGAATCAACAATCATTTTTCTTAAATATCTCTTAACACCAATGGACTTAATTCTGCAATAAAAAGACTGTATATATAAACAGGACCCAGCATTTTGCTACAAAAAGGGTAAATACCTCAGTGGTAAAGACAGACAGTACTTCGGAATGAAAGGCTAGAAAAAAAATTTTTCCAAGCAACGATAAACAAGCTGGTATTGCCACCATAATGTGCAACAAAATAGATTTGAACCAAAAGTCATAAAAGGATAAGAAAAGATACTTTATACTCATCAAATGAAAAATTGAACAAGATAAGCAATCAATTATATGTATGATCCAAATGCATGGGCACCCAAATTCACAAAAGAAACTCTACTAAAGTTCAAAGCACACATTGCATCTCACATAACAATAGTGGGAGACTTCAACACCTAACTCTCAGCAAGGTACAGATCATGGAAACAGAAACTAAACAGAGACACAGTGAAACTAACAGAAGTTATGAAACAAATGGATTTAACAGGTATCTATAGGACTTTTCACCCTAAAACAAAAGAATATACGTTCTTCTCAGCACCACATGGTACCTTCTCTAAAAATGACCAAAAAATTGGTCATAAAACAGGGCTCAACAGATAAAAAAATATTGAAATAACTCCATGCATCCTATTAGGTCACCATGGACTATGACTGATCTTCTATGATAACAAAAACAACAGAAAGCCTACATATACATTTAATGTGAACAATTAAAGACTTTTTAGAATTTAATGATAATGAAGGCACAACATACCAAAATTTATTATAAACAATGAAAGCACTTCTAACAGGGAAACTTATACACTGAGTGCCTCAAAACAAAACAAAACAAAAAAAACCTGGAGAGAGCATACTCTAGTAACTTGATAGCACACCTGAAAGCTCTAGAACACAAACAAGCAAATACACCCAAGATGAATAGACAGCAGGAAATAACCAAACACAGGGCTGAAATCAACCAAGTAGAAACAAAAAGAATGAAACATAGAATGAACAAAACCATGAGATAATACTTTGAGAAAATAAAAAAGGTAGATAAAAGCTTAGCCAGACTAACTAGAAGGCACAGAATCAGTATCCAAATTTTAAAAATCAGAAATGAAACAGAATTTGAGGAAATTATAAAAATCATCAGATCCTACTACAAAAGCATAAGCTCAACAAAACTGGAAAATCTGGAAAAGTGGACAACTTTTTAGACAGATATCAGGTACCAAAGTTAAATCAGGATCAGATAAATCATCTAAACAGTCCCAACAACTAAAGAAATAGAAGCAGTCATTTAAAGTCTCCCAACAAAAGAGGCCCAGGACCAGATAGGTTTAGTGCAGAATTCTATCAGACCTTCAAAGAAGACCTAATACCAATACTCTTCAAATTATTCCACAAAATACAAAAAGAAGGAACACTACATACTTCATTATATGATGCCACAATTATGCTTATACCTAAACCACACAAAGACCCAAAAACAAAGAAAACCTCAGATCAATTTCACTTATGAATACCGATGCAAAAACCCTCAATAAAATTCTTGTAAAGGGAATCCAAGAACATATCAAAAAATCATCCAATGTGATGAACTAAGCTTCATCCCAGGGATGCAGGGATGTTTCAATATACAGAAAAACATCTTCATAATCCACTATATAAACAACCTCAAATTAAAAAAGCACATGATCATCTCATTAGATGCTGAGAAAGCATTTGACAAATTTCAATAAACCTTCATGATAAAAGACTTGGAAAGATCAAGAATTCAAGGCCTATACCTAAACACAGTAAATCAATATACATCAAACCAGTAACCAACATCAAACTAAATGGAGAGAAACTTGAAGCAATCCCACTAAACTCAGGTACTAGACAATGCTGCCCAATCTTCCTTAGCTATTCAATATCATATTCAATGTCCTAGACAGAGAAATTAGACAACAAAAGGATGTCAAAGAGCTACAAGTTTGAAAGGAAGAAGCCAAATAATCACTAATTGCAGATGACATAATAGTATGTTTAAGTGGCCCCAAATATTGTACTAGAGAACACCTAAACCTGATAAACAACTTCAGTGGCTGGATATATGAAAGATATGCAGGTAGATCAATGGAATAGAATTGAAGACCCAGAAATGAACCCACACACTTATGGTCACTTGATCTTTGACCAAGGAACTAAAACCATCCAATGGAAAAAAAGACATCATTTTCAACAAATGGTGCTGTTCATAGGAAGAACAACAATATCAACCAACCACATTCCCCCCAGAGCTCTCAGGGACTAAACCACCAACCAAAGAGTACTCATGGAACAACCCATGGTTCCAGCTGCATATGTTGCAGAGGATGAACTTGTTGGGTATCAGTGGAATGAGAGGCCCTTGGTCCTGTGAATGCTTGATGCCCCAGTGTAGGGGAATGCCAGGGCAAGGAAACAGTAGTGGGTGGGTTGGTGGGGCACTCTCATAGAAGCAGGGGAAGGGGTGGTGTGATAGAGGGGTTCTGAAAGGGAAACCAGAAAAGGGTATAACATTTGAAATGTAAATCTAGAAATAGCCAATAAAAGAAAAAAAAAACAACTAAAAGAGTTACATAAACACTGGTTAATTTTTATTCCATTTCTTCATATAATGATTGATTGATTGATTGATTTGTTTATTTTGAATAAAGGCATGTGCAATAAGCACACATGTGGAGGTAAAAGGCCAACTTGTTGGAATCAGTTCTCTCCTCTTACCATGTGGGTCCTAGTGTTCAAATTCTGGTGGTCATTTTTTATTATAAGGTCATTTGTACAATAATCAATCATACCAGGAAGTGAATACTTCTGTCTATATAAATATTGATTAGATTAGTTTTATATCTATAGTTTTAGAAAGAGCTTTATGTATTTTTATTTGTTTTTGGCTTTACTTTGTTGTCTGTCTCTCTCTTTCTCCTCATCCCCCTTTTACTTTTTGACAAAGAGTTATATCCTATAGTAACATGGGACTTACCTTTTTGAATTATTATGTGATCTCTCTGAAATGGTATTTTTCCATTTTCATTGATAACATTGATGTGTTAATTTCTGAAAACTGACAAAGCAGTTATCTTGCTAATAAAATATATATGCATAACTCTACACTACTTTGTTAAACTGATTATCTGCCAAGATATAATTTCAGCACGCCATTTTTCCGTTTCTTTCTTTTTATTTTGCACTGCTTTACAGATAAACATCAAAATACAATTTCCTGTCCTCTCATTTCTCCACATATTTTATTCTTTTTGTCTCTTGTTTGAACATAACATTTCAGAATTGTCCTCAAAAGTTATAAAAAGTTATTTTAAAAGCTTGACAGATTAGATAAAGGGATTAAATTCTTACTTATTCTCTGTTAGCATAGAAAATAGCAGGTGACTCATACCCTCGAGGTAAAATAATCACTTCATGCATTTTACTAAACAGTTTTCATAGAAAATACCATTGGTGTTTAATCAACAATACATAAAGTGAAAGTAGTTTAGTTCAGGAAACATCTATACTTATTTTGTCTTGTTTGGTGTTGAAAACTAATCAGTGACTAATATTTATTTCATTATAATGCTCTCAATAATATTTAGGTAAGGCATGGTGGTACACACAATAATTCTTATAATCTCAACACCTGAAAGGAAAGAAGAGTATCAGAAGTCCAAAGCCAAGCTTGGCTACATGTGGGTTTGTGGGCTTGCAGTGTGCTTTGAGCTTCATAAGACAGTTTCCAATAAATAAATAAATAACCTCATCAATGAATAAGTTTTTATATTAAAATATATTTGTATATATATACACACAATACAATATATATATATATATATATATATATATATATATATATATATATATATATATCCTCAAAAGTGTCTATCACTGCTTAACTTATAAAATAACATGAAATACGCATGGACTTATATCATAGAACTAAAAAGATATACTACAGATGTAAGGTCACAATATATTTATTAAACATATAGCATAGCAGAAAGCAGATTAGGACACAATGATCCTATGATATGATTCATATTTATGAGCTGAGGAGGAGCCAGATACTTAACTCTCTTACAGAAAAAAAAAACCCTGAAAATATAGCTAACTTATCAGAAAATAAATTATAACATCAATAAATATTTCATAGTCCAGAAAAATTGAAATAAAGCCCATGTACTTGACTCATTTCAAAAAAGCTCTATCGACCTCTTCCTTCAGGGAAGGGAGGGGTCTTCATGTCAACAGTCTTTAGTTAGCTGACCTCTTTATCCCCCCCCCCCCCTTTTCTTTGTGCTTGCTTCAATCCTGAAGCTATTGCTGATATTCTGATAGCTCTTATTCCTGGTCTTCTATATCTAATTCTCTATATTTCTGCTTTAAGATCATTAGCTGTACTGTACCTACTCATTCCCAAGCAAAAGTGACCAAGCAGTTCAAAATGTAGGAGCCAAAAGTCAGAAGTAAAAACAAGATGATTAAGGGACCTAATAGGGACGTGATCAGGGTGGTGAACCAAGGATAATTGTTAAATCAGGATTCAAACCAACCTTGGGCTTGTTCTCTTTCTCTTTTCTGCTTGGCTAGCCCTTTTCTCACCTTGGCCATTGACTCTTTAAGTACCCCTGGTATGGTCTCTAGTCAGTGCTTTCCGATATTTCACACCCCCAGGTAGCACAGAAAAAGTGATTTGGTCCCCTAACACTGATGGGCCTGCTGCTGGCTTCTGACATTTCTCACATCTCAGGGGCACACATATATGGGAGTTCTTGCAGGACATTCCTAAACTTCAGGTATCCACACTCTAAGCCCCACACTCCAAGGCCGCTTCTGGGACACAGTTTAGATTTACAAGTCCCTCGTCCCCCACATTTGGGTGATCCCTCCTTGTGTCTCCAGGGCGGAGACACCCCAGAAGTCAAGGCCCATCACTACATCACAGAGATCAAAGACAAGGTCCAGCCACCAGATACAATGCGAGTAGTAAACCAAGCCACATCCCCAGTGGCTAAGAGCACCTGCCAAGTCACCATAGTAGGGTTATAGGAACTTCAGAGGCTCAGCACCACTTCCCTCCTAGAAGAGACAGGTCAGGGAGCAGGTAGGCACCCCTCCCCTCCTGGAAGAGAAAGGCTGACTACATTCCTCAGGAAGACCACTGGGGGGACTGACCATTGCTACCTCAGTCCCTAAGAACCAATCAGTTTAAAAGTCACACTGTTATGTGTGCCTAATGGCTGCTGCTCTGTACGAAATCTCACTCAACAGCCCACCCAGGTTCATTGCCTCTCCTTCAAGTATGCGATAACCCCAGTATGCTGGAACAATAAATTTTTCTTGCTTTTGCATGGAAAAAAAAAAAAAAAAGGCTGTCCATGAGTGAACCAATGAATATACATCGTAATTCAGGGTCTTGGAATGTAATTTTTTTTTTCTTAGACATAACAGCAACTTATACTCAGAACACCAAGGCCTACACTCAATTGACTGGGATTTGAAAAATGAAAAACCTCAAAATTGTGGCTTAATATCAATACAGTTATAAAATGAAAAAAGACCATCTGATGTAACTTACTTGACTGTGTGAATCAAACACAAAATTCATTGGAGAAAAACATTTTCACATAAAACCTCAGGTTAGTTCTAAGTGTTTAATCTAGCATACTTAATAACTGATAATATAACCATGTTTTTAAATATTGAAAAATTCAAATGAGAAAATAAAGATTTTAACTGAAGTATAGTAGGAAGCAGACTATATTTTAATTGCTAAAATTTTGGCTTTGGTAATGACTGTACATGATCGTAAGCTTTATAAAAATTATAGGATATCAAGTTCTGGGGTATCTGTGAAGGATTCTATTTCATAGGTTACCTGAGGTGGGAAGACTATGCTAAGTGTGGGCAGCACCATTTTTGAGGGAATTGGGTCTTAAATTTATATATATCAAGTGAACTCCAGCCTTCATCAACCTCTGCTACCTGATTGCAAATACTAGTAAGAGCCCTCCTCCTCACCCTATTGAACACTCTGTCTTGTACAAAATATAAAGCCACTGAAAGAAGAGAATCTAATGTGCATATGCCATTAAAGGGGTTTCATGACCCTTGCAAACATCTTTCAGAACTGTTACCAGTGGTTAAAATTTGAGTTTGTTGCTTCGATGTTTATGATTCTTTGTTCAAAGAATTGAAAGAAAGGCTCAGAGAGATTATAAGGAGGGATTTTTATTTTATAAAGAAAAAGCAATGGTATAGATCAGTTGTGCTGTTAGTGAACTCTGTAGTCTGCAGAAATTTCAGATCTGCATATGGTTTAGCATTTTGTTTGGAAGGGAAAATATCCAGATATGTGATGATATATTTATTGATTGTCTATATACTGACTTTTTGGATAGTTTTCAAGTTTGGAAGAAACATTATTTGAAACTGGTGAGAAAGACACTTGGGGGATATTTGCATGAACATCTCTTCAATGGTAAGAGAGTATATAGATACTCTGTCACATTTAAATGATCTAGAATTTTATATAAATGGATGATTTCAATAATCATTTAAGTATGGTAACTTCTGGAGATGTCAAATTGTTGAGGAGCATGAAATTAGAATTGTTTCGTTTTGGTTTTCATCTTGAAGACATCTAGGCTGAGAGACTCATTACTAGGTGGGCTCATGAGAACTGACAGAGGGAAGAATACCTTCCTCTAGAATGTTTGGCAGAGACCTATATAGAAATGTCTGAGAGGAAATCAGTGCTGATTTTGTTTTCCCATCAAGCTCATTAGTACATCTATGTTGTTGCTACCGTTGCTGCTATTTTTGCTGATAGCAACTCCATTCTTTGGCCTTCATTTATCAAATGAAGAGCAGCATCTAACCAAGAATTTTCTCTGCATTCATCCCTAGAATGGGATGACTGGGTCATACAGACTCTTGTACAGAGAAGCTAACTGGTTCTCAGCTTCTCTAATGAACACGATAATGTTGACTACCAAGCCTATATCATGAAAGCCAATCTAATAAATTCTCTTGTACTACTAAATAATTATATTTGTCCCATTGATCCATACATAATTGAATAGAATGCATATAAATGATACACTAATAATATCAAAGTTAGAAATGGCTGAGATGTCAGCCCTAACTACATTTACCTATGAGTAACACAACCACAACATGGACCCAGATTGTGAGACACACACACATGTAAACACATCTATATGTAACAATGATAATTATGGAAAAATCAGGAACTTTCGAGCAGTAGCATGACACAAAAAAGAGCTGAGAAGGGAGAATGAAGCTAAGCATGATACACTAGTCAAGCAAAAAAATCTCAAATAAGTTGAATTATTAATAAATATAAATGCTGAGAGCAACTTAGATTTAAAAAGAAGTCAGGTTAGTTATACAATAATTATATATATATATGATATAATTATTATTAATATTTTTCTTCTCAGTAACCATTCATTTTATAAAATAAATAGGTGTTATTTAACAAATTTGAATACTAAAATTTATATGAACAGAAGAAAAAATCAAACTACCTAATAATTCAGTTTATAATAAACTGTCATATGATGATGTAAATATCATGTATTTTTTATATTTAATTCATTTTTATTGGATATTTTATTTATTTACATTTCAAATGCTATCCCCTTTTCCAGTTCCCCTATGAAACCCCCCATATCCCATCCCCCTCTGCCTGCTTCTATGAGGGTGCTACCACACATGCCCACCACTCCAACTTCCAAGTCCCTGGCATTCCCCTACACTGGGGCATCAAACATTCACAGGACCAAGGGCCTCTCTTCCTATTAATGCTTCATAAGGCTATCCTCTAATACACATGTGGCTGGAGCCATGGGTCCTTCCATGTGTACTCCTTAGTTGGTGGCTTAGTCCCTGGGATCTCTGGGGGGGTCTGGTTGGTTGATATTGTTCTTCCTATAGGGTTGCAAAGCCCTTCAGCTCCTTCAGTCCTTTCTCTAACTCCTCCTTCTCAATTCAATGGTTGCTGTAAGCATCCACCACAGTATTTGTCAGGCTCTGGCAGAGCCTGTCATGAGATAGCTATATTAGGCTCCTGTCAGCAAGCATTTCTTGGTATCAACAATATTGTCTGGGTTTGGTGAGTGTATATGGGATGGGTCCCTAGGAGGGGCAGTCTCTGGATGGCCTTTCCTTCAGTCTTTACTCCATACTTTGTCTTCATATTTCCTCCCATGAGTGTCTTGTTCCTCCTGATAAGAATGACCAAAAACATCTACACTTTGTTCTTCCTTCTTGAGCTTCATGTGGTCTATGAATTGTATCTTGGGTATTCTGAGATTTCAGCTAAAATCCAATTATCAATGAGTGCATACCATGTGTGTTCTTTTGTGATTGTGTTAACACACTCAGGATGATATTTTCTAGTTCCATTCATTTGCCTAAGAATTTCATGAAGTCATTGTTTGTAATAGCTGAGTAGTACACCGTTGTGTAAATTTACCACATTTTCTGTATCTATTCCTCCATTGAAGGACATCTGGGTTCTTTCCACCTTCTGGCTATTATAAATAAGGCTATTGTGAACATAGTGGAGCATGTGTCCCTGTTATATATGGGAGCATCTTCTGGGTGTATGCCCAGTAGTGGCACAGCTGGCTTCTCAGGTTGTAATATGTTCAATTTTCTGAGGAATGTCCAAACTGATTTCCAGAATAGTTGTACGAGCTTGCAATCCCACCAATAATGGATGAGTGTTCTACTTTTTCCACATACTTACCAGCATCTGCTGTCACCTGAGTTTTTGATCTTAGCCATTCTGACTGATGAGTGATGAGAAGTAGAATGTCAGCATTGTTTTGATTTGCATTTCCCTGAGGACTAAAGATGTACATTTCTTTAGGTATTAATTGGCTATTTGATAATTCTTAGTTGAGAATTCTTTGTTTAGCGCTGTACCCCATTTTTAATAGGGCTACTTGGTTCTCTGGAGTATAATTCCTTCAGTTGTTGTATATATCAGATATTAGCCTTCTATCAGATGCAGGATTCATAATGCCCTTTTCCTGATCTACTGGTTGCCATTTTCTCCTATTGACAATGTGCTTCGCCCTACAGAAGCTTTGCAATTTTATGAGGTCCCATTTGTTGAATTTTGAACCTATAGCACAAGATATTAGTATATCTGGGTTTATGTGGAGGCCCTTGATCCACGTGAACTTGAGCTTTATACAAGGAGATAAGAATGGATCGATTATCATTCTTCTACATGCTGACCATCAATTTAACCAGCACCATTTGTTGAAAATGCTGCCTCTTTTCCACTGGATGGTTTTAGCTTCTTGGTCAAAGATCAAGTGACCATAAGTATGTAGATTCATTTCTGGGTCTTCAGTTCTATTCTATTAATCAACCTGCCTATCTCTGTATCAATATAATGCAATTTTTATCACTATTTCTCTGTAATACAGCTTGAGATCAGGGATGGTGATTCCCCCAGAAGTTATTTTATTGTTCAGAATAGTTTTCACTATCCTGAGGGATTTTTTGTTGCTGTTGTTATTCCAAATGAATTTGCAAATTGCTCTTTCTAACTCTAAGAAGAATTTAGTTGGAATTTTGATGGAGATTGCATTGAAACTGTAGAACGCTTTTGGCAATATGGCCATTTTTACTATATTAATGCTGCTAATCCATGAGCATTGGAGAACTTTCCATCTTCTGAGATCTTTGGATTATTTCTTCAGAAACTTCAAGTTTTGATCACACAGATTCACTTGCTTGATTAGAGTCACACCGATGTGTTTGATATTATTTATGAGTATTGTAAGTGGTATCTTTTCCCTAATTTCTTTCTCACCCTTATTACCTTTTGTGTAGAGGAAAGCTATTGATTTGAGTTGATTTTATAACCAGCCACTTTGCTGAAATCATTTATCAGGTTTAGGTGTTCTCTGGTACAATTTTTGGGGTCACTTAAATATACTATTATATAATCTGCAAATAGTGATAATTTGACTTCTTACTCTCCAATTTGTATCCTTTTAACATCCTTTTGCTGTCTAATTCCTCTGACTAGGACTTTCCGCATGATATTGAATAGGCAGAGAGAGAGTGGCCAGCCCTATCTAGTACCTGAGTTTAGTGGGATTGCTTCAAGTTTCTCTCCATTTAGTTTTATGTTGGCTACTGGTTTGCTGTATATTGCTTTTTACTATATTTAGGTATAAGCCTTGAATTTCTGATCTTTCCAATTGTTCAAATGCTTTCTCAGCATCTAATGAGAAGATCATGTGTTGTTGTCTTTTTTTTTTTTTTTTTGAGTTTGTTTATATACTGGATTACATTGATAGATTTCTGTACATTGAAGCATCCCTGCATCCCTGGGTTGAAGCCTACTTCATCATAATGGATGATCTTTTTGATCTTTGGAGTCGATTTACAAGAATTCCATTGAGTGTTTTTGCATCGATATTCATAATTAAAACTGGTCTGAAGTTCTCTTTCTTTTTGGATTCTTGTGTGGTTTAGGTATAAGTGTAATTGTGGCTTCTTAGAGTGAATTGGGTAGTGTTCCTTCTGTTTCTATTTTGTGGAATAGTTTAAGGAGTATTTGTATTAGGTCTTCTTTGAAGATCTGATAGAATTCTGCACTAAACCCATCTGGTCCTGGGTTTTTTTGGTTGGAAGACTTTTAATGCCTGCTTCTACTTCTTTAGGGGTTATGGGACTGTGTCGGGCCATGTTGGAAATCTGTTTTCTGGTATAGCTAAGGTTTGAATGCTGCAGGCCCAATAGGCAATCTTCAGCTTATAAGGGACAGCAATCATTTGCCCAAGCTCCTAGAATACAGCTTCTAACATGTGGCTACATCTCTCCATAGGTCTGTGACATTTGGTCACGTAAAAAAGGGTCATGCCCCCCCAACACCCTGCTCAGGTAGAGGTGTGGCCATGCAGCCCCAAGCCATCCCCATGTTAATGAGACATCTAGAGACTTAGCCATGCCCCTTCTCATTACTATTTCTATCTCACCCTTCCCAGAGGTCATGGGTATGAGCTCATCCATGCCACTCACCACATTGCCAATAAACACCTTAGAATTATGGACTCTCTCTAGCAATGGATCCAACCTTCGATTAATGAGCTGCATGTCTACCCTCCTGCCGAAGGCATCTCAGCGGGACACCAGCTGTGCTCTGAACCCCATTTATTTCCAGCTCTCTGCAGCTTCCAGCGGTGTCCAATGCCCAGAGCCCGGGAACTCCAGAGCCTGCTGCGGTCGTCCCTGGGAATGTCCCCCTTCCCCACCCATGGGCGGTGTACTTGTGGCTTCACATAGCCCATGCCCTGAGGACTGTGGACAGAGGTGCACGGCCATTTCTCTAGTGTCCCACGCCTCACTCAGGAGCCTCAAGCACTCCAGGCGAACACGCAGGACTTCTCAACCTTTGCCAATTTGTTCCCCCAGGACTGTTTAGATGGTTTATCTGATCCTGATTTAATTTTGGTACTTGGTATCTGTCTAGAAATCTGTCTATTTCTTCTAGATTTTCAAGTTTTATTGACTATAGGCTTTTGTAGTAGGATCTGATGATTTTTTGAACTTCCTCAGTTTCTGTTGTTTTGTCTCCCTTTTCATTTCTGATTTTATTAATTTGGATATTTTCTCTGTGCCCTCTCATTAGTCTGGCTAATGGTTTATCTCTCTTTTTGATTTTCTCAAAAACCAGCTTCTGGTTTTGTTGATTCTTTGAATCGTTCTTCTTGTTGGATTTCAGCCCTGAGTTTCATTATTTCCTGCCATCTATTCCTCTTGGGTGTAGTTGCTTCTTTTTGTTCTTGTGCTTTCATATGGGCTGTCAAGCTGCTTGTATATGCTCTCTCCAGTTTCTTTTTGGAGGCACTCAGAGCTGTAAGTTTTCCTCATATCACTAGTTTCATTGTGTCCCATATGTTTGGGTATGTTGTGCTTTCATTTTCATTAAATTTTAAAAAGTCTTTAGTTTCTTTCTTTCTTTCTTTCTTCTTTGTCCAAATTACCACTGAGTAGAGCATTGTTCAGCTTCCATATATATGGGCCTTCTGTTGTTTTTGTTGTTTTTGTAGACCAGTCTTAGTCTGTGGTGTTCTGATAAGATGCATGGGATAATATCAATCTTTTTGTGTCTGTTGAGGCCTGTTTTTGACAAATTATATAGTAAATTTTGGAGAAGGTACCATGCAGTGCTGAGAAGAAGATATATTCTTTTGTTTTAGGATTATATGTTCTATAGATATCTGTTAAATCAATTTGGTTCATAACTTCTGTTAGTTTCACTGTGTCTCTGTTTAGTTTCTGTTCCCATGGTTTGTTCATTAATAAGAGTGGGATGTTGAAGTCTCCCACTATTAATCTGTGAGGTACAATATGTGCTTTGAACTTCAGTAATTTTCTTTTATGAATGTGGATGCATTTGGAGCACAGATGTTCATAATTGAGCATTTATCTTGGTCAATTTTTCCTGTGATGAGTATGAGGTGCATTTCCTTATCTTTTTTGATAATTTTTTAAAAAATTTCGATGTTATTCAATATTAGATTGGCTAGCCCAGCTTGTTTCTTGGGATGATTTGCTTGGAATTTTTTTTTTCTAGCCTGTTACTCTGAGGTAGTATCTGTCTTTGTCATTGAGGTGTGTTTCCTGTATGCAGCAAAATGCTGGGCTCTGCTTAAGTATCCAGTTTCTTATTCTATGTCTTTTTATTGGGGAATTGATTCTATTGATGTTAAGAGATACTAAGGACCAGTGATTGTTGGTTCTTGTTATTTTTGTTTTTTGAGGTGAAATTACGGGAATCGAAAACTATTGTTATTTGAAGGCACTTACTTTTTTATTGTTATTTAGTCTTTTTTTTTCTTTTACATTCCAGTTGATCTTCCCCTCCTGGTCGACCCTCTAATAGTTCCTCATCCCATTCCTCTCCAAGAGGATATGCCCACCTTCCCCCACCCCACCACATATCTTCCTTCCCTGGGACATCATGTTTCTCCAGGGATAGGTGCTTCTTCTCTCACTGAGGCTAGACCAGGCAATTCTCTGTTATATATGTGCAGGGGGCATCAGATCAGCTAGTGTATGATTACTGGATAGTGGCTCAGTGTCTGAGAGATCTCAGGGGTCCAAGTTAGCTACGATTGCCTTTCTTCCTATGGGATCATCCTCCTCCTCAGCTGCTTCCATCCTTTCCCTTACTCAACCATATGAGTCCACTGCTTCTATTCATTGGTTGGGTGTAAGTATTTGTATATGGCTTTTTAGCTGCACTTTGGCCCTCTCAAAGGGAAGTCATGATAGACTCCTGTCTGTAAGCACACCATAGAATCAGCAAAAGTGTCAGGCCTTAGAACATCCCCTTGTGCTGGACCCCATTTTCGAGCAGGTCATTGGACCTCCTCTTCCTCGGTCTCTTCTCCATTTTTGTCCCTGCAGTTCTTTTAGACAATTCTGGGACAGAGTTACTGACTGTGAGATAGAAACCCTATCCCTCCACTTGATGTCCTATCTTTCTACTGGAGGTAGACCCTACAAGTTCCCTCTCCACACTGTTGGGAAGTTCATTTGAGGTCAGTCCCTCTATGTCCTGAGGTTCTCTTATGTCCCAGCTCTCTAGAGGGTCTCCCCACCTCCTATCTCCTGAGGTTGTTTGTTCCCATTGTTCCTGCTGGCCTTCAGAGCTTCACTCCTTATCTTCATCTTCAATATCTGATCATGTTCCCCCTTTTCTCACCCTGTCCTCTTTCCTACCCTTGTTCCTGCATCTCCTCCCTTCCATTCTTATGATTGCTTTCTTCTTCCTCCCAAGTGGGATTGAAGCATCCTCACGTGTGCCCTTAGGCTTATTAACTTTCTTGAGTTCTGTGTATTGTATCCTGTGTAATCTATACTTCTTTGGCTAATATCCACTTATTAGTGATTACATGCCATGCGTGTCCTTTTGGTCTGAGTTTGTTCAATCAGGATAATAATTCCTAGTTCTATCCATTTGCCTTAAAAATCTCATGATGCTCTTATTCTTAATAGCTGAATATTATTCCAATGTGTAAATGAACCACATTTTCTGTGTCCATTTGTCTTTGGTGGGACATCTGGGTTGTCTGCAGCTTCTAGCTATCACAAATAAGGCTGCTATGAACATAGTGGATCACATGTCCCTGTGGTATGGTGGGGTTTCTTCTGGGTATATGCCCAAGAGTGTTACAGCTGGGTCTTCAGGTAGATCTATTTCCAAATTTATGAGGAACCTCCAGAATGATTTCCAGCGTGGTTGTACTTGTTTGCAATCTCATCAGCAACAGAGAAGTGTTCCTCTTTTTCCAAATTCTTGGCAACATGTGCTGTCACCTGAGTTTTTGATCTTAGCCATTCTGATTGATGTAAGGTAGATGCACTTAAATATAATTTGGTTGAAAGTTAAGTGATGTAGAATTGGCATTATTTTAAAAATTGAATTTTAAATATTTGTATATGATTTTTTAAGTTTACAAAATATATGTATTTTCATAAATGTCTGGTAGTCTTTTTTAAATTAGTTATTTGAGTGGTCCATGTTTCCTACAATGTTGTTTGATTATATTTACCTACTTCTCCAATTTTTCTAATATTCACCCCTCCTTCCATTCCTTCCCAACATTATTTGTTTTGTTTTAAACCTTTTAAAACCAGTTAGTAGTAAGAAAATAATATTGGATATTGTTCATCCACTACAGCATGGTCAATACATAAGTGATACATAGTCTTTGAGAAAACTGTCTTTACTCTCCTGGGAAGTAATAATGTCCATTCACTAAATGACTTGGGATGTGGCTGTGTGCTCAATTCTCTTCCATTCTGGGATTCCTTCTGACTTGAGGATGTATAGGTTTTGTGAATGCTGTCAGTTTATAGGTGAAGCTGCACTGCTGTGTCTAGAAGGTGTTTCCATGTAGTCATAGACCACTGCTTGTTCTTATACTGCGTCTGTCCCTCTTCTGCAATACTTCTCATTTTGAGAGGTGCTATTGCACACATGTTCTTTTTAATATACTCTGTATGTCACATGATAATCAACATCTACTGCAAATAGAAGCATCTCAAACAAGGGTTGAAAGAGGCACTGATTTCCAGTCAGCTGTATTTGTGAGAGTACACAAGGATATAAGTTTAAGATGGCTGTACCAGTAAGACGCACTTGTGATGTCTTTCCTGCCTTACATTCACCTGCTCTAGCTCTTCAGACAGTAATTTCTTTTCTTCTTTATGAATTATACTCTATTTTTATGAACTCTATTATGTTCATCATAACATTTTTATATAAAATATAATCACTGAGCAGAAGGTTAATATTCTCACTTTATGTATTATAGGAATATATTTAAGTACAATAGACATTCAGATTATTTTTCCACAATTTGTTCATGTTTCTCTTAAAATGCAAGACAGGAACTAAGCAACTCATACTTCTAATTTCAGCATGAAGAAGGCAGAGGCAGAATAATATGAGTCAGAGATCATGGAAGTCAAAATAGTGAGACTCTGACCCAAAAAAGGAAACAAAATATCAAGTGCATACATGGATGGACTATATTATTATAGTCCATGCATAGACTCTTCACTGGGTTTCAGTATTCACTTGGTTCTACTTCCAGTGAGACCTTAACACCACAACATAATGTAACTCTTTATAGATTAACATCAGGTGACTGTCCTGGGCCATATTATTTGTAATAGCTCATTGATATGCTGTAACAACAATTCCTCAATTTCAAATCAAGCAATATACCTGTCACTAAATTGCTTCACTATCTCAATTTTAGAGTTGAGTGATTTACTAATTTTTTCTCTTTTTTTTTTCTGTTCATAAAATAGAAATCATGAACGTACTAAATTCATAATGCTGATATAAAAAAACAGATGGGTGGATGCAAATAAAGCATTTGTAATAATATGTGGCACATGGTAGATTCTCATTAACAATTAAAATTTATTTTAGTAACATTGCCCAGATGGTTCAATGACACCAATGTTAATTCTGAAAATAATATAAATATATTACAATGACAGACAATGTTATTGATTTCAGTGTGGTTATTCAGGTGAGCTTCTTAACATTTGGGTAAGTGGCCACTGTATCAGAAATTGAATCAAATCACTTTAAAATAGAAGGCATGATAATATCCTGATTTTTTAATTATTTTCTTAATGTCTGTTAAGGATGTAATAGGTATAAATATTTCATACTGTACAAGAAACACTGGAGTATTTTATAAATAAGCAGAAATTACTTAAAGACATACCCAATCTAGAATGATCAAGATCAGTCTCTTCAAAACTTCCTTTTTGTGAAACCTCAGCTTGGGCCACAGGGCCCCACAGCTAATCAGCGCCGGGCAAAGATCCCTCGCTGGAGATCGCAAGACCCAGCAGAGGGCCAAAGACACGCCCCACAGCTCACCAGAGACT
>CM052716.1:60937634-60962997 GCA_028551405.1 Uromys caudimaculatus
CCTGAGGGTGCTAGGGGCACCAGTAAAAGGGAATGTCAAGGTGGGAATATGGGAATGGGTGGGCGGGTAGGTGGGAGGAGGAATTCCCTCACAGAGGCGGGGAGGGGGAGGGGACACGGGGTTTCTAAAGAAAAGGGGAATCATCGGAAATGTAAATAAAATATCAAAAATAAATAAATAAATAAATAAATAAATAAAATAAATAAATATGGCTGCTATGAAAAAAAAAAAAAAAACAAAAAACTTCCTTTTTGTGTAAAAGCAAAATATAGCTGGGACCATAATTAAGAGATAAAACTCTTCCTTATACTGTCCAGTAATCCCAGGTTCTAGATTATATTTCTGATAAAGCAGAAAACAGAAACCAAAACAAAACAAAACACCAGGTAAGTTAATTATTGGTGACTACTTTTAATCTTGTGTCAGAAACAGTTTCAACATCGAACAATTTCATTGTTTAGTGTAATGATTATTTGAGTACTTTAGTAGTTTCTTCAGTGAACAACAGTTTTAGTGTCCCATGACTAGAAATAGCTTAAAAATAGTGTAGACATGATCACTGTATAATTTCTTGTTCTGAACAGGAAAACTGGCATTTTTTTTAGACTGGTCATAACTGTGTCATTAGAATCTGCCATATTCTCTGACTTTTGAAATTTAAAAATTGCTATGCAGTCATTTCTAACATATAGAGATAAAATAAAAAAACAAAGAAGTAATTAATTTATACCAACATTTTCTGCCAAGCTCTTTATCAACAAATGGTAAGTCACAACAAAATTTAATTTATACAACTTATCCTTTTACATTCATATATGCTTCATGGCAGGCACATTCTCCAAACTAAATAAACAAATAAAACTAAAAATATGTATTGCATCTTTATGCATACATAGAGATATCATATATTCATACAAATACATATTTTAAATAAGTTCATACACAATAATCTACTATAAAACCCTTTTAGGAAGTCTTATTTGGAAACCTGTTAAAAATATATTCTTAAGCTGGGCAGTGGTGGCACATGCCTTTAATCCAGCACTTGGGAGGCAGAGGCAGGCAGATTTCTGAGTTTGAGGTCAGCCTGGTCTACAGAGTGAGTTCCAGGACAGCCAGGGCTATACAGAGAAACCCTGTTTTGAAAAACCAATATATATACACACACACATATATATATATATATATACACACACACACACACACACATATATATATATATATATGTATATATGTATGTGTGTGTATATATACATATATATTATTAAAGAGAATGCTTTTTTTCAGGCATACTCTTACTTCTTGTCATCTATATAGTTAAAATTATTCCTGCTATACACAAATGAATAAAGAAAATTACCTATTGTGATGGTGAAGAAACCAAATATCATTTTATATACATTTGTGAAACTTATATTCAGCAACTGAAAACTCATAGAAAGCCACTAACTGGTATCTTGGTATTTGATAGTACTTAGAAGAAGTTGTAACCAAATCCTTGGATGGGAATCAATTTAACTGACTATTTAAACAGTAAAAAATAAAGAATGACAAAATTGTTTATGTCAGAATTTTAGAGACTTAATTGAAATCTTATTAGAAAAACAGCAACACTAAGGACTTTAATCTGGTTAATCAAAGCTCAGTGTGATGCTGATTTTTTTCATATATAAAATTAGATATTCCCTGCAGAATTATATAAACTTTAATGTAATATTTAAATCTCCATCTTTCTTAAAAATTATATATACATAAAGTCACACTCACATTTATGCAGATTCCTAAATACAAATAAAATATAAATCTCATGAGTATAATACTACACGCATTGCAACTGAGAATATCACCACTTCCCTCTCCCAGATTTAGCTTGTTCATTCTTCATGATCCTCCACATCCACACTTTCTCCCCATTCTACAAGACCTAGCTTAGCTCCCACATCCAGTGCTACATCTTTGTCATGTCAACCCTGATTTCATTGTAAACTACTTCAAGGTTTCTAGCAGGAAAACCCCAAATTACCATTATCCAGACATCCTTTCTGCACTGAATACAACATTACCACCAAGCTAAATTACTCATATATGCATAAAAGGTTCAGCCTGTTAAATCTTCATTATACTCCACAAACCACTAGATCTAACTGAGTACCACATGCCATGGCGTAACCCAGTACTTGCTGGGTCACCTATGTCAAATCAATCTCTTGGCTTTTGGATCTTCTTTAACAATCCTTCAACAAACAGGTACATGCCATGCAATTATCATTTGACCAAGCAAAATCAAACCACAGACTCCAGACTTGGACTACGAGCCATATCCTCTATACGTGAGTAGTCCTCTCTGTCCACTTGATTTCATTTACCCAAGCTCTTTCTAGCTCCTAGGCTTAACTCCATGCACATCTACTCTTATCCAACAAACTTCTCTGGCGATATCAGAATTGCAGTTGACCAAAAAAAGACATGTGATAAGAACCCATTGCTAAACTATCAATAATATGAAAGAACAAGTCAGTATCTTTTTCCAAAACATATGAGCCATGTTGAAATATTTCTCATTGAGAATTACAGAAGGAACCTCAAAATACAGAATTTAAAAGAATAATCACAAACTTCATCAAAGAATTCAAAGGATTTAAAGAAGATACAAAGCAAGACCTTAATATAATTTAGGAGAAAGAACTTAAAGATAAATTAGAAATTAAATGTATGAGAAAATCCCAAGAAAGCACAAATATCAGGCTACTGAAAATAATGATAATCCAGAATTTGAGAACAGTATTCAAGAAATAAATAGAAATGTTTCAGAGTGCTCAAGCTGAAATTAAGTTAGAACTGAAAATCAAATAAATCAAATAGAACATCAAAGCAAAGCCTTCCAAGTAGAATGAATCAAGCAGGTGATAAAATATTAGAACTCAAAGACAGATATGAGTATTTAAAAAAATTAAACAAGAACTATGGATTAAAGCGCGCGCGCGTGCGCGCGCGCGCGCACACACACACACACACACACACACACACACACACACACACACACACATTCACACAGGAAATGAACACACAGAAAAAGTTCAACAATATCAAAGAAGAAAATTCCCCCAGACTCAGGAAATATAAACCCATACAAAAAAGAAGCACACAGAACACCAAATAGACAAGTACAGAAAAGAAATTTTTCATGGCTTATCAGAGTGAAAACACTATGTATACAAAACAAAAAGTTTATTGAGAGCTGTAAAAGGAAAAAAAAAAAAAAAACCACAAGTCTCATATAAAGGAAAACCTACTAGAGTAATCTCCTCCTCCTCCTCCTCCTCCTCCTCCTCCTCCTCCTCCTCCTCCTCCTCCTCCTCCTCCTCCTCTTCTACTTCTTCTTAATCTTTTCTTCTTCTTCTTCTTCTTCTTCTTCTTCTTCTTCTTCTTCTTCTTCTTCTTCTTCTTCTTCTTCTCTCTCTCTCTCTCTCTCTCTCTCTCTCTCTCTCTCTCTCTCTCTCCTCGGTAATAAAACTAATTTTCAAAACTAATTAAACTAATTTTTAAAAACAAGTTTAAAAATACACTTCTAGGTTTGAAACCAACATTAACATCAATCCACTTGCCTAAACATCAAGGAATGCATATTCTCCTCAGCAGCACATCAAAGCTTTTCTAAAACAAACCACATTTCTCTCTCTCTCTCTCTCTCTCTCTCTCTCTCTCTCTCTCTCTCTCTCTCTCTCACACACACACACACACACACACACACAGAGAGAGAGAGAGAGAGAGAGAGAGAGAGATCTTTGCAAATTTACAAAGATCTAATATCTCCCTGTATCATAGCTAAGCACTATGCAATAAAATTTAAGGTTGACAACAATAAAAAAAATACTAAATAGGAAATACTAAGTAAATAAAATTCCATGATGATTAAAATTCGTATTGCTAGCCGGGCAGTGGTGGCGCATGCCTTTAATCCCAGCACTTGGGAGGCAGAGGCAGGTGGATTTCTGTGTTCGAGGCCTGGTCTACAGAGTGAGTTCCAGGACAGCCAGGGCTACACAGAGAAACCCCGTCTTGAAAAAAAACCAAAAAAAAAAAAAAAAAAAAAATCCTATTGCTGAATAAAGAATGGTTCAAAGAAGAAATCAAGAACTAACAAAACAAAATAAAGTTCCTGAAAATAAATGAGAATTAAATACAACCCAACTTCTGAAACTTGTTGGATTTATCATTGATGACATTTATAGAGATACTTAGATAATAAGGTTCTGATTAATGAATTTATAAGTCCCTGTTGAAATGGTAACATGATAGTATTACTGAGAGTTCTTTAAAATAAGAGATAGGCATAAGCAAGTTAACATCATTGTACATGTGTGACTGACAGCTACATTTTGCTGCACCTCCTCCTTTATTTTCCTTCTCTATAGTCTCTATGTACAGAGAATATAAAAATGGATTTCTAGACATATCTCTGCTAATGTAATGTTCTGTTCTCACACATATGCAAAATATATGTGGAATGAAACTAGTAGCTAAAATATATTCTTCTATGCATCCTTAACTATGTAATATAATAATATTACACTTTGAGATAGAAATAACCAATATATTGTATCATCAATAGTCATACTCTAAAAAATACACCTGCAATAGTGGAGATGTGGTTTCCATGGTTCTAGTGCAAACATCAGACAGCACTGTAATGGAGAAGGTTTAAAAGAATGAGACATCTCTTTCTTGGGGTTTGGTAAGTTTTATTTTTTCTAGATTTTATTGAGAATATTGTTCTGGGCTTTAGAACCAAAAGTTCTAATCTTATTATTCTTAGGTCATGTCTTTTCATACTATCCCAGATTTCCTTGAATTTTTGTGTCAAGACATTTTTTAGATTTAACATTTTATTTGACTAATGTATCAATTTCTTCTATTGTATCTTCTACACTGAGATTTTCTCTTGCATCTCCTGTATTTTGTTGATGATGCTTTCATCTGTTGTTCCTGTTCTCTTCCCTAGGTTTTCCACCTCCACAATTCCCTCAGTGTATGTTTCTTTATTGCTTCTACTTCCTCTTTCAGGTTTTGCAGTTTTATTTATTTATTTCCTTACCAGTTTAATTGTATTTTCTTGTATATCTTTAAAAGTTTGTTTCCTCTTTAAATAATTCTGTTTGATTGTATTTTCTTGTATTTCTTTAATGATTTTTTTTCATTTCCTTGTTAAAGGGCTCTATCATATTCATAAGATTGAATTTAAGGGCATTTTCTGGTGCATCGGTTGTATTTGGATATCCATCGCTTGCTATAATAGGCTAGCTGTGCTCTGAAGGTATCATATTGCTCTGACTTTTGTTGATTGTGTTCTTTTGAGGGGCTTTAGCCATATGGATGGCTTTAGTTCCTGGATGTACCTTTTGTATAGGTATTGTGAGAGTAGTTAACTTCAATAGTCTTGGTATGGAAGTCTCTGATGGGTATCCTTGGGGGTGTATGGTTCTGGGTCTGTAGGTCTGTATGGTTCAGGAGCCACAGGTCCAATGAAGCTGAACAGAGAGCTGACACTACAATGGGGGGTCTAGCTGTGCTATCAGACTGCTCAGAGCAGCTTGGGGTGCACCAGAGGTCTCAATGAGGAAGGAACATGGATGGGGAAAGAAAGCTAACCTGTATGTTTCAGGATCCGCAGGTCTGATGAAGGTAGGTAGAGAGGTGGGGAAGAAAGGGGGTACAGAGGGGATATCAGGATGCTTAGGGTTGCTTATCACCCACAAAAAGTTTGACCTAAAATTTTTCCTGTGTGCAAGAAATGCAGGTACTAGGGATTTAGCAGAGACTAAGGGAACAGGAAACCAATGACTGGCCCAACATGAGACCCATTTCTTGGGCAAGCACAAATATCTGACACTATTAATGATACTCTGTTGTTCTTTCAGACAGGAGTCTTCCTGGCTGTCCTCTGTATCTACTTCTGTGCTTTGCAGGAACATGTGCTTGTTTGTGTGTGTGTGTGTGTGTGTGTGTGTGTGTGTGTGTTTCATCCCTTTGAAGAAAGCATTGGTTTTAACCAACATGATCAGAACATGTTTTCCGTAATTTAGAAGACATATTTTAAATGTCCAAGAGAAAATTTATTATTTCCCATTTAAAATGTATTTGAGAAATTACATCCAGTTAGGTGGATATAAAAGTCTAAGTTTGTTAAACTAGTAAATAAATTGGAAACAATACATAAAATGATTTAATAACAACAATGGTATATGTGAAACAGGTATTCGATTTGACAAAACACAAACGTTTCATCAAAATAGCTTATATGCTCATAGAATATGATTTATGTAATAGGAAAAGAAAATAATAAAAGTCCTGCAGAGATACTAAAATAAAATCTTGTTTTCTGATGTTTGTCTGGATTTGTGCAGCAGCACAAATACAAATGGAAACATAAAGGCCACCACAACTCCTTCCAGAAGAGAAATGAGTTTTGCTTAGTAAATGCATTTATATCTGTCTTGTGAGGAAAGTTGAGAATCTAGGGTTAGTCACCCTGGTAGCAAGTCTATGAAAGAACTGGATTGTTTTTCAACATGAGAAATGAGCATGGGTTTGTGGAGTAAAGGAAAGATTATAGGAAAAAAATGGAAATAATATATGAGGGCAGCAATAAGCCAGTGTTGAAAGGAGGTATCAAGATCCCTTTCAAGCAATTTTAAGGAATAAAATATCATCAGAACCATTTTAAATAATTAAAACAAAATTTTTATTTGAATGTATTTGGATTTGATTGTAGTCCCTAGCAAAAGGGAGGTGGGCTACAACTTGAAACCTGGCTCTAATCCAATGCTAGTAACATCAATAGAAATGTTTTGTTATTCAAACTAGAATGACCCAGAAATAGCATGATTTATATAATAAGTACAAACTAGTTTAATAAAGCAGCATGGGAGACAGAAGCTTTTCAGGAATAAGATTGCAACTGGAGACATATGTTTATGTTGGTGTAACATTTTCAAGACTTAAATTCCATCTTCGTGTAAAATGCAATGTATTTTCTGAAATAAAGTAGAAAATTAAAATGAGGGCTAAAAGAATGGTGTTATAGCAAGCATTAAAAAGAGAGAGAGACCCTACTACAAAGATGCTATTGTGAAGCATTCCATCTAAACTGTACCACTTTCTTCATACTACTAAATTGTTATATTATTTATACATTTTGAATATATGTATATAAAGCTCATAATATTTTTGTTTGCTTTAGTAGAATTCAACAGATAGTATCCTTTTATGACATAAGAACAGAACGTCACTATTTCAGAATATAGCCAGTTTCAGGAATGTACAAATAGCTGCTGTGCTTACTGGACAAAGAGATCTGAGAAGAAAGCCTCTGTGAAATAAAGTAGAATAGCATGTGAGAAATTTAAATTAAAATTCACAGAACATACTCAAAATTACCTGAACCAAAATATTTTTAATGTTAATACAAGTAGGCTTATTTAAGCTTATAATATATGGTAAACCTGTGAGATGTTTTATTCACATGTGAATATGTCACTAAGTTTATAGAGTAAAATGTACAGTTCTAAATTAATTATACCACCCTCGTGTGCATCAATAATCCTTTCCTTGTTATAAGCTATTTAGATTGAATTGATAATGTGAGCTTACATACATGAGTAATTTTTTGCTTTCAATTTTAATATTTTGTCTTTTATTAAAGAGAGATGTCAGTGTATTCTGAGTATGGTTTCCTTTCTCCTAGATCCTCCCCACTGAATCTCCCATCTACATCCTTGTCATTTCTGCCTCTTGTTAGAAAACAAAATGGTATCTAAGAAATAATAAATAAAAAACAATAAATAAGATATATCACAAACAAATTGGAACACAATAAAACAAGCAAATAAACAAATAGCTAAAGTAAAAGTAAAAGAAACATACCTTACTAGCACAATGACTGGGCTTCTCCCTAACTCCATGTGACTAACAAACTTTTCCCTACAATGCTTCTGAGTTAACACATTTTAATATCTATATTTTATCTCTGCTACTTCAGACTCAATCAGAGCAGTGGCCTCTGGGGCCACATTTCCAGATTCTTACATGTCAGCAGGCTCTTAATTCTGACCTTTCTGCTTCTCCATCTTTCTTCCTTTTTCTCCTCCCTTCCATTTCTTGCCCAAGAGTCCTAAAATTCCAGCCTCTTTCATTTTGCCCAGCCATTGGTCAGTGGCTCTTTATTGATCAATCAGAGCCAACTAGGGGCAGGCTTCCTTTAGTCTCATGTGCAGGACATTGCAAACAGGCTTTTTGAGTAATACAATTAGCTTTAGAACACAAGGCGATGCATTTTATTATGTACAAAGATGGCAATTAATTTATGACATCTACATTTAAGTTTTTAATAATTTTGTAATATGAAATAGGAATATTATGATTCTTGTGACATTACTCAAATGAGCAAACATTACTGAAACAGAAATAGAAACAAATGACAAAGTAGTTTAGTGGAAATATAAGTTCTGATATTTAATCAAATTTGAATTCTTAATATTAAGTCACAAGTTCCCTGGGATATTATGAATCTATAACCAAATAAAAAAATTAAGAAAAACTAAGTATAAAGACAACGATGGACTAAAACCATGAGGCAACAGCAAATTGACATTGCCAATATAGTTTCACCAGTAAAGAGAAATGAACACCTCTGATATTCATGAGTCAAACTAGTATAGATATTTGTTTAGAGAAAAAAAGTCATGTGGTATAATCACTAGTTCTATTTCACCTTCAGTCACTTGATAGGTATTAATTGCAATGTGGCTCAATTATAAGAAAATATTATGATGAATTTAGTTTGGGAAGGCCAATTTCAATGTACTTATGAGATACCAAAGTAGACACATCCAAGAAGAAAACATTATGAATATTTTTAATTAAACATTATGCTGCAGACCTGAAATTGTGACGATAAACAGCATGTTTAGAGGATAATTTTGTGCTAGAATAATGAAAATAATATATTTGTTTTTATAAGCCATGAGAATGCTATTACCATGAATGAACCCAGTCATCAAACCCAAGACAGCGGACTTCTTAGCACATTTTGGCAATTCTTTAAAAAATTACTAATTGTTGCAAAACATTTCACTCCCTCAGCTATTCTTGCAAGGTAATGAATGGGTCACAAGATTTTAACAAGCTAACTTCTAAGTTCTGCTTTTCTATGAGATGCTTGTTTACTTGTATGACTGAGGTACCTGGTAGAGTCTGTTACAAAATCAAACCTTGCTTGCACCTAGACAGACAAGATGTGACTCTTCAAAAATTTGGCTCTTCAAAATTATCACTGTGGTTTTGCCTTTCAAATTTTTGTGTGTGTTTATCTCACACACAAAAGTTTCCCTGGTTTTATCTTGGCCAGATTTTAATTAGAAGCCTCTAATTAAAAAAAAAAAAACTTGATTCAGAATGGTAAATCTGAATGATGCCAGACCCACAACAGAGGTAAACATGTTAGCTACTGTAATTGTTCTAAAATTGTTCTATCAACTTCAACTGATATTTTCTACTTATTTAAAGTGTGTATATAAACTAATTTCTAGTTTTACATGTATAGTCCTTAAAAACCACTGTATCACCCAAAGAACAAAACACCAAAACACTGAAAAATTAACAACTCACTTTTGATCTGTAAGATCTGTAAGAAAGATGAGGTCACATGTTTTGAGATATAAAATCTTCAAGAGTAACTATTGTGAAATCTTTATATAACTGCGAATTTTAGTTTTTAGAACATTAGAAAATCTTCATAGTGAACATCTATTTTATATAGCTTTTCCTTGGGATGTGTGAATAATGGCTTATTCATTCTAGGTAAAGAAGCAACAGCAGTCCAATGTGACAATTCTGCTGAGTTTCAACTGGGTGAACCAATAAGTATGTTAGACATATTTATAATAAGTGTTTATGTACAAGAGCAGGGAAAACTCAACAACAAAATCTCAACATTGATGATACTTAGGAAATTTGTAAACCTAGACTTCTCTGAATGACTTTTGGTTAGACTCTCCTCCAGAAAATTGGCTGGTCAGATATCTACACCAGCTGTCTCTCTGGAATGGTGGACAAGGTGGCCTGCAAATGTGGGTCATACATGACTACCAGATACCTCATATTGAAATAAAATAATGGAACCTAATGAAACTTTATTATGGTCATTCCCCAAAGTGCCAGGAGATGAAATTAGGATAAAACACTTCCGGGATAAAGAATCAATGTTGTCACAGTGGTGCAAAATTTTTCCCACTCCACTTTCTCTCCATTAGTACAAAGTGTACACTTTTCTACTACAAAAGAATATTCATGTGAGTGGATATATTGTCGGGGCATATTCTGTTCACCTAGGAGTATAAACTATGAAATCAGTAATACCACAAATGCTATGGGAAATACCAAGCAATCTGAAAATTTTCTGTTCTTCCAGCAAATCAGTGACTTTCAAACAGAAGACTATGAGAAAATTAGAGAAATTAGCAAAGACTTTGAAAGAGTGGAGATTATTCACTGAAGCCCATTCAATTCTTTAGTATGATCTGTGAAGAAACCTGTCAGTAGGGATACAAAAATACCATCACCTGTGTAGGCTCTGTCTCAGACATCTCATAATAATACATGCAAACAAAAAACAGAGGAATCCCAGCAAGAAACAGAGTAAACCAACATCAAAGGTATCTTCCAATTTGGTGTTATGTATTTGTGTTGTAAATTCATGAAGAAACTGGAATTACAATAATATGAGCCAACTTTTACTTACAAGAGCAGAAATTACTTCAAGAGAGCTATATCACCAAAGCCCATCCTAGTAGAGGTGGCAGATCTCAAAAAATTGGGAACCTAGAGCAAGCAACTCAATATGATTTGAGAGTTTACTTTCCATCTGTTTCAGTTGATCTCAACTTCTTCCAGACACTCTGGATCATGTACATTTCATTTTGTTCCTTCCAGGTAGCTGGTTCGGTCTCAAAATTTTAGCAGCTTAAGAGTGATTCTCAGCAATCTTTATAGTTTATTCTTGAGAAGGAAGGGTCTAGTGAATCTGATCCATTTCATGGACTTCCTGAAGCTATATTGAATTGTTTACCTTCTGACTTAAGGAGCTTCCCTACAGGGTGAAATCTTTCAATCTCTAAGGAATGTGCTGCACCCACTGCCCCTTTCTCTGGCTCTTAAATTCCTTCCTTCTTCCTCTTCCATAATGAGCTTTTAAAGAAGTAACTTTAGAGGTCAACCTATGAATAAGAATTAAGGAACCAAATAAATCCTTAGCCAAAAAAACCAGAGGGCAAAGTGACAGTATCCAAAGTAACAAAATTAGAAATAAAAAGAGAGATATAACAACAGATTGTGAGGAAATTCAAAAAATCATCAGATCCTACTACAAGAGCCTATACTCAACAAAATTGGAAAATCTGGATGAAATGAACAAGTTTCTAGACAGGTACCAAATACCAAACTTAAGTCAAGATCAGATAAACCATCTAAACAGTCCCATAACACCTAAAGAAATAAAAGCAGTTACTAACAGTCTCTCAACCAAAAAAAGCACAGGACCAGATGAGTTCAGTGAAGAATTCTATCAGACCTTCAATGAGGACCTAGTACCAATACTCTTAAATCTATTCCACAAAATAGAAACAGAAAGAACACTACCCAATTCATTCTATGATCCCACAATTACACTGATAACAAAACATCACAAATACCCAACAAAGAAAGAAAACTTCAGACCAATTTCCCTTATGAATATCAATGCAAAAGTACGCAATAAGAGTCTCGCAAACTGAATCCAAGAACACATCAAAACAATCATTCACCACGATCAACTAGGCTTCATCCCAGGGATGCAGGGATGGTTCAATACCCGGAATCCATCAATGTAATCCACTACATAAACAAACTCAAAGAAAAAAAAAAAAAACCTACATGGTCATTTCATTAGATGCTGAAAAAGCATTTGACAAAATTCAACATCCCTTCATGATAAAAGGCTAGGAAAGATCAGGAATTCAAGGAGCATACCTAAACACAGTAAAATCAATATACAGTAAACCAGGGGCCAACATCCAACTAAATGGAGGGAAACTTGAAGCAATTCCACTAAAATCAGGGATTAGACAAGGCTGTCCACTCTCTCCCTATCTATTCAATGTAGTTCTTGAAGTTCTAGCAAGAGCAATTAGACAACAAAAGGAGGTCAACAAAATACACATTGGAAAGGAAGAAATCAAAATATCACTATTTGCAGATGATATAATGGTATACTTAAGTGACCAGAAAAACTCCACTAGAGAATTGCTACAGCTGATAAACAACTTCAGCAAAGTGACCGGATACAAAATTAACTCAAACAAATCAGTAGCCTTCCTCTACTCAAGGATAAACAGGCTGAGAAAGAAATTAGGCAAATGACACCATTCACAATTGTCACAAACAATATAAAGTACCTTGGTGTGACTCTAACCAAACAAATGAAAGATCTGTATGACAAGAACTTTAAGTCTCTGAAGAAAGAAATAGAAGAAGACCTCAGAAGAAGGAAAGATCTCCCATGCTCATGGATTGGCAGGATTAATATAATAAAAATGGCCATCCTGCCAAAAGCAATCTAAAGATTCAATGCAATCCCCATCAAAATTCCAACTCAATTCTTCATAGACTTAGAGCAATTCTCAAATTCATATAGAATAACAAAACACCCAGGATAGCAAAAACTATTCTCAATAAAAGAACTTCTGGGGGAATCAGCATCCCTGACCTCAAGCTGTACTACAGAGCAGTAGTGATAAAAACTGTATGATATTGATACAGTGACAGGCAGGTAGATCAATGGAATAGAATTGAACCCAGCAATGAACTCATGCACTTACAGTCACTTGATCTTTGACAAAGGAGCTAAAACCATCCATTGGAAAAAAGACATTATTTCCAACAAATGGTGCTGGTTCAACTGGCAGTCTACATGTAGAAGAATGCAAATTGATCCATTTCTATCTCCCTGTACAAAGCTCAAGTTCAAGTGGATCAAGGACCTTCGCATAAAACCAGATACACTGAAACTAATAGAAGAGAAAATAGGGAAAAGTTTCGAACACATGGACACAGGGGAAAAGTTTCTGAACAGAACACCAATGGCTTATGCTCTAAGATCAAGAATCAACAAATGAGACCTCTTGAACTTACAAAGCTTCTGTAAGTCAAAGGACACTGTAAGTAGGACAAAATGGCAACCAACAGATTGGGAAAAGATTTTTACCAATCCTATGTCTGATAGAGGGCTAATATCCAATATATACAAAGAACTCAAGAAGTTAGACTCCAGAGATCCAAATAACCCTATCAAAAAATGGGGAAAAGAGCTAAACAGAATTCTCAACTAAGGAAACACATAGGGCTGAGAAGCACCTAAAAAAATGTTGAACATCCTTAGTCATCAGGGAAATGCAAATCAAAACAACCCTGAGATTCCACCTCACACAAGTCAGAATGGCTAAGATAAAAAACTCAGATGACAGCAGATGCTGGCAAGGATGTGGAGAAAGAGGAACATTCCTCCATTGCTGGTGGGACTGCAAACTGGTACAACCATTCTGGAAATCAGTTTGGCAGACCCTTAGAAAACTAAACATAATACTAACTGAGGACCCACCTATTCCACTCCTGGGCATATACCCAGAAGATCCTCCAAAATGTAATAAAGACACATGCTCCACTAAGTTCATCACAGCCATATTTATAAAGGTCAGAAGCTGGAAACAACCCATATGTCCCTCAACAGAGGAATGGATGCAGGAAATGTGGTACATTTATACAATAGAATACTACTCAGCTATTAAAAACAATTACTTCATGAAATTTGCAGGCAAATGGATGGAACTTGAAAATATCATCCTGAGCTTGATAACTCAGTCACAAAATAACAAACATGGTATGTACTCACTGATTAGTGGATATTAGCCCAAAAGTTCAGACTACCCAAGATTCACTTCACAGCAACTGTTGGGCTGAGCGTGAGGTCCCAGATGGGGGAGTTCAGAAGGGACTGAAGGAGCTGAGGGAGTTTGCAGCCCCATGGAGGGAACAACAGTGTCAGCTGGCCTAACCCCTGGTTGTCCCAGAGACTGGACCACCAACCAAAGAATACACATGGAGGAACCCATGATTCGGACCACATATGTAGCAGAGGAGGGCCTTGTTAGCCATCAGGGGAAGGAGAGGCCCTTGGGCCTGAGGGTATTAGAGGCCCCAGTATAGGGGAATGCCAATGATGGAAGATGAGAGTTGGTGGGTGGGTGGGTAGGGGAATACCCTCATAGAGGCAGGGGAAGGAGGAGGGGATAGGGGTTTCCAAAGGGGAGACCTGGAAAGATGAAAACATTTGAAATGTAAATAAAATATCAAAACATAAATTAAAAAAAAAAGAATTAGGGAAGCACACCACAGCAATAGTCCCCTGTGGAGCACTTAACCATTGGCTATGAACTGGGGCTTACAATAATAGTGACTTACGGGCATAAACACAATGACTAGAGGATGGTTTCACAGGCATGTTACATGCATCTAGTGACCAATAGAATTTGCTTCTCCACTGAGACTTAGGATCACCTCTGCCACAGGTTTTGATCTGGCCTGTAGTACCAAACATGAACTCTCTCTTTAAATCGGATGTTAATTCCAAATGGAAGGGTTTTGATCTCTCTCTCTCTCTCTCTCTCTCTCTCTCTACTTTATTTATATTTCCCATGTTTTCCCATTTCCAGGTGCCCCGTTTGGAAACCCCCTATCTCATCCCCCCCCCTTCCCCTGCCTCTATGAGGGTATTCCCCCACCCACCCACCCACTCCCATCTTCCCTCCCTTAAAAAGATAGATAAAACACAATTACACAAATATGAACCTGCTTCCTGGCATGTTGGGAGTTTTCCTTGCAGAGTCCACAGTCAAGCAGAATGTTGGTGACAGTTCTTCACCAGAAGCCTATCTATCCCCCTCTGGTACTCTTAAAGGTAGCCATCATGTTGGAAGTTTCCAGTTCAGTTTCTGCTTAAATTCTTGATGCCCTCAAGTCAAAGAATGCACATATAGTATATTCAGGTCCTAAGGCTTAAAAGCAGGCTTTCAACCTTCCTAATGCTATGATAGCCTTTTAATATAGTTTCTCATGTAGTGCTGAAACCTAATCATAAACTTATTTTATTGCTACATTGTAACTATATTTTGATAGTGTTATAAACTGTACTATAAATATTTGTTATTCAGTTTAACTGATATGTGATCCTGAATTGGTCTTGATCCATAGGTTGAGAACAAATTTCAAGTTTAAAGCATTTCATAAGCTCCTCAGTACATGATTTGATTTTCTTCCACTTTTTGCTTAGAAATCCAAGTTTCAATGCTTAGAAACACATCTCATCACATCTTTTAGTATGCCAGGTCTAACTCTTTACTTGTTTTCCTTTCTTATTTATTCTAGGTTGTTCATTCATTTTACTGATTCTTTCCATGGTAGTATAAGTCACTTATATATGAAAAAAGCCTCCCTTACTCTTATAAATATCTCCTGCCACCAATGATCTCAGCATATCTACTAAAGGTACATATACCCTTGAGGTTCCTGCTGAGTAAGTCTATTCTTTAACTCCTCTTGAAAATTTGTCCCATCTTGCCCAGAATCTGGTGTTTCAATATAATTCTTCTATTCATAGATTCCTCAGTTTCACCTGTTCCCCCTCCTTGGTCCTCCAGCTCCAGATATTTGTAGGGACTTTAGATGAAATTAACTGAGTGTTCCTAATGCATTTACTCAGCTCATACTATCTGAGACTATGCCTCCTTTTCCCTGAGAAGGGAAAGACAATTATATTGCTCAGTTTTTCTGCCTCCATTGAAGTCAGACTGACCCAATCTGCTCTCCTGTCCAACAAGCAGAAATGTTGGTGACAGTTCCCCACAAGCAGGCCTATATAGCCCCCTCTGGAACTATGAAAGTCAGCCATCAGAGTAGAAGTTTACAATTCAGTTGCTGTTTAATTTCTTGAAAGAGCTGTGACAAGTTCTTTCATTGCTTGTTTAATGTCTTATACATTGCAACAGTTCAAATGCTGAATACTTTCTGTGTATCCTAGTTTTTCCTGCACATTGGACTATACTCAATATCCCCATCTGCATGATGGATAACAGATTATTTTATTTTCCATTGAAGATTGTACCTGAGGGATATCTTTTATCACTGAAAGGGTAAAGCTTGGCATGAGTGTGGACATCTTAAGCCAGCCATTCATTTGTAGGGTTTTGAGTGCCATTTATGGTCTAGCCAAGTTACAGATGTGTTCTCTTTCTTATTTTTCTATCCCTTCCACATTCCAATTTCAAAACCTACTATGAGGAAGCTGCTATTGTTCCCTTTTGTGTAATCATAGCCCACCTGCTTGTGGGTTTTGATCTTATGATGCTTTCTTACACACAATGCTTTTGCTTTTCACACTCAAACCCGGTCACTTAGAAAATTCAGGTTCGCCAAGCAGTGGTGGAACACGCCTTTAATCCCAGCACTTGGGAGGCAGAGACAGGTGGATTTCTGAGTTTGAGGCCAGCCTGGTCTACAGAGTGAGTTCCAGGACAGCCGCCGGACTACACAGAGAATCCCTGTCTTGAAAAACAAAAAAAAAAGGAAGAAAGGAAATTCAGGTTCACAGTATCAGCTGTGAGTCTATTTTGTGTCCCTGGCTAGTCAGTTTGCTATTTGGTTACACAAATATAAACCTGCTGCCTGGCATGTAGAAAGTTCTACATGCAGGGTCCATAGTCAAGCAGAAAATTTGGTGACAGTTCTCCACTAGAAGCCTACCTATCCCCTTCTGGTACTATTAAAGACAGCCATTATGGTGGACGTTTACAGTTCAGTTTCTACTTAATTTCTTGATGTCCTCCAAAGTATGCACGTATGGTATCTTCAGCTCTCCTGACTTGAAACAGTGGTTTTCAACCATCGTAATTCTGTGACTCATTAATATAGTTGCTCATGTACCCCTGAGTGTCAGAGGGGAGGAACTGAGGGCAAAGACAGGAGATCCCATTACAAGAAACATGCCAACACTCTCATAGAACAAAGACACATTAATTCACATCATACAGAAAAGGATGACTGTATTAGAATTTCCTCCACAGATGCTCCACATCAGGCTGATCATCCTCAGATGCATGCCCTGCTACCCACAACCAGGACCTCACATTCACTTGTCTCCAATTCATCTTTGGTTCTACCATGTCCCTGTCTCGACAACAATTATTTTGTGTGACAAGATTCTTCCTATGGAACACACAAAAGACAAAATATAGATACCACTGAAATCTAGTTTAGTAAGCCAATGAGTTTTATTGGGGTTGTTTACAAGAATAATTGAGGGATTACAAAAGGAGAAGAAATGACTCAAGGAATCAACAAAGTCCACAAGTGACATGTCATCAAAGCTGGAATATGGAACATATTCCACAGCCTGCTGGAAGTTCCACAGGTTGAATAGTGTCCTTTCCATCCGACTGAGTAGCTCTAAACATCTTTCATTAAGCTTAGATGATTTCTGCTTCTATAAGGCAGCTAGTGGCAGAGTTTCTTTGCAATTGGCTTATTTGTGTCTTGTTTTAGCAGTTTGACTTGTCTGAGAGAAATTCTCAGCAATCTTTATTGTTTACTCTTATAAAGGAGGATTGTGGTGAATCTGCTCAGTTTCAGAGAATGTTTGATGCTGTTTTGAGTGTTTTTGGGTTTTTTTATTTTGTTTTGTTTTAAATAGTTTCCTTTTAGGATGGAATATTTTAATCTTTGAGAAAAGTTCTATACAACAATGATCTCCTGCTGAGAGTCAGCAGTGATAAATTAGTCATTTCACAAACATAGTGAAAACTGAGCTGAAAAATAACCAGGTACAATAATTCTCCCACCTGTTTTATAACCCTACTAAGGTTCAGTTAATTGAAAGCAAACCCATCTTACTAAAGTAGCATTCATAAAGTCTGAGCACAGGAAGCACCCTGTATAGATGAAAAGCGCTAATATATGTGTCTGTAAGATTGTCAAATGAAAACTTTAGTGCCAGTGTTAGGCTACCTTCTTATATGTTGTTGTCAAGTGAGGTACCTCAAGCTCCAACAGTCAAAAAGCATGTTTCATTTTTATTGTTCACATAATAAAACTATGAGGTGGACCCAGTTGGTTAATGTAGCATACTTTAGTTGTAGGACATAAAGAAACAAAACTTGAGAATGAATTGTAAGATCTCTCTTTACTGGCTTCATTTCATACTACAAGAAGTGCTTTCAGACCATTGCTTGGACAGAAGTAACTATCACCAAAACTCTTACTTGGCAATAGGCACTGCTTACTATGGTAACACAACCTAAAAACATTTTATCTCATAGTACATTCATAGCATGACTATGATGGACCACAAAATTACCAACTAGAAAAGTATTTCTGTCTGATACTTTTAAGCTAGGACAAGCAAAATTACAGATAGGAAGTTATCAGTTCCAGAATGGTAAACCACTGCTTTGTTTTATTAAATGAATGTGCTGTGTCAAATGGCTTTCTTGAAATTTGGGATTACATTCATAAATCTGTTTCTGTCAGCTTCAATCAATCAAGAAGGAATTTTCCCTGGTAAGTGTTATTCCACGGGGACACATAACTAAGGATGAATCTCCTGAGAACAAGTGACTATTGCCTGGCAATAACATTCCAATGCTTAGCCATAAATGCATATTACCCTTTCCAAGTCTCAGGGAATATTGCAGAACTGATGGTGAAATAATTCAAGAGGCAGAGAAAGGGCAAAATATTATATGGCAATTTCTTCCAAATTGAAATATTTCATCAAGAAAGGAGGCTGCTTAAATGTTAGGAAGTTCTAAAGGAAATATCCCATCATGGGGATGGGTGAGGGTCATGACATCATGAGACTTCAAACATAAACAACTAGCAGTCTAAGAAGTTCTGAAAACTAACAAAAGTGCACACAAGGTCTTTTTCAAGTAATGGAAACAGTAAGTGACTTTTCAAGAAGAATTTCCAAGTAATCAAACAAAGTAGAAGCAGAAGCAACTCTATGACTCATGAAGCTTCCCTGAGGTTGTACAAAAAGCTTAATCGTTGCAGATTTCATGAATCATTGTCCATGTTGTGGGCTTTTTGTAGATACCTTTTAATGGGCTTTTCCTCTCTCTCAGTGATCCAAGGATCGGTCAGATCATATCAGATTAAAAGCAGATAAATGAAGGTTTAGTAGGCCTTGCTCTGGACCACCCCAAAGAATGGGCCAAGAAAATTGGGTATCCAGGCTAAGTCAGGTAGTCTTTATATACTCAGGTGAAGGAGATGATGTATCTGCCAGGGACTGGAACTGTGATCATATATGATCAAATGCTGAACCCCTGGGTTGTCATTCTTAGGTTGGTTGCTGGATAAACAAAGGCAAGTGGTGATAACTTGTCAGCCATGAATTTTCACTCTGTTAATGGGGTTGAGGAAAGGAGGGGAAGGGAGGTGTCCAAGCTTGTGTTGGTTCAGTCAAGAATTACAATTAAATACAATTATTTTTCAATCATCCATTCTTCTGTAAGTAACCTCTCAGGCAGATTCCTGTAAACAATCCCAATAAACATCATGTCTTGCATGTCTTGATAGAATCATTACTTTGTTAGCTCTTTGAGGAAAGTAGAAGTTTGTTTATATATTTCCAGGAAAATTATCACATAACTGCATCACAGAAAAATACTTTCTTCTTTCATCCAGGAAATCTAAAACATTAAAATGGAAAAAATGAGAATTTCTATAGATATGAAAAAGTACCCAGCTGATTACAGTGAAGTTTGCATTCTTGAAAGCCAGTTTACTAAAGACAAACTTGATGAGATTACTCTGGGAAATTTTCATCTTGTGGAAGTGAAGTGCAACACTTCATTCAGCTCAGAGCAGCTATTTATTAAAACACAATAGAAGGCGAAAAACCAAGAGCAGAACCTACAAAGCAGAGACCAAATCATAGCCCTAAATAAGATTCTCTCTTTGTCCACTTTGTCCATTCCATTATTAAAAACCTACATACGTTATGTTATCTGAGAATGAGAACTGAAGGAATTTGTTTTTATTGGATCCTGCAGAGAAATAACCATTCTCTGAGATAAAAATTAGTTCATATTAAAATGTATAGCCACACACACACACACACACACAGAGAGGGGAGGGATTCAAGAAGGAATGGGTAAAGGATCATCTAAACCTTTTATTTGCAAAATTCTTTGTGTTTTAAAATATCTTGCAGTTTAAAGATATAAATATATTATAAATATACAAGTATAAAATATAAAAAATTAGCTATAAAGAACAATTTTACATGCAGGAATCAATTTAAATTAAAAGTCTAATATTCTTCTGAAATAGGCTTTTAAATTCTATTGTAGCAGTATACCTGTAACATAATTTTAAATACATAGTCAAAATTTGAGTAGTTGTTTACAGAAAGTTTAGTTCTGCATATATAAGACAGGTAGGATCAAATTCTGAGATTAGTAATGACAATTTCATACTTCTTTTATATAAAGAACTTATTTTACAGTTATAAATATATGTCAATGAAAAAGATAGTTATCTTCATAAATCTTATTGGTTTCATGTTTATGCTTGCCATCTGAGTGCACTAGGTAATTTCTCTTGTAGCAAGTATTCTTCAAATAGCAATAATTTTGCATCTCATTCATCTCCTTTATTTCTGCATTCTTACAATTTACCTGTTTCTTCCTTCTGCAATAATGGTCCCAATATTTCCAGCAATATGTTTATACCACAATGACATAAATATTTTAGTATTTAGACTGCATTGAAGACTCAGATTGCTTTCAACAATTAAATAATAACTCTGATACAATTTTCTCTAATATATATTATGTAAAAATTAGAGGAATTTACCTTTAATATTTTGTTAAACAACAAACTACATCAGTTTACCCACATGATTCTCTGATTTTTGAGCCGTTTTTTTTTTTTTTACCAGAACTATAGTGTTGTCATCAATTTCAAATATTTAGAAAGAAAAATGAACCATTTGATAAAATATACTCTGAATATTGGATACTCTGAAATAATTGGATACCATAAATTATACCCTTGCTTTCTTCTTTACCATGGCATAGGTCCTGTATTTCCTTACATATTTGGAGCAGATTACTTTGTGTTTCCTCTCAGGTCTTCACATATTGTCACATGACACTGTTAATATACTATTCACCTTTAACAACTCTCTTATGACGGTCAATAGCAGTTGTCCACACTACTTACGATTGCCTAATAGCTTCCAAATTTTAAGAGATACTTACTATTTATTCATACTTCTGTGTGAATAACAACTGTAGATGCAAGAAGAAAAGGAAAGCATACTTGTTTACTGTATGGTAATTAGGAAATAAAGTTTTATGTTTAGGAGAATATAGATTAGCCCTTGTACAATCCCTCCATAACTATATCTGGTATCCAAATATCAAATGTTCTCCTTGAGGGGTTGGCCTTGTGAGTATCTCTGATCTTTCCACCCACACATTTTTTGCAAACTGTCAAATCTAGCTCAGTTCCTACAACCAGTTATCTGGACTAGACTGGCCATCCCCACCTGCACAGCAGCCAACCTAGAGGCTTCTTCCAAGCCCTGTATGACCTGCGATTATTCAGATATCTCTTGTAAACTACTTCTTATACTGCAGACACAGTAACCAGACTTCTCATGTTTTTTCCACAAAGTCTAGTCTGGTGAGTTCCCCTGACCTCTCCAACCATTGCATTTCTGGAAACTATTTGAGGTAGTCTCGATCCTACAGTTAGTGTATCAGTTTACTCTTGTCTCTTATATGTTTGTTGCAAAGGAGCACTACACCTTGATGAGGCTCCTGCAAGCATATTTTACAAACCACAGGATTATCCCATGCCACATGCATCTATTCCAATCTATTAGTTCTACCCCAACACTCCAGGATTGGAACAGGAAATATATCTTTTATACCAGCCCAGTCCTCTTGGACTACTGAACTTCATTTTATCTAAAGAATTTTCAACTACTAGTTTCTACCTAGTTATATTTCTCTCTTCTACCTTAAACTTCTCCTCCCATAACAAATTCAGAACTAACCAAGTAAGTCTATATACACAGATCTCATTGCTAAACATTCAATAATGTGAAAGTCCATGCCAGTATCTTCTCTCTACAACCTACCAATACTACAGAATTGCCAACGGTCATTATCTAGATGAACTCTAGTTAACAAAATGTAAAGAAGTAATCTTAAAATTTATCAGAGATTTCAAAGAGTTTAAGCAACACATACAAACACATACACACACACACACACACACACACACACACACACACATACACACACACACACATACAAGCAGCTCAGTGAACAATAACAAGGAGAAAAATAAGGAGACTAAATATATAAGTGATGACCAAGAAAACGCAAATGTAAGACTTGTGTGATGGCTGTTCTTGGTTGTTCATTTGACTACTTCTTGAATTAACTGAAACCTAAAACACACAACAATAGAGAAATAAGAATTAAAATACTGCCCATTGACATATCTCATCATCAATGCTATCAATTATTTAATAAAAAGTCACAATATAAGAGAATGGGTGTCAAAAAAGTATCTATCCTCCTTAACCAAGAAACACACCTTATCATTAAGGACAGACAATGCCTTAGGTTTGAAAAAGGTATTTCAAGCATCTGAGCCTAAGAAGCAAGGTACTATAACCATTTTAATATCTGATAAGATAAACTTCAAATCAAAACTAATGAGTAAAGGTAGGAATGTACATTGCACATTCATCAATGAAAAAATCATCAAGAGGACCTTGTTTATCATATGTACACCAAATATAAGGAAATTGAGTTCATAAAAGAAACAAAACTACAGCTTAAATCACATTTTGACCCCATATACTGACAATGAAATCTTCAAAATCCTACTCTGTGCAGTAGAGATATTGAAACAGAGAAATACTGGACCTAGCAGACATTATAAACCAAAAATCAAAAAAAAAATTTACAGCTCATTTTACACAAATATAAAAGAATACACATTAAAAATATATACAATGCACCCAAACCTTGGAAACCTACAAATGCATTTCTGAAAGACAGTTCATTGGGCTAAGTGGCTACATAAAATAAAAACAAAAAATGAGATTGATCTCATTCTTGGAACTTATTGACATAACTGAAAGCTCTAGAATAAAAACAGAATCACACACAACATGAATAAATAGAAAGACATAATAAAACCCATTTGTGAAATCAATGAAATTGAAATATAACAAACAAAGTACAATGAAACCATGTGTTGATTTTATGTGGAAATCAATAATTTTGACAAGCCCTTATCTAAATTAATTGCAAAGCAGAGAAAAAATATCCAAATTAATAAAATTAGAGGTTAAGTGTGGAGTATGAAAACAGATATCAAGGAAAGTCAGAAAATCTTACAGACATACTTTAAAACCTGCACACTACCAAGTTGAAAATTTTTAAAGAACTGGATAATTTTCTTGATACATAACTGCTTATTCAAAGTAAGTCAAGATCACATAAGATCATATAAGTAAATTAAACAGACATCTAGCCTCTTGGGAATAAAGTTATTAACATCTCAAATCAATGCACACAGTCAGATGATTTTAACACATAATTCTACCAGAATTTAAAAGAATAGTTACTGCCAATACTCCTTAAATTATTGTACAAAATTGAAACAGAAGGAACATTTTCCCATAGCTATCCTTCAACATACAACACATAATAACTCAAAAAAGAAAGATAATTACAGATCAATTTTCTTTATGAACATACATGCAAAAGGTCTTAATAAAATATTTGTCAGCCATATGGATAGAACTTGAGAATATCATGCTGAGTGATGTAACCCAGTCCCAAAAGGAAATGCATGCATGTACTTACTTAGATGTGGATATTAGCCAGATAATAGAGGTACCATGCTACACTCCACAGACCCCCCAAAAAAAAAAACTAAACAAGAAGGAAGGCACAAGCAAGGATGCCCGAGTCTCATTTAGAAGCGGGAATAAAATAGTCATAAGAAGTAGATGAAGGATGGAACTGAATGGGAGGGGAATGGGGTGAGGAGTGGCTGTGTTTAGGATCAGGTGTGAGGAAGGACAGGGAAAATGGCTAGCTGGCCATGAAAATGAAAGGAAATCTGAAACTGATGAGAGTAAGGAGGTGGAAGTCACCTCCAGGATGTGACAGAAACCTGGGATAAGGGAGGCATCCAAGATTCAATGGGGTTGACCTTAGCTGTTATGGTCAATATCAGAGATAGACAACCTGAAGAGGCTACCTCCTGCAGCCAGGCATGAACCCCAGTGGAGCAATAGAGACATGAACCCACTCACAAAACTTTCAACCCAAAATTTATCCTGTCTACAAGAAATGCAGGCATGGGGGATGGAGCAGAATCTGAAGGAATGTCCACACATTAACCAGACTAACTTGAGACCCATCCAATTGGCAAATATCAAACCCTGACACTATTTGTGATACTCTGTTATGCTTTCATACAGGAGCATATTTTCCTTTGAGAGTCTCCACAAGGCAGCTGACTCAGAAAGATAAAGACACCTACAACCAAATAGTAGATAGCGCTTGGGGACTCTTATGGAAGAATATGAGGAAGAATTGAGGGTCCTAAAGGGGATAGGAACTCCACAAAAAGACCAATAGAGTCAACTAATCTGGATCTTTGGGGCTCTCAGAGTCTGATCGACCAACAAAAAAACATATAGAGGACCTTGGCCTCCAGATATATATACCAGATATGCAGCTTGGTATTCATGTGTGTCGTAAACAACTGGAGAAGGTTCTATTCAAAAAACTGTTGCCTGTATATGTGATATGTTCTTCTAGCTTGGCTGCCTTGTCTGGCCTCAGTTGAAGAGGAAACACCTAATCTTGCAGAGATTTGAAGTGCCATTATGGGGGGGGGTGTACACAGGAGAGGGGGGATGGGAAAAATATTGTTGGGGAGCAGTTACCAGGAGGAGGGTAATGAGCAGGATGTAAAGTGAATAGGTAAAAAATAAAACTAAACAAAGTCTTTGCTACCAAACCTGAAGAACACATAAAGTCAAACGAAACTGACCCTCATATGCTCATATCCTTATATGCTTGAATGTTTTGTTCCCAGTTGGCATACTGTTTAAAAGATTAGGATGGGCCGGGCAGTGGTGGTGCACGCCTTTAATCCCAGCACTTGGGAG
>CM052716.1:60963097-60977345 GCA_028551405.1 Uromys caudimaculatus
TGTGAAGGTGGGACTTTGCAAAGGAACCTTTGCAAGGAATATGGCTAGTTTTTCCGTTAGAGCATCTGTGGGTGGAACAATTGGAAGGAAATCCCATCCCGGATCTGTTATGCATAATTCTGCTCTCTCTGGATAGATTATGGTGATTGTACTTCTAGCAGGCCACATTTGTGTCTTTCACACTTTTATTGCTTTTCTTTCCCTCTTCTCCATCTCTTTAAGATGGAAGTAGATGATCAATTACAGATAAGGAAACAAAAGATGTTAACAAGGGTGAGAAAAAGAATAAAATTCAAGTTGTTGAGAGAAAGAAAAAAGAAGAAGAAGAAGAAGAAGAAGAAGAAGAAGAAGAAGAAGAAGAAGAAGAAGAAGAAGAAGAAGAAGAAGGAGAAGAAGAAGAAGAAATATTGGGATGGATGGACTTGTTGGAGTGGGTGTGATCTTATTGAAGGAGAAGTGTCTCTAGAGATGTGCTTGAGTTATTTAAAGCCCATGACACACCTACTTTCTTTCTCTTTGCTTGATGCATGGGAATCAATTTGTAAAGTTCTCTACTATTTCTTCAGTACCATGCCAGCCTATGTGCTGCCATACTCCCTACCAAGATGATAATGTATTAACACTGTGAAACTGTAACCATGTCCCTAGATAGATGCTTTCTTTCTTAAGAGTTGTTCAAATCATGGTGTCTCTTCACAGAAATAGAACACTAAGACATAAGTTTTTGTCAATAAATATGTCATCTGAAAAAACAAATTAAACAGCATAACTCATGAATTAACTTACAGCATCCACCGAGTGGACTTAGTTATCTTCAGAATATTCTACAGAGCACCAAAGAATACACATTCTACTCAGTATCATATAGAAGTTTCTAAATAGGCTACATCTTAGGATACAAAACAAATATTTACAAATTCAAAGAGATTGAAATCACTTCCTATTCTATCTGAGCATAATACAATAAAACTTAGAATTGGCAAAAACAAACACGCAACAGCAACAACAACAACAAATCTAGAAATACCAAACTCATGGAGAGTAAAGAATTCATTACTGAATAATGATGATTCTAAAAGGAAATCAAGAAATAAATAAAAATCTCCCTTTAACTAAATTAAAATGATAGCACAATACAATACCTCTTAGACACACTGAATGTAATCCTACAATGAAAGTTTGTAATAACTCTCACTACTATTCTTTTTTTTAAAAAAATCACTTATTTATATATTTATTTTTTTACAATCCAGACTTCATTCACCTCCCGATACACCCTCCGAATATTCTATATTCCGTACCTCCTTCAACACCCCTGTCTCCACAAGGAGGTCCCTACCCCACACCCACCACCCCACCAGACGTCTAAACTCCCCGGGGCCTCCAGTCTCTTGAGGGTTAGGTGCATCCTCTCTGACTGAACCCAGACACAGCAGTCCTCTGCTGTATATGTGTTGGGGGCCCCACATCAGCTGTCATATGCTGCCCGGCTGGTGGTTCAGTGTCTGAGAGATCTCGGTGGTCCAGGTTAGTTGAGACTGCTGGTCATCTTACAGGGTCACCTTCTTCCTCAGCTTCTTCCAGCATCTCTCTAACTCAACCACAGGGGTTAACAGCTTCTATCCATTGGTTGGGTACAAATATCTGCCCCTGACTCTCTCCGCAGCTTGTTGGGTCTTTCAGAGGGTATTCATGATAGGTAGCTTTTTGTGAGCACTCCATAGTATCAGTAATAATGTCAGACCTTGGGACCTCCCCTTGAGCTGGATCCCCCTTTGGGCCTGTCGCTGGAACTTCTCCCCAGGCTTCTCTCCATTTCCATCCCTGCAGTTCTTTCAGAAAGGAACAGTTATGGGTCAGAGTTTTAACTGTACAATGGCAGCCCCATTCCTCAATTGATGCCCTGTCTTCCTGTTGGAGGTTGTCTCTTTAAGTTCCTGCTCCTTACTGTTGGGCTTTTCTCTCACCTCCCAGGTCTCTGGTGCATTCTTGAGGGTCCCCCTCAACTTCCTACCTCCTGAGGTTTCCAGTTTCCATTCTTTCTTCTGGCCCTCAGGACTTCAGTCCTTTTCCCTCACCCAATACCAGATCAGGTTCCCCTGTTCCCCCACCCCTGTCCATTCTTCTTCTCAGGTCCCTCCCTCTCCACTTGTGATTGCTTTCGTCTCCCTACCAAGTGGGACTGAGACGTCCTCATTTGAGCCCTTCATGCTTATTGACGTTTTTGAGTTCTGTGGAATCACTCTTGGGTATTCTGTACTTTTTGTGGCTAATATGCACTTATTAGTGAGTATATACCTTGCACGTCCTTTTGGGTCACTCCAGATGATAATTTCTAGTTCCATCCATTTGCCTGCAAAACTAAGGATGCCCTTGTTCTTAATGATGAGTAGTATTCCATTGTAAATCAACCACAATTTCTGTTTCCATTTTTCTCTCATGGGCCATCTGGGTTGTTTCCAGCTTCTGGCTATCTCAAACAAGGCCTCTATGAACATTGTGAAACACATGCCCCTGTGGCATGGTGGACTGTCTTTTGGGTATATGCCCAAGAGTGGTATAGCTGGATCTTCAGGTAGATCTATTTTTTTAAGTTGTATCATTAATCTATTTATTTGTGTTCTCTCTGCTTTTTTAAGAGCTTAGAAGAGGAACATATCTCATAAGCATAAATGACATAAGATTTCACAACAAACTATTATAGAAAATCAAACACAATGGTGTTTAATAATTATAAACCAAGACTATATTGTTTGCATTTTTAATATCCAATGACTTAAATAGTGGCATCCATTGTATTAGTAAGTTAAAGAATAAAAATTTTGCACCTTTTACCATGGAAAAAATAGTTATTCAGTGTAATACTCACTAATTAAAAGATCACCTATGAAACCTAAGAATGGAAAATAACTATGTCAACTTGATAAGAAAGTGTAAGAAATTTCTAAGGAAATATACCATATAATTATAAGAACCCTTAATTTCGGGTTATGAGGTAAGAGATAAGGTAAGATATCTCCTGTCATTACTAATTTCAACACTGTATTTGAGAAAATAATTAATGCAATGTGACAAGAAAATAAATTGTACACAATGGACCAAATAAGATCCATACAGCAGTAGCTAGGTATATATACATAATATAAAGTGAAGAATTGGTGAATATTGATATGGTAATATGAGAACCACTTTTAGATGTTGGTTTGTTCATAATATTATCTTCATGTTATCAGTTAGAATACAATAGCTACCATGTAATATTATTGTTTAGAATGAATTCTGAAGGTCAATAGCTATAAAGAGAAGAATTAGGACCTTGTTCATGAGCTTTCACCTTAGTGTAGAATCGGATATATATTTAGGAATGGATTGGTACTTATTTGTGAACAAGGACAAAAAGAAGTTTTTGGCTTGTCAGAACTTAAAAAGCATGCAGTTTAAGAATTGCTTCCAGGTAAACTGTAGAACTATTCATATGAGCGCTTCATTTAAAAAGATAAAAGTGAGATACGTGTACCTCATATAAATGTCTATAAGAGCAAAATTTGGAAGAAGTAAAAATTTAATAATCAGGTAAAAATAAAAGGTAATTTTCTTGTAGGTTTTAGTATAATTCCGCATCCATCCTGCTGCTTGTTAGATAGGCTTATTTAAATTTCTCCATGGTAGGAGGAGTGGAGACTTAAAATTGACTTAGTAACATGCATTTTCCTTATTTAAATTAGAATGGGCTTCCTACTGCCAATACAAACAGAAGCAGAAGCCAGTATCTAGACATGTCCTGATAGGAGACTATTTTTGAAACTTTCATCATATAGAGGGGATGATTTTTACTAAGCAAATAGATTTCCAATTCAAGTAACTTTTTCCTACTCTGTTAAAAAACATTCTACTCAACTATAATTCAGAAGCTTTACAAATTTATTTTTCATTTCCCAGATTCATACAAATATCAAATCTGACCACATAATTTATTTCTAGGAAATCATCATAGTCTGTTTGTATGTTGTATACCATATCACAAGCTGAGTGATTTATAAGCAGATTAAATCTATTTGTTTTCTTATAATCTTGAGGCTGAAAATTACAGGCTATTGCCAGTTTCACATATTGTCGAAGGGCAAGTTTTTGCTTTCTGGATGGTTCCTTGAGAACTATATATGCCGGAGAAGCTCAGCACTATGGAATCTAAGATAGGAAAGGTGAATGAAACAGAAAGGAGAAAAGATGAGTGTGAAGCCTTTCCTAAAAGAAGACTAAGCCCTCATGGCCTAATAAATTCCTAAGATTCCATAGTTCAATTCTAACATATTGGGGTTTGTGTTTTAGTCTGAAGTTTGGATGTAAGCATTCCAAAATATGGATATAAGAATATAATCACATTCACTGTGGTGGCTTGCTAAAATGGTACACTGCTTTGTGGAGAGTCACACTTTAGTTTTATCTGAGAATAAGCAATCTACAGTTCTGAACCTTTACACTAGTAGATGTCATATATAAAATAAACCAGGTCCCAATGTATGTTCCTTGTTGCTTGTTTATGCACATTAAATTATTGTGAACTAAAAGAAATGTGGAGTTGGGGTACTCCCTTTTAAGTCATTGCTTATTCAGCAGTATCTGTAATTTAGCTGATGACTTAATTGCTGAAAATAAATCCCATCTATGTACATGTGTTTCTTTTCAGGAAAACACCCAGTATATATATATCCATGAAATATTTCCCGACTTCTTTAGACAACCTAATTAGAATATCTACCTTATATTCAATACATAGACTTCCCAAAATAGCTATTTAAAATTTCAGTGAAGTGCAAATAGATATATTCATAAATAAGTATGCTTTCTTAGAATGTTTCTTTCATTTTTATAAAAGCTTCCAGTTAAAAGATGATTAAGTGACATGGAGTTTGAATCTATAGGTAGAAAGGAACAATTTACATATGAGATGTTAGAGTGAAGACTATATCCAGGATTGGTTTAAAACTGACCTTCAACAAGGCAAATCATATCACATAAAAGGTATATTATAGGGACATATCCATATATGATATAAAGTGTATTTTCATATGTGGTTAACAAAACCAAATTATACACCTGAAAGAATACAATCCAAACAAAACCGCACAGATCTAAACCTATAGGATTGTATTTCTGAGCATGGAATGCTGCTTGTTTCTTGAGAGAAGACGTACAGCATTGGGCATACTGTAGGAGAAAGCGATAATTTCCAGGAAATTGGAAAAATAATGTACTTGTCAACATGTTTATCTTGTCATAAGAAATGAAAATGTGAAACTCGAAGCTGGTGATCCAGTGTTCAGGAAAGAAGAAGAGTTTCAAAGTCATATTTTGGAGTTATGTCCTCTTGGAGACCACGGATAAATAGAACTGTAATTGCCCAAGCAGAGAATATGAGAAAGACAAAAAACTGGCCATGAAACTACCATTTCAAGAATAGATTCATGGGAAAGACTCAATAAAAATGATAGAGTAGTTGTAGTAGAAAGAAAAGAAGACAAAGACAGGGAAAGGTTTTGTCTTACCTGCTACCTGCCAGGGTATTAATTTCAGGAGGATATTAATAGAATAGCTATGAAAGTCATTACATATACTTTCTATGTTAGTGATTCAGGTTTAAGAATTTCATGTTTTAAATATATGAAGGCAAATCTAGGCTCAAACCATTATAATTAAATTTAAGTATGCTTACATTTTTGGCAACCAAAATTTCATGAGCAATTAAAGAATAAATTAAAATTAGTTGAGTAGTAGGTTTATAGGGAGAAATATTAGCAGATCAAACATTTAACATATTTCATATGTACTTTCTTTCTCTCTAAAAATTAAAATTAATGTTAAAACCTGTCTGTATTTATAAAAACAGCATATTACATACTTTCAAGGCAGAGATAGAGTATATTAAACCTTTGGAGTTTTAGATTACCATCCACTCTTTCCATAGTAGCAGTCTCTAACTCTTAGAGTCTAATGGCTTGATAAAGATACTATCATTTATCCCAGAAGATTTTGGGTACAAAGGTTACAGCATATATAAGAATGTTCCACTGAAGTTTTTCAATACTTGTATTATTTTATAGTTATGAAGTCTGTGACCAAGACACATAAAGCAAAGAGTTGGTCCACTGTGCGGTCATAAATATTCAGACTTGATTAGCTCATCAAGCCTCTAATCTCTTCAATAGAGTCGTTATTAGAAGATTAACGGTCTGTTGTATTATTATGCAATGATATGGAAACTCTGAGTCCTAGTTAGAAGGCTTAATCATTGTGGCATACATTTCTCCCTTCTCCATAATTTCCTCCTTCTTTGTATCCAGGATGTGAACAGCTTTCCTATCCTGCGCCTCATTGCGATGATGGTCAGCTTCATCACAAGCTCAGACAGAAACAGTGCTAAGTGCTCATGGGAAAAATTGTGAAACTAAAAACTGGGTGAAAAAAGAAACAAACAAACAAACAAACAAACAAACAAAATCAAAAGGAGCTCAAGACTGTTTCTAAGAAGTTGAGCTTTTTTTTTTTTTTTTGGTTTTTGAGAGACAGGGTTTCTCTGTGTAACCCTAATTGTCCTGGAACTCACTCTGTAGACCAGGCTGGCCTCGAACTCAGAAATCCATCTGCCTCTGCCTCCCAAGTGCTGGGATTAAAGGTGTGTGCCACCACTTCCTGGCTTTTTTTTTTTTTTTTAATTTGATGTCTCTTTTTATATAAAGGTTTATTTGTTTATTTTATTTATATGAGTACACTGTAGCTGTCTTCAGACACACCAGAAGAGGGCATCAGATTCCATTTTATAGGTGGTTGTGTGCCACCATGTGGGTACTGGGAATTGAACTCAGGACCTCTAGAAGAGCAGTCAGTGTTCTTAACCACTGACAGTTGAGCTTTTTAATTATAGATATATGGGCATGAACAGAGCTCACACTTGGTGAGACCAGAATGAACAGAACAAACCAACTGAGTTGGGCCACGTGAGAAGACAGACAGGTCAATGGGAGAAGAGAGGGGACCCAGGAGCAGCAGCCAAGAGGAAGAGGCCAGAAGGGCCAGCATAGGCAAAATGGAAGAGCAGCTGTGAGAAGGGCAGCCCAGCCCACTTCCTGAGTGAGTGAAACTTCAAGTAGGATGTGCTAGCCAAGAAGACCCTGTGAAGGTAAGGACTGAAGATGTTGAGGAGAACTATGTGTCCAGTCTGCTTTGATATGTTAAAAGAAACTTCAGTTATCCCCTTTCTTGGGTTTGGTACCTAACAAGAACCAATATAAGCTTTTAAAATTTTAATTAATGTTAGAGGTATTTTACTACAGCAACGGTAGCCTATCATAATTCAATCATTTTCCATTTTACACTGATTTTATAGAAATAACATTCTATCCCCTGGTTGCTGACAATTAAGTGAAAATTCAAAAGTAATCATTTTATTGAGGCTGTTAATTTTATATGGATTGAATAAATGAATTTAATGACACTATTGACATAGTTCCCCAAATTGATGTAGAAATATTTTATTCTAAACAGAATTATCAGCAGCTTATGTTATGAGGAAACATCATCACTGAAGCTTATAAGTGTTCTTCTTTGCTCTGAGAAGGCAGGAAAAGTACTTATATGTTGTTATTTTTCCATATAATCAAAGTCAAAGTCAAATACATGCAGTATTTATTGATTGTAATAAATAAACACATTTTCAATATTTTAGTGAGGGAGTCATCCAAAATTATATTCCAAATTGAATGGTGGATTGTGTAAATTATTTGGGAACATGAGATGCTGCCAATAATCTTACTTCTGAAATTCCAGTTTTGCAACCAACTCAAATACCACTCTCTCGAGGTCCTTACACATGTCATTAGGACATTGCATCTAATAAAGAAAATTTAGAAGAAAAATCTTGTTCATTTAAATATCCATAGAAGGCCCAAAACATTTCCTGTATATTTTTAAAGTTCCTGAAGTGATAGACTTCCTTGAAATTTAGCTTGGAAGTAAAGCAGAAAAGCATGAGATATACTAATTTTCAAAGCATGATGACTGAATTATAAATTTTACTATCCATTGATGTCTTTGTGGATTTGTTTCCACTGTTGTGCTGGAAAGCAAACCTCCCAGTTCTTGAGATAGTTTTCAGAAAATAACACTTGCTTTATTTACAGTCAATCTGAATCATACAGCAGGTTAAAACATACATGTTAGCTTACTTTTATAGCTTGTATTAAGAACTTGTGTTATTTATTAATCAGTGATAAAATATTAAAGTCAGACATTATAAACAAATATGCTATGGTATTATATCTTATGTAATAATAAAAATTCTCTATTTTACTTGCAAACAGTGTATATTATATAAATAAATGAGAAGCATCACATTTAAGCTAACATGTTGCCTTTGTCTCCATATCATTTTATTCCTAGTTTACTATGATACAAGGTCCTACTGTTACTATGCATTATGATCATTTGTAGACAGCCCTCTCTTCCTAATATACTTTATATTTCAAATCATAAAAATATACATATTTATCAGCATCATTTAACATTTATTTGTTAACTTATCATTTATTAACATCTAATAAATTTTCTTGAAATTGGGTGTAATTGTTATATTTAAACATTCTGTCATATGTTTAGAGAAAAATACCATCCTTATATATAAATTTATATATAATGTAAAATATTACATTATTATACAAGTTGACTGAGGAGGGTTTTTCTTTTGTAAGTTGGATCCAACTTAATGCACAAATTGAAATTTTTCAAAGAATATCAAATAATGATAATTATTGCACAAAACATTTTTACTCAAATAAAGTATCCTAAATTTCTATACACCAAAAGAAAAGAACATTTCACAATAAGCATTATCTTAATTAAACTAAAAGGAGGGTTTTGTATTCATCAATATGTCATCAAACACACCATTTTAAATTACAAAGACTCATTAAAATTTGTTGATTTTTATTATGATTTATGATGTTATTTAACTCCAACTTTTTTCTGTTTAGAATTTTCTATATGTACCTTATCAGAGTGGTGTCATGACATGAAATACATATATGAGTATTTCAGCTATTTTTGGCTTTTCCTTGCATACTTTGATGATTTTTACTCATTATGAATGAAGAATTTTCAATTAACATTGCTGAGGTAGGATTGTAAATCAAAGGGCATAACTGGAAATCACTAAACTAATAAATGGGAAAGCCAGTTATGTAAACCATGTCTCATTGCAAGGCATGATGTTCTTATGGTGAATTTGTAAACAACTAACTGATCAAAAAGTAATCTGAAAGCCTTATAAATTATGATGACCTTAGTTGCCCCATTATTAAAAATAGTTCAATAATTAAATAAAAATATTTGAAAATATCAAAGATGACTGGATATTATACTAATACTAATACAGTGGGAATGCCACAATTAGTGCACAGTGATAGCTTTACATCTTAATTAGACATGTATCCTTTATATTCACCCAATTTTACTCTTGATTTATTATCATTTATCATATTCATTGTTTTCTTAATCTTCTTAATTTCTAAGGATGTCCCAATATAAAGTCATCACCACTGATATATAATCATATGTCTCTTGGATGGATATTGAAGAACATTTTTCTGTCCAAAGTGAACAGGTGTTTCTTCAAATACAACCTTCTCCACTTATTCCAAACTTGAATGCATAATCATAAATGTAATCATGCCAAGATCACACATATTGTTGTCATGTGAGCAAACAAAACAATGGACTAAAGTGTAGAACTTGCTGTACACTGAGATAGAAACAGAACATGCAGTGTTAGGGATAATCATAGGATCATGTAGAATGTTGTTATATTTAGCTACTTTAGCCAAGTTTCCTAAAAGAGATATGAACTAAAGTTCTGAAAGCAATCTGAAGCACAGAGAGGAAAAAATAATTCTTTGTGAGGAGACATTCTCTCCACATGTAGGCTGCAATCTAAGTGATTTAGATCTCATAATTTGTGGACCTGCTGGGTTTGAAAAGACAATGTATGTACCCCAAATTGCAGCTATTCCAAGAAGCAGGAAAATAGCTGCACAGCAGGAGATAAGATTGATAAAATTAGGCAGAGGGTGTCAAAGGGAGGATTCAGGATGGGGCCTCATCGCCCGAGGCTATCATTTCAAACAGCCTCCAGACAATAGTAATCACTGGAAAGAGAAGAAGAGTTGCTTGAATAAGGAGCCAGTAAGGTGAAAGCAAGAAGTTTTAAGGAGTATATTTAAGCTGAGTTCTCTCTATAGTTACTTATATAGAAACTGACTGGAAGAAAATATCCTCAAAGCATAATTGATTTGAAAGGAAACAATTTACAGAAATAACATCAGTCACGGATTACAGAAGTCTATAACTTTCTGTCCCCAACCCACTAGCAAAGCTTAGAATATGCCTAGAAGGACATTGTTCTCAACTTTCATAACAATTCTCATGGGAAACAAATAGTACACAATTTCTTCCTGTTGTCTCAAGGAAAAGAAAGGTATTGTGAAGAGTAAGAGGATTCTGAAATAGTAAATTGTTTATGAGAGAGAAAGAGAGAGGGTGTGGTCATAAAGTATAGAAGAACAACACCAAGTTCATTGTATGTGGTGAAAATATGTTAAGGCACATACATTGTATAATTAATTCACACTAATAAAAATATTAGAAATAAGTGGTACAATAGTTTAAGGGTTTAGAGAACTGTGATTAGGGGAAGTATCACATGAGTTTCCGTACAGATGACAATCTCATATGCCCTCCCTTGCATCCGTCGTTCTTCCACTACCTTTGTAGATTGCTTGACTTTTGTTCCTGCCTCTTCACACACTTTTCCTTTCCTTTAGTAACTGAACAACTGTTTTATGACATTGTGTCAAAGAAACTTTTAAAGTTATTAATATTTTCAGGTATTAGATAAATATTAACCATTTTAAAATACTGAGAACAATAATGCAAAACAATTTTTTAAATCATCGAGATTGTGCTGTTCTGTACCTTATGTTCTCCTAACTGTGGAAAACTGGCTTATCCAGAATCTGTCTTGTTCTGACTGATTCCATATGGCAACATGCTCTTGATTCCACTGTTAAGATGTCGGATCATTTGCCCCTCAGTAAATTTGGGAATGCCACCCAGGCAATTCAGACTAATAAATGAAATATTCCTTGAGGTAGAAAGAGTACCGCCATAGATGTTTATGAGGGTGAAATGAAACTGCAGAGGCATGATGACTACTAAATTTAAATAAAAATGCATGTTCAAAGAAGATATCAGATAATGATGTCCCTAATCAAACTGTCATCTGATGACCCAGTATGTTCATTAAGGAACCACAGGTAGATAAATCCTTAGAGGCCTTAGCGTTTCCACTCTGCTTGCTCCCTGCTATTTATGAGACCTATGTTACAACCATGTTTCAATCCTCTTTTTCACCCATATAGACCTGTTGTTCACATGTCTACCCACTTCTTTACCTGAAATGAGTCCTGTCCTTTATTTTTTTATACAAAATATGAATATGTATTTTATTAATTTTACTTTATAAAATTGGCATGCATGTATTTGATACATTCTGATTACTCTCTATCTCACTATCTTTCTACTAAATCTGTTAAAACCAGTTCTACATCTCTAATAATCTTATTTCCAGAATCATGATCTTGACTTTGTCTTGTGACCCATTGTTTCTATTTAAACCTCCGGTTGGAACTATTCATTGGAGCTTGGTGGTATCCAAAGAGAAATATCTGGAAAAATTTTCAAAACTAAGACTTTCAGTTCATATGTGTGTGACAATTCATATACATTATTTTTGTTCTAAGATGTTTACAGTGTTCAACAGGAACCTGGAATCTCCCATAGTCTTTTAAGTTCAGAATATTATGCATAAAACAAACTTTCAGAATGAAAGTACCAAAACCAAATCTTATATAAAGGCCTTAGGATATGTTATTAATCAGAATTGAGTGGGTCTTGTACTTAGTAGAAATATATTTTCTGAACTTATGAAAAGTCATCAGACAGTGAGTTTTCATCTGTCTGAGATAAAGAGGGACTCATTATTCACTGCCTTAAATGGCACACCTTTTTCTATTGTTCATTAATATTTGCTACTACATTGGGGCTACTGATTTTATCCAAGGTCTATATTATATAGGAAGACAGTGTTCATATCTTACCTCTGTTTCCCTTAGCTAGGTTGCAGTCATTCAATCAAGTATTTATGGGTTATTTAATAAGAGCTCACATGGAAAAATCCTGAACTATTTTATATCTATTGTGAGCATAGGTTTTCAAGTAAGAAACAGTGTATAAGCTTGTTGCTTTATAAAGCTGACTTTCAGATCAGACAGAAGAGTTTGCATTGCAGAACTACAGTAAGTATGACAATTTCTGCTGTGTTCTTAAAACTGCCAATCAGCATGTCATAAACCTTTCCATTCTACAAAACAGAGAATTTCTCTGTGACTACTCTCAAGAAATACGCCAAGGCCAGGTATATTACAGTACATGGAAATTATACTGAATATTGAAATAATGAATAATCAATCCAATATCCTGGTTACTTGAGTAAACATGGACAGTCATTTTAATTGGATGAATTACTCATTCAATATCCTATGTTCTTCTAATTTTTTAAAAAGATATGTAGTGTAAAGAATTCAGCCAATTTCCACATATCCTTTTGAAGGCATTCACATGTTTTAACTGATGAGTAAAAAGAAATTAAAATGAGACTATATCATGAATCTATATTTAGAGAACATAGCAAGTAAGTTAAAAAGCAGATTTGAAAAACTATAAACTGTGTAATTGATTACATCAATTTGATAACTGCAGAAGTATAATTCTTTGTACCACTCAACAATAGTCCTCAGTATACTGTAAAGGTGACAGTTCAGAAAGAAACTCATTGATGGACTGTTAGCATACATTGGAGACTTTTTTTGGTCTAATTAAAGGAAAGTTCTCTTCAGTAAAACAGTTTTACTATAATAATCATTTATCATGCTACTTCTGCAATATGCCATGCATAATTTGAGATCAATCCTTTCTTGATTTGTTCCCAGATACACCTTGCTGGAAACATTTATTAGTGACATTTCAGTTTTGTAAAATAAAAATGTTAATTGCCTTACCTGGAATCCATACGACCTTCTTGACAGCAACATTTTTTTCTTTCCAATTTTTTCTCCTCAATAAAAAATATCCTCACTGGCTCCATAGCCAATTAGCACCGGGAGAAAGATACCCTCCAAGAAGCTTGGAAAAGCTGGGAGTGGTTCTAAGACAAGCTCCACAGCTGACCAGGAACTGCCCCGAACCAGCGAGACACAGGGACTGGAGTGGGCGGGCATAGAAACCCCCTGGTTCTCAAAAGCGGCGGCTGCGGCAGGAGACATCTTCTGAGCCACCAGGGTTCCATAGTCAAGGAGCTCCAGGAGAAAGTTACTCACCCAGGAGCGTGGAAAAAACACCTCTCAGGGAGAGCTGGTCTTCAAGGAGTATTGATACAGAGGCCTGCAGGTGAGAAAAGCCATAGCCAGAAAGCAAGATCAGCTAACATCAGAGTTAACAAGATGGCAAAAGGCAAGGGCAAGAAACTAAGGAACAGAAACCAAGGCCACTTGGCATCATCAGAACCCAGCTCTTCCACCACAGCAAGCCCTGGAGTCCCCAATACGCCAAAAAAGCAAGACTCAGATTTAAAATCATTTCTCATGATAATGATAGAAGACTTTAAGAAAGAAATGAATAACACCCTTAAAGAAACACAAGGGAACAGAGGTAAAGAACTAGAAGTCCTTAAAGAGGAAACACAGAAATCCATTTAAGAACTACGGGAAAACACAATCAAACAGACAAAGGAAAAAAACAAAACTATCCAGGAGCTAAAAATAGAAATAGAAAAAATAAAGAAATCACAAAAAGAGGCAACCCTGGAGTTAGAAAACCTAGGAAAGAGATCAGGAGTCATAGATGCAAGCATAACCAACAGAATACCAGACATAGAGGAGAGAATCTCAGGAGCAGAGGATACCATTGACAACATTGACACAACAGTAAAAGAACATACAAAATGTAAAAAGCTCCTAACCCAAAACATCCATGAAATCCAGGACACAATGAGAAGACAGAACCTAAGGATAATAGATATAGAAGAGAGTGAAGATTCCCAACTTAAAGGACCAGTAAATATCTTCAACAAAATCATAGAAGA
>CM052716.1:60977845-60996568 GCA_028551405.1 Uromys caudimaculatus
GCAGGCAAATGGATGGAACTTGAAAATATCATCCTGAGCGAGGTAACTCATTCACAAAATAAGGAACATGGTATGTACTCACTGACAAGCAGATATTAGCCCAAAAGTTCAGAATGCCCAAGTTTCACTTAACAGTAACCGCTGGACTGAGAGTGAGGTCCCAGATGGGGGAGTTGGAGAAAGGTCTGAAGGAGCTGAGGGAATTTGCAGCCCCATTGAGGTCAAGTAACATATAAAGGCAGACCTATCAGAATTACACCTGACTTCTCACCAGAGACTATGAAAGCTAGAAGATCCTGGACAGAACTCATACAGACCCTAAGAGAACACAACTGCCAACCCAGACTGCTATAACCAGCAAAACTCTTAATTACCATAGATGGTGAAACCAAAATATTCCATGACAAAAACAAATTTACACAATAGTTTCCACAAACCCTGCCCTACAAAGGATATTAAATGGTAAACGTCAACTCAGTGAGGGAAACCACACTCTAGAAAACACAAGAAAGTAATCTCTCAACAAACTGAAAAGAAGATAGCCACACAAACCTAAAAGTACCATCGAAAATAACAGGAACCAACAGTCACTATTCCTTAATATCTCTTAACATCAATGGACTAAATTCCCCACTAAAAAGACCTAGACTGACAAACTGGATTCATAAAGAGGACCCATTATTTTGCTGCATTCAGGAAACACACCTCCGGGATAAAGACAAACACTACCTCAGAGTAAAGGGCGGGAAAACAAGTTTCCAGGCAAGTGGTCCCAAAAAACAGGCTGGAGTAGTCATTCTAATCTCGGATAAAATTGACTTTCACCCAAAAGTCATCAAAAGAGATAAGGAAGGACACTTCATACTCATCAAAGGAAAAATCTACCAAGAAGAACTCTCAATTCTGAACATCTATGCTCCAGATGCAAGAGCACCCACATTCATAAAAGAAACCTTACTAAAGCTCAAAGCACATATTGCACCTCATACAATAATAGTAGGAGACTTCAACACTCTACTATCTTCAATGGACAGATCTTGGAATCACAAACTAAACACAGACACAGTGAAACTAACAGAGGTAATGAACCGAATGGATTTAACAGATATCTATAGAACATTTCATCTTAAATCAAAAGAATATACCTTCTTCTCAGCACCTCATGGTACCTTCTCCAGAACTGACCATATAATCGGTCACAAAACAAATCCCCAGGCACATTTGTAACAGAGGACTGGATTGCTTTCTGACCTCACTGGGAGAGGATATGCCTAATCTTCTAGAGACTTGATGTACTAGAGAACAGGTTGAATGGGAGTTTGGGAGAATGAGAGTGGTTAGGGGTATAAGGGGTTACAAAGAGGTGTCTGGGTGGAGGCATAGGAAAGAGCACCCAGTCAAAGGCAAAAGGGAGGGAAGATGGGATGAAGAACTCTTGGAAGCAGGTCCCAGAAGGGGGCAACATTTGAATTTATTTATTTAAATAAAATAGTTAACAAAATAAAATTAAACTTAACAGACATGTACTTACAGTTGCTTCAAGGAAATTATTATAAATTAACTCAGAGTTCTTCTTTATGATTGAGATTCTCCTAAGTTCAAGGTGATTCCAGGAATAATAATAATAATAATAATAATAATTATAATAATAATAATTATTATTATTATTAATATCTTCACAAATACCTACACTATTGTCAGTTCGTAAGTTATATAAAAGCTTTACTTTTCCTCTCTCTCCATTTCTCTCTCTCTTGAATGATTTTTACCAAATAAGACAATAGCATTTTCCAATAAAACATACTTCAGTTATCCTGTTAAAGTGAACAATTGGGGATCTATGGTATTTTCCCCTATATTTTGGTGATTGTGTTTCATTGATAACCATTAGCGTATATTCATACAGAACTACTGAGACCCCACTACAATTCTCTACTATTCTTTTAAGTAATTGAAGGAACAAAAGCAGTAATATGTTTATATTAATACTAGAGAGGACAGAAAGTAAAGGACACTATAAAACATTATTCACGGCTAATTTGAAAATTATAGCATGGATATTAAGAATTATTAGTAATAGAGATTACAAGGAGTACTTGAACTTAAATAGAGTATTAGCATTAGCGTTCAGGGAAGATCATGTTTGAGATGTTAGCAGCATAACCAAAAACTTACAGAAATGATGTCAGGCATTCAAGAGTGAAGAATAACGAAGAGGACAAAAAACAAAAAACAAAAAACAAAACAAAACAAAACAAAAACCAACAGAATAGTCAAAAAAATCATTTAGACAACACTGTGAAGTTATGTTGTAGTGTCTGAAATACATAATTGGAGCAAAGATTTGAGGAGTATTAATAACTTTAAACTTATAAGAAGATACATTACACCTAATCTTAGCCAAAGACCAAGAAGCAATGACGAATTTATTTTAGTGATATTAGCAAAATTAGTTAGTGATAAAAATTAAAGATAAGAACATATGTATTATATTGTTCCTCATGATTTTTCCCTGCTTGGATCATGTACTCAATAAAATAATATTATCATTAGATACAAGCATAAGGCAGATATGTACCAGTTTCACATTATATGTGCAGATATGTGCTTATGTTTATGAGGATATAGTATATGTCACAAATATAGTACGGAAGTCCATGAACTCCATGAACATTTCAGAAAATGTTCATGTGTTATCAAAGGGATGATCCCACTATCATCATACAAGAAACATCAAATAGAAACAGTTATATTTTTACCACATTAACATTGTCTTATAAAAAGTTGTTTCCCACATTTTAATTTGTTATACAATATATATTTGACCATATTCTGTCTCCTCACTAAACTCCCCTCATATACTCTCATTTCACTACCTACCTAATTTCACATTCTCTCTCTCAAAATTAAAACAAAATAAAAACTGAAAACAACAACAACAACACAACAACAACAAAAAGGGTGTCATATTAGTGTTAATTAACTACTCCTGAGCATGAAATCTACCCTAGAATGCAGTTTATACACCTGTTCCTCCATTGAATTAAAATGATTTAATGTCTTTTTAGTTGTCATTTAAAATGCCAATAGTAAATAGCTTACCATAGCTTAATACATAAAACCCCCAGTAAAAAGAATGTGTTACAGTTTTGAACCATCAGTATAAGACATCCAATAGAACCCTTAAAAATATTGTACACCATTCCCAGTTCTATTAGTCATCCTCCAAAACATGAGAGTTAACGCCATATTACTGAAGACACTACACAGTTATGTCAATGAACATGAAGAAATGGAGTTTCTCCTTAACAAGAAATTTCATTTCTACTGACTAGAAAAGTATTACTTATGCTATTGGTGAATGAAGGTGATAATTTCACTAACTATCAACTGTGATAACCAATTTAATAACATCCCTATAAGATATACTTCCTCTTGCAATAGTGGCATGAATGTGGTGGGAGTAGCCAGCCAACCACTTTAAAAGAAAGAAAGAAACAAACAAAGAACAGTTTGATTTAATGCAGTTCTGTGATATGAAAACCATATCTGACACTATTAATGGCTTAGAAACATTTGAGTTTAGTTAATATGGGGTTGTAGTGTTAAAAAGTCTATGCTAATGTTGGTGTAAGATAATTATTAAGACTCTAGACAAATATGTTTCTCCATGACAAATGAGGTCAACACCAGCACACATTAAACATGTATATGTATATGCATCTGCATATGCTTTGATAAATATGGTTATTATATATATATACCCATATATATATATATATATATATATATATATATGTATGTATGTCAGGGTTCTCTAGAGTCACAGAACTTATGGGTAGTCTCTATATAGTAAGGGAATTTGTTGATTACTTACAGTCTGTATTCTCACTCCCCAACAATGGTCAGCAGCAGCTGTGAATGAAATTCCAAAGACCTAGCTAGCAGTTGTTCAATCCCAGAAGGCACGCAGGTGAAGAAGAGTAAATCTTCCTTCTTCCAATGTCCTTATGTAGGTCTCCAGCAGAAGGTGTGGCCCAGCTTAGAGGTGTGTACCACCATGCCTGGATCTGGGACTTGCTTTGTCCCAGGCTGACCTTGAAATCAGAGATTTTCTTGCCTAAATCTCCTGGGATTAAGGGCATTTACTACTTTGCCTGGGCCTAAGCTTTTCATGGCCACTATGCCTCAAGATCTCCATGCCAAGATCCAGTTCAGAAACTTGTGTCTTTCAGCCACAAGATCTGGATCACAGGTGAGACATCTAATTCTTGATTGTAGTTCACTCCAGATATATTCAAGTTGACAATCAGGAATAGCCACTACAATATATATATATATATATATATATATATATATATATATATATATATATGTGTGTGTGTGTGTGTGTGTGTGTGTGTGTGTGTGTGTGTGTGTTTGTGTGTGTATGTATATGTATAAACTGTATATGCATATGTATATGTTTATGATGTATATGTATATGTCCATATGTGTATATGTATATGCTGTATATGTATATTCACATGCTCATGCACATGCAAATGTATATGTATATATAATGTTTCTATCGGAAAATGTCATAAAGCTTTTAACAGGATATTTGGTAACTTCCTGTGAGTTTAATGTGGAAAGGGACACTGTTTAGTTTTGAATTATATCAGCAGTATATGAGAACATTTGACTCATTAGAAAATGGACAATGTTGTGGATAAGTAATGAACTGAAATACACTTAGACATTGGTCACGATAATGTCTGCACCACTAAATAGACCCCGAGTTCTAAAAAAAAAACTCTTAATGATAAAGGAACATATTAGTCACTGAATTGTTTTGACCAGAAATATGTTTATTATTTAAATTACAATTGCTAACATTCTTTTTTAAAGATATCTTTAATCTATTTTTACAGTCCAGTTATTATCCCACTTCTGGTGCAATCTCCAACAGTTTCTCAGCCCATTTCTCCTCCCTTGTCTTTACAAGGATGTCTCGACCCACCACACACTCCCCCAACCCTCCAGGACTGTCCACTTCCTGTAGCCTCAAGTATCTCCAGGGTTAGGTGCTACTTCTCTCATTGAGGCCAGATCAGGAATTCCTCTGCTGTATATGTATCCGGGGCCTTGTACCAGCTAGTTTATGCTGCCTGGTTGGTGGCTCAGTGTCTCAGAGATCCGGGGGGTTCTGGTTAGTTGAGGCTGCTATTCTTCCTGTGGTGTGCTCCTCCTCCTCAGCTTCTTTCAGTATTTCCCTAATTCAACCACAGAGGTACCCAACTTCAGTCTATTGGTTGGGTATAAGTATCTGCTTCAGTCTCAGTCAGTTGCTTGTTGGGTTTCCATACTAAGCTCTTGTCTGTAAGCACACCATACCATCAGTAATAGTGTCAGGCATTGGAGCCTCCCCTTGAGCTGGATCTCACGTTGGTCCAGTTATCTGACCTCCTTTCCCTCAGTCTCTTCTCCATTTTTGTCCCTGCAGTTCTTTTAGACAAGAACAATTCTGGGTCAGTGTTTTTAACTGTGGGATGGCAACCCCATCCCTCCACTGGATGCCTTGTCTTTCTATTGGAGGTGAATTCTACAACTTCCCTCTCTTCACTGTTGGGCATTTCATCTAAAGTCCCTCCCTTTGAGTTCTGAGAGTCTCTCACCAGCCAGGTCTCTGGTATATTCAAGAAGGTCCCCACACTGCCTAACTCCTGAGGTTTCCTGTTTCTATTCATTCTGCTGGCCCTCAGGTCTTCACTCCTGTCTCTCACTCAATATCTGATAATGTTCCACTCTTCTTGTCTTCCTCTCCTCTCCAACCCTAAGATCAAAAAATCAGGTGACAGTACATGTTAACGGGTATGCTGAGAAAGAGAAACACTCCTCAGTTGCTGGTGGGATTGAAAATTGGTACAACCACTCTGGAAATCAATCTGGAATTTCCTCAGAAAATTAGAAATAGATCGACTTGAAGACCTAACTATACCATTCCTGGGCATATACCCAAAAGATGTCACACCATACCGCAGGGGTACATGCTCTACTGTGTTCACAGTGGCCTTATTTGTGATAACCAGAAGCTGTAAACATACTAGATATCCCACAACTGAAGAATGGAAACAGAAAATGTGATTCATTTACTCAATAGAATACTATTCAGCTATTAAGAATGAGGACATCTTGAGTTTTGCAGGCAATTAGAAAATATCATCCTGAGTGAGGTAACTCAGACCCAAAAAGACATGTATGATATGTTCTCACTAATAAGTGGATATTAGCCAAAATGTACAGAATTCCCAGGATACAATCCACAGAACTCGAGAAAGTTAACAACAGAAGGACCCACATGAGAATGTATCAATCCCACTTGGAAGGGAAAAGAAAATCACTGCTTTCATGTTCTAATTTAATTTTAGGTACTATGAATTTTGAGGATTCTACTCACCCACTCAAAGCAGATTAAGTCTGGCATTACTAGTTCTATGAGTTGAATTTAAGGGCATCATTGCTTACCTAATTATTTTTTTTTAATTTAAGGACTTATTTTGTTTCATTTAACTGTTTTTTTTAATTTCTATTCCATTTAAAGAATAGATGCATTTAATTGTTTGCTTGTCTATGTTTTATGTGACCCAAGCTAATATCATCTCAAAAGTTGAAACCTCAATTAGCCTCAAAGTGTTTCTTTGAGATCACTTAAACAGTAGTCTTTCAAAGCCTCTGCATCAGCCCCTGACTCCTGGTTCCTGCCCTGTTTGAGTTTCTACTCTGACTAATAGACTATAATATAATAAGAAAAGTTAAGTTAAATAATTTATTTACCCCCCCATGTTGCTTTTGGCCATTTTATTTGATCACAACATTAGAAACCCTAATTAAGAGAAATAATTCATTCTTTTCTGCTAATGTAATGAAATGATGAGATATTAAATTTAAATGGAATAAAATATGTTTTATCTCATTCTATACCCTGCAATCAACTCAACTGCTGGAATTTTGACCATGACTTAATATTGCTGCATACTCAGAAATAGCAAATTTGTTACTGAGCACAGAAGCATGTTTGTTCCTGATAATTGCCACTGTCTATGACCAATTGCAATGCCAATATTGACCGATTCTGGTCCTATCCAACTTGACGCAGATACTAGAAAATGCACAGTGTCTTTGTTTGGGTTTCATTGCTGTGAAGAGAAACCATGATCATGTCAACTCTTATAAAGGAAAACAATTAATTAGGCTGACTTACAGTGTCAGAGGTTTAGTTCCTTATCATCATGGCGGAAAGCATAGCACTGTCCAGGCAGACATGGTGCTGAAGAGGAGCTGAGAGTTTTACATCTTGGTCTGAAAGCAGCCAGATGGAGACTGTCTTCCACAGTCATCCAAAAGGAATGTCAGGATCACATTGACCGAACTTGAACATAAATATGAGACCTCAGAGTCATTCCTCCACTGAGAAAAACTTCTTCCAACAAGGCGCCCCCTCTTCTAATAATGTCACACATCATAATAGCTCCACTCCCCATGGGCCAAGCACATCAAATCACCACATACATTTAATAGTTTATATTCCTCTTGAATCTAGTATTCTTATTTCCATTAATTATGAGAGAGTTCTATCATCTGTACAGTTAAATCCCTACAATTTGGCATCCTACAATTCAATGGCAGTGATGCAGAATAGTTTCAATCTAGATTCTAGAGTCATAGGATTTGAGAGTATGAATTGACTTAATGCTAGCATGTACTGATATATTGCAGGTGATAAGCATTTAAGTACATGTAAAATCTGAATGTACTTCAGATTCCACTGAGGTTGTAGTGTTTCATTATAATATATTCTCCAACCCCAATTTAAAGAATATTTAAAATGTTTAATCATGTAGGCTGTGTTTTTATAGCCTGTAAAATGATGTGGACAGAGACATGTGAACATAACCTAATCAATTTGTTAAATATTCTAATCCACTCTCCTTTGCAATGCTGAGAGGCAGATTCACATTAGCTTGGTACATTTCCTGAATTCAATTTCTTACATTTCAGAATGCATTATCTATCTAGAACCATATTTCCATCAATCCATAGTTCCTTTAAATGAACATTTGTACAATTAAAATCTGATTTCCAAAATCAATCCACGTGCAATTTTTGGAATTATTTTTGAAAGCATGTATGTTATAAATTGCAAAGATTTTCATGAATATAACAAAACTTAGAATATGAGCCAGTGGTTACTGCTAACTGAACAAATGATAAATTAAGCTATGTACATTCCAGATTCCCTCATCAAACATGATTCATAGACTTCACTAAAAAACAGAATGTTTTTCTTCTCAAGGAATGTGTGTTACTAGTGAAGTAATGCTTTTATGCACTTTAGACATTATTTAATCATGGGAACTTTCATAAATAATGGAGAAATGAATAATTCAGTGACAGAAACAAACAAAAACCAGTTACTTTTCTATTGAAATTGCTTAGGTAAAATGTATCTTCAAGAAAACCTAGACAATAATAACTATGATAAATTTAATATTGGACCTGTATAGTCCGTTAATTTGATAAAACAAAGTTTGTAAGTTTTCAAACTTATTTTGATAAATATATTTTTTAAGTTACTAGTATATGTTGGTAGCAATTTATATTTAATGATAGTTACTTATTTAATTTGGTTCAATATAATACAACCATGAGTCTCCTTAAATTTTTGATGGTAATATGATTTGGTAATATACTTAGATATAAATTAGAAACTGAAGTTTCTTGCCTTATACTCCAACTTGCTTCTCAATGATCTTAAAGAGCCTGACTGTACTGTAATAAGGGTAACCCAACAAAGGAATATTCTTTAGAACCAAAAGGCCTGCTGTATTCTGTAAGCATTATTAACCTAATAGTTAATTCATAGATTAACATTGAGGGCAATGATTTCTCAGAGTGCACAATCAAAAATGCACAAATTCATAAGTTTCTGGGGCTTTCACTTTTTTCTACATGTTGAATTAATAGGGAAATCCAATATTGGTTAAAGGAAAAATATACAAAATGCATCTGAGAATACCATTTTTACTACTCCAGAGGATATAGTAATTAAACTTTATTTAATATTGTTGGTGCTGATGAGATGTGACTATGACTATATTTGATTTTTTTAAATATACTATTAGAAATCAATGACAAATAGTACAGTTTTGACACTGGAGTTCTTCTCCCTTAGAATTTTAGTTTGGTACTTATTTTTAAAATATATTATTTTTAAATTTAGTACATTCTGTCTATATTATGTTACCTGTATATAGGTCTTTAGGACAGATCTGGATACTGGACAACCAACTCATATACTCTTCCCTAAACTATAACAACTGTCATAATCCCAGATTTCCTCAATAGCCTGTATTTCTCTCTGTAAAGCTGTGGTCTGGTGGGATTTTCATAGACCACTTTGGGTTTGCATTGATGTCATCCTTGACCATCTCACATGTGGGAAGCTGTGTGGTGAGATATGCATATACATATAGTATGTAGTAACATTTAGTGTAAAAACAGGTCATAAATTTAAAGAAGAGTAGAGATAAGTATATAGGAGGGTTTGGATGGAGGAAAAAAAGGAAGAAATGTTTTAATTATGTTATGATTTCTACAATAAAGTAAAATTATAATATATATTAGAATATGTATATCATTTTGAGACATTTACAAAAATTATAGATAATATTTTTCTAAATATGATTTTATTTCTGCATGTATGTTTATCCATAGTGATTAGAAAAGAGAATTTAATATACTGGAGCTGGAGTTATAGGCACTTAGAATTCACAAGAACTGTTGGTTTTAGAATAAGGCCTACACAAAGTCTGCTTCCCAAAATACAGAGTGGGATAGAAGAGTCCTTACCTTATTTGAGAAGCTAATGAAACCTGATAGCATGTGAAAAATTAAGAGTTTTTCTTACAAGTGTGGCCCTTGGTATGGCCAGGTTGATTCCAGAATGGTCCTAGATCTATCCAAATAGTGGTCTATTAGACTCCATGGAATACAGAAAAAAATTGGAGAAGAAAAAAACAAAAGAAAAAGAAATGAATGAAGAGGAAAGTTTGGTGGGAGAATTCTTGAGGGAGTTGGAGGAATGTTCGTTTACACAGCGGAATACTACTCCGCTATAAAGAACAAGGACATCGTGAGTTTTGCAGGCAAATGGATGGAACTAGAAAATATCATTCTGAGTGAGGTAACTCAGACCCAAAATGACAAGTATGATATGTACTCACTAATAAGTGGATATTAGCCCAAAAAGTACAGAATACCCTGGATAAAATGCACAGAACTCAAAGAAGTTAACAAGTAGAAGAGTTCAAATAAGGATGCTTCAATTCCACTTGAAAGGAAGAAGAAAGCAGAAGGCAGAGGGAGGGAAGGACCTGGGTGAGATAAGGGAGGGGGAGGGGAAAGGGGAACATTGTGAGGTATGGGGGTCGGTGGAACAGGAATGAAGCCCTGAGGGCCAGAAGAATGAATCGAAATATGTAACCTCAGAAGGTGGGTGGTGGGTGGACCCTCTAGAATTTACCAGAGACCTGGGAGGTGAGAGAAGCTCAGGACTCAGAGAGAGAGACCTTAGATGAAATGTCCAACAATGGGGAGAGGAAACATGCAGAGTCTACCTGCAGTAGAAAAACATGGCATCAAATGCAGGGATGAGGTTGCCATCCCATAGTCAAAAACAGACCTAGAATTGTTCCTGTCTAAAAGAACTGCAGGGACAAAATGGAGAAGAAACTGGGGCAAAGACGGTCCAGTGACCAGCCCAACATGGAATTCATCTCAAGGGGAGGCTCCAATGTCTGACACTATTACTGATGCTATAATGTGCTTACAGACAGGAACCTAGCATGGCTGCCCTCTGAGAAGCACAATGAGCAGCTGACTGAGACGAAGCAGATACTTTATACCTAACCAATAGAATGAAGTCAGAGACCCCTGTGGTTGAGTTAAGGAAAGGCTGGATGAAGTTGAGGAGGAGGTAAGACCAGCAGTCTCAACTAACCTGGAACACCAAGATCTCTCAGACACTGAGCCTCCAACCAGACTATACACACTAGCTGGTAAGAGTCCCCAGACACATATACAGTAGAGGACTGCTTGGTCTAGCCTCAGTGAGAGAAGTAGCACCAAACCCTTGAGAGACTTGAGGTCCGAGGGAGTGGGGAGGACTTACATGTTGTGTGGGTGTGTAGGGAGTGTGGACATCCTCTTGGAGAGGAGAGGAGGAATGGAATGAGGAACTATCAGAGGGCAGAACAGGAAGGGGATAATGACTGGAATGTAAAAAATAGATTAAATATAATTTTGAAAAATCCCTAGAAAAAAAGTAAAGAAAAGATTAACGTGGCACATAAAGGCTCATATATTTCCTTTCTTTGTCCCCAGATGCTTAATATTTTGGGAATGATAAAGAGGTGTAGCCTTTTTGGAGCAGGTTTGTAACTGGATGTTGGCTTTCTTGTCTCACAAAGCCCATACCAGACCCGTGGTGTCATATTTCTTGTTCTCTGCCTGCTCCCTGAGGATCCAGATATAAAACTCCCAGTTATTTCTTCACTACCAAGCCTTCCTCACTGTGGCCATATATAACATGATAATGATAATGAACTGACCTTCTTCAATTGAAAGCAAGCCTTCAGTTAAATTCTTTATTTTAAAGAATTTATGTTTATGTTTAAAGTAAACATTTATATGTTTTTTGGTAGCCTTCATTACTGTAATACAATAAGAATAATAGAATGATACCAGATTTATATAAAATATGGCAAATATATTATACTTCACCAAACCTTAGCTAGCAATTCTGTCACATATCAAGCTAAGAGAGTGGTGTTAGGTAGGTGACAATGTTTTCATATTGGAGTTACATCTAGCTCTTCTTTCAATAATAGTGACCTGAATAGCATAATTTTGATTATTTTCTAGAGATCTTAGCGTTAAGCTTTAGGAAGTTTAATGGTTGCTTTTGTAGCATGGTGGGGGTTATTGATATTGGCATGTCATATCTTTTCATTAATATGGCAAGTAGATGATAGTTTCAATCAAATTTCTGCTAATACTACATGTGATGAGCATTGTTGAAAATTCACAATATCATATCATAAAATGCTCAGATTGTGCCAATAAGATTCATTCTACATTCTTATAACCTTCCTTTGTTTGTCTTACTTACCTCCTTATTTATCATAATACTCTCTTACACACCTGGAAAATATTTCCATTGTATATGTTGAACTATGACTTAGGGGCTTCAATATTCAAATGGTTTTCATTAATGAACTAATAATTTAAGATACAACCAAATCTCTACAAAACTATCTTGGAAAATGGATTTGTGAAAAGAAATTTCTGGTGAACAGGCACCACATGATGCTAAGGTTTAACTACAATGATTTAGATATATATAAATAAAGGCACATTGCTTATCACTCACGTTATCAAATATTAAATGTTATAATTAAGATAGGAATAAAATTATCATAGTTTGTGATTCTAATCATTATACACTATTTTAGATAGTGTGGCCTAAAGTGAAATATCATTTTGTTATTTAAGGATTAATACATAGAATCATGAATAATCTAATTTTGTAGCGATTATTAACACCAAAAGCAATTCTGCTAACCATTTACATGGATTTGTTCCATCCCAAGTTTAATTAGTTCAATTTTCTATGACTAGAATATTATATTTCACAGCCTTTAAAAGGTCACTTGTATCTACTGTGTTAAATGTTATTCACAGAAGTGCTGATACCTTAAATCAATTTATATTTTTAAAATTATAAGGACTAGCAAGATGACTCAGAAGTTTTAGGTATTGGCTATCATGCCTAAACATGGAAATTTAATCATTGATCCTACTTGGTAAACTGAACCATAAAATGTTGCTGTGTACATGTGTGCATTTCCCACCCCCTATAAATAACATCACTAAATAAATGTAAAACAAAAGATTAAACACTATTTTGAGTTATCATTTAGGTCAGTCAAAGAGACTACTAAAAACAACATAGTCCATTGCTGTTGCACTTGGGTCATGATAGATCATGAACTTTGGAAATAAAACTCAGGGGACATAAACTGGATTACATGAAGCTGCTATTCAAGATTTCGAGGGAAGAAGGCAATGAATTGCCCTACATAGCTGTATCATCTATGAACCTTAAGTGTGACTAGCATATGACAATAATCTTAAGTGTACAACAATGACATTCTTATTTTGGTGGTAATCAACAGCTCTTTAATTGAACCTTATGTCCAAACAACAGGGAAGAAATTATTTTTGTCATGGAATGTAGGGGAGGACTTAATTGCAACCCAATTATGAAACTAAGTCTCAAGGAATATTTCAGAAGAGGGGCTGAAATATTCTGAGAATTAGAGGATTAAAAACAGGATCAGCTGTATGACTGTGTATTATACAAATGAGAAGGAAGCTTCACCTATGATTCTGCATCAATAAAGCTGCCTGGATAAGACCTGAACAAGTAAAGCACTAACAGACGTATTAAAATGGAAGGGTGAATTCTCATATGATTCCTTAGATAGACAAAGAACTAAAGGCAGTTAACAAGTTCTCACAGCAGAAGAAATAGACATCTCCAAGAATATGACCTCTAACTGATTAACTAATACCAAGCGGCTAACTCTGAAGTCATACATAGAAGTAACACTTATTAGATCAACAATGCTACATTTGCATATGTATGCATACATATATATATATGCATACCTACATTATATATATATGCATACATATATATATATGCATGTATGTAACAATAAGAGAGGCATTGATCAATACATTGAAGACTCATACATAAGTCTAAATTATCTTTGAACTCCAGCTCATTAACAAAAGAAGCCAGAAATACACAAGAGAAAAAAAAACAGCAGCTTCTTCTTCTTTTTCTTCTTCAAAAAAGTGTTGCTCAAATTAGAAAGCTGCATGTACAAAAATGCACATAGATCCATAATTATCACTCTGCACAAAACTCAAGTTCAAAATGATCAAAGACATTAACATATAGCCAAGTACACTTAATCTGATAGAATAGAAAGTGGGAAATAGTCTTGCACTCATTGAGACAGGGGAAATTTTCTGACCATTGACATTACAGGCACTAAGAAAAACAATTAATAAATAAAACAGCAATTAATAAATAATCAGTAATTAATAAATAAATCCCTAAGAAACTGAGAAGCTTCTATATAGCAAATGACAACATCATTCAGTAAAAGTCTCAGTTTACAGAATGGATAAATAATTTTACTAATTACATATGCAATAGAGAATTTGTATCTAAAATATATAAAGAACTAAAAGAAAATTGGATCTAAATAAATAAATAAATAAACAAACAAACAAATACACCCCTAAAAAGTGAGGTAGAGAGCTAACAATGAGTTCTTTTTTATCATTAATAAATTATTTTATTTATTTATTTATATTCCAAAAATTGCACCTGTTCCCAGTCCCTCTTCCCTTGAATCTTATTGCCATTTCCTCTCCCCCTTGCTTCCCTTTAGAGAGGGTGCTTATGCACCCATTCACCTCAGCGCTGTTATCATCCATCTTACCTGTGGCATCAAGTTTCTACAAGTTTAGGCACATCTTCTCCCACAGAGGCCACTCAAGGCAGTAATCTGCTACAAATATGCAGAGGACCAGCCAGTGTATGCTCTTTGATTGGTGGTTTAGACTCTAGGAGCTCTTAGGAGTCCTGGTAAGTGATACTGCTGTTCTGCCCATGGCACTGCAATCCCTCTTAGCTCTATCAATTCTTCCTCTAACTCTTCCACAGAGGTCTATGACCTCAGTCCGATTGTTGGATGAAAGTATCTGCATCTGTCTCACTCAGCTACTGTTACAGCATCTCAGAGGACAGCTATGCTAGGTTCCTGTCAGCAAGAACATGTCACCAATAACAATGTCAGGTTTTGGTGCCTATGCTTGAGATGGATCCCAAATTGAGCCAGTCACTAGATGACCTTTCCTTCAGTCTCTGCTCCATTTTTGTCCCTGCATTTCCTTTAGAAAAGAACAGAGTTACAAAACATTTGAGCAGTTATTAGAAAGTAAGTATACGCACTAAAAGGAGAAAGGACAAAAATAAAGAATTGGTTGTGAGATTGATCTTCTGGTAGCAACATATAATCATTACCAAAATATGATCCTTGTAGCCTTTACAATGATAGAATTAGAGAATTGGCTTTATGTAGATTTTCTTTAATTTCCATGTACATACCATGGTACATGACCTGCCCATACACATCATACACAAAAATTAACATACCCTCACTAATAAAGAGTAAAAATTTTTAAAATTAACCAATGAAATATATACATTTTATTGTATGAAGTAAAAACATTTGCTCATAACAAATTCTGGAAAATACTTTTTAAATTATTTTGTAAAAAAAAAATTAATATAAATATTTATGAGTTAGAAAAATCACTTATTCAAATAATAGGTGGAAAACTAAGTCAAAAGATATGGGTATTATTACACATATAAAGAATAAGCTGAAATTTATGAAGTTCATTGAAAGTTAAAAACAAGATGAATCTGTAAAGGAAAAATTAAATTAAATATATAAAATTGATGGACGTATTTGCACATTCATCTCTAAATAGCAATTTTTAAATTAATAAAATGTTATGTTTTATTTAACATATTTTTATATTATTGAGGTACACCATTTGTTTGAATCTGTTCTACTTCTTTTATTGCACTAATTCATGTAACTCATGGCATTTTCCTTTTTTCACCTCATCTAATCAATCATATTCAGCCTTCTTTGAATGTTTGTCGTAATTGTTGTTTTAATGTAGTAAATATAGAAAATATCAGTTGACTTCAGGAGGCTCTAGAGTTAGTTTTAATTTCAAATCCAAGTTTAAAATATTTTCTATCCTTTATTTCAATAAGGTTATGGCAACAACTGCCTCCCTAAGTACCAAGCAAGACAAGAAAATATTAGAACCTTTTATCAGTCAGCAAAACTTAAGCTGACAGGGAGTGAGTGCTGAGTCCCAGAGGAGGATTAACTGGCTGTATTAAGTGAATTCTTTTCATAGCATCATTATCCTTATATAAAGAAAGTTTTCTTCTGGTCTTAATATAGCAATAACTTAAACTTTAAAAATCAGAATACAGTGTTCACATTGTAATCATTGTTTAAAATTAATTATCTATATAAAATTGTGCTATAATATAGCTTTTCTCTCATCTTTTTTCATCTTTGATATATCCATTTAAATCCCTTTTGTCAAGAGTCAGACGATAGCAAACCATCTGGTCATTATTCATGCTTTACTTTTCTTGAATAGCTTTATTCTGGAACTCTTAACCCTCATTATGTACTGAAGTTTCTACATCTTGGAATAAAAGCAAATTTTTTTTTTGTTTTTTGGTTTTTTTTTTTTTTTTGGTATGAGAAGGTCTTGATTGTCAGTGTAGGTCAGCCAGAATAACCGTTTCTGTTTTATTCAATAATTCAATAATTCAATAAGGCATTATATAAAATCCTTTTCAATTTTGTTTTTAAAACACTGTACATGGAAGGTTACACTGTCAGAAACTTATCATGTGTGAAAAAATCTCTGCAATTTAGTCATTTGGTTAAACATCGACTATTATATTTCTCAAAATAAAGACAACTAATTGTCCTTTTGCTTAAAGCCCCCTGGAGTTTCCAATTGTTCTGTTCCTAAGGTGTGGCTTCCTTTTCTCTCCCTGTTTTCCTCCATTAATTTATCATTTCTCTCTTTCACCCTTCTTTCATCTCTTCATTATGTCTATCATTTATTCCTTCCTTCCTTCCTTCCTTCCTTCCTTCCTTCCTTCCTTCCTTCCTTCCTTCCTTCCTTCCTTCCTTCCTTTATTTCTCGATCCCTCCCTCCCTTCCTCTCTGCCTTCCTTCCTTCTTTCTCCTGCTCTACCATCTTTTGGTATTATTGTTTTATATCCCTTGACTCTACAGGCTTTTTGCATTTTGTGTGAAATTCTACTTCAATAAAGAACTGCAATGATATAATTTGATGATGTTTGCATTGTATTTCTCAGTGAAGATATTGTTTAGAGTAATAGCTTTGTGAAATTATTCTACCTTCTATTTCAAATTAATAATAGCATTCACTATGTTAATAAAAGCTTTCTGAAATACAAAGAAAGAAAGAAAGAAAGAAAGAAAGAAAGAAAGAAAGAAAGAAAGAGAAAAAAGAAAAAAAGAGAAAAAAGATAGAGACATCAGAACCCTTATCTGAGTCAGTAAAAAGTGAGCTAACAACCCAAGTAGAGAATTCATGGGTTCACATGAATGTGTTATAGGATATGATTGTCCTTATATAAAGAAATTATCCAAAAGCACTAATATAGTAACATGATTACTTAAAATTAGTGATATGTATTTAACTCTTTGGAGGAAGCAAATGTAGTGTAATTTGAAGAATAATAGGACTTATGAGACACTTTAAAGATGGGAAGACTTTGGAGTAACATTGATGATATTAAAGAACTCTGAATGCCCCCTAGCTTTAAAAACATTAAATAGAGATTTTTAGTTGCTATGCCTCTACAATTCAGCTATGATATCTGCACACATTTATAACTTAATTATTTCTTGATAACCTAATAATATAATGTTTTGAAAAATTATGTTGATATTATTTTGTAATACTAATATTTTCTCTTTAAAATTTATTCTCTCTACTTTTAAATCCTCATATATTTGCTATTGCTTCACTGTATATATCTTAATCTTTTAATATTAAAAGATTAAGAAGATCTTTGAAACTAGAATGTTTCTTTTTAATTCAATCTAAAACTTAATATTATTTAAGAATTTTATTTTAAGTATGTACTTATATTTATACAGAAATAAAATGAAAATGAGACATTCATGTTCTAAGTTTGAGGAGATGATGAAGTGTGAAGCAAATCAAAAATTAAGTAGATATAATAATTAATTCTAATCTCTGAGACCATATTATCCTAAAAACAAACAAAACCCTAACCTTATAGTAACAACAGATGATTTACATTATTATTTCCAAGTTCATATGTAACTGATTTTTCTTTTTTTTTTTTTTTTTTTTTTTCTTTTTGATACTTTATTTACATTTCCAATGTTTCCCCTTTTCTGGGTCTCCTCTTTGGAAACCCCCTATCCCCTCCCCATCCCTGTCTCTATGAGGAAATTCCACCTCCAACCCACCTGCCCACCCATCCCCATATTCCCACCTTGACATTCCCCTTTACTGGGGCCTCTAACACCCTCAGGCCCAAGGGCCTCTCCTCTCTCCCTGATGGCCATCGAGGTCATCCTCTGTCACATATGTGGTCTGAACCATGGATCCATAGATGTGTATTCTTTGGTTGGTGGTCCAAACTCCAGGACGACCGGGGGGGGGGGGGGAGGGTCAGACCCATTGACGCACTTGCTCCATCCATGGGGCTGCAAATTCCCTCAGCTCCTTCAGACCTTTCTCCAGCTCCTCCATCTGGGACCTCACGCTCAGTCCAGCGGTTACTGTTAAGTGAAACTTAGCATTCTGAACTTTTGGGCTAATATCCACTTATCAGTGAGTACATACCATGTTTGTTCTTTTGTGACTGAGTTACCTCGCTCAAGATGATATTTTCAAGTTCCATCCATTTGCCTGCAAATTTCATAAAGC
>CM052716.1:61005402-61012902 GCA_028551405.1 Uromys caudimaculatus
CCCGGGACTATATAACGCCGCCATGTTGACTCCCGCGCGGTTCTCCTTCTTCCTTCTCTTACTATCAACGGCTAAATAAAGCTGAACTGTAGACGAAGCCTACCGCGTTGCGTGCCTTCTTGCCGGCGAGAGGTGCGCGCGCCGCACATATATCTTGACTCTAGACTTTTAATTTACTATTAATGCTTGAGTAGTTCAAGTAGTCAATTTGGAAAATAAATTCATATTCTAGATTTTGACAACAATCTACAGGCCCCTAGTCAGCCTCACTGCTGTATGTTCATATAGCCTCTTGTTCATTTATATGCTTTCCCACATAGCATCATCTCTTATGGAGGGGTAATTTTGGGTTAAAAATACAGAAAGATCTTATGAACCTATCATATATAAAACTGCATGGAAGCTGCTATCTTGAAAAAAAAAACTTGACAGAAATATCGCAAAATGCCTTATGTGAGCAGTTTCTTTTTTGAATTTGAAGACCTAGTCACTGAAAGATGAAGTGATCGATATCTTGTTGATGTATACATTGATTTAGCTGAACGGAGATAGTAGATGCTTCAGTTTGCAGAACTTAAGTGATGACTATCGATAATACTGGGCATATTTTGACTGCTATGTCTTTCCTAGACCAATTCTTGTCTTCTTCCTTGCATCATGGCTACCATGAATTAAATAGTTCTACCACATTCTTCAAGCTTACTACATGCCTGGTATCTATGGAACCATCTAATCATAAACCAAAACTTTTGAAATACTAAACCAAAGCAAATTCTTCCTTTCTGCCTTAGTTGTGGTTTCTATTGCTGCAACAAAACTCTGTGACCAAAATGCAAGGTGTAGAGAAAAGGGTTCATTAGGTTTAAATTTCCACATTGCTGTTCATTACCAAAGGTAATCAGAAGAGGAACTCAAACAAGGCAGGATGCCAGAGGCAGAACCTGATGTTGAGGCCATAGAGGGGTGCTGCTTATTGCCTTGCTTTCCCTGACATGCTCAGTCTGTTTTCATATAGAACTCAGGACGAACAGTCATAAATGGTATCACCCACAATGCACAGGTCCCAACGATCACTAATTGCGAAGATGCCTTATAGCTAGACTTCATGAAGCCATTTCTTCAGCTGAGACTCCTTCCTTTCTGATGACTCTATCTTGGGTCAAGTTGTCACAAAGACAGCCAATACACTCCTGTTAGATCCTTTGTCTGATGGCTTCATCATACCAGCACAAAATTTAAAACTGTGATAGTGCTGGAATGGTTTCTTTGAAGTGTCTGATAATTTAGCTCAGGATTATTTGATATTTTAGATGCAAGTTGTAAATCTTTAAATATATTTTGTGCTAAGAGTCATAAGTTATGCTTTCTCCCAAATAAAATGAACTGGCATAAAAGTGGTCTAGAACAGAGCCTCAAGAATGGGTAGTGAAGAACAAGATAGGTAAGTATTAGACTCTCAAACATTGCAACATAAGGACTATTGCCTGTCATATTATGTTCTATGATTAAAGACATTTTCCTTTTAGAAAATATAAATGTGACTCTTTAGAGTTAACAGCAGTAAAACATAAATGTGAGTAGATATTTAATTGTGCAAAAGTAGACCCTGATGACACCATCACTGTCCATATGCATCTGACATTTCTGTTTCCTTCTGCCTACTGTTTCTGTAGTGTGAGCATAAGAAACTCTTTGCAAGCTTTCTTCTTGCTGATAAAATTTGCTCAGAGTGCAGGAAATACAAGTTGATTTGCAGTTGGAATTAATTCATTCAGCCTTGGAGAAGTTTAAGCATTAAGACTTTGATCAATGCTTCAGTTTTCTAGAGTGGGGAAATTCTTGAGGCATATTCAAACAATTTTCCAGCTGGATTAAAATGCAGCACTTGATATCAGTAAGCTACTGACTAAATCATTATTTCTTGGAATTCATCTTTCTCCTTTTCCGTATCCTTTTCTGATCTTTTCCCAAACAAGTTCACTATAGTTAAGAATTCCTATGTAATTGTCTGTTTCTAGAAAAACAAATAATTATGGCAGGTTTCCTGCCTTTAGCTAACATTAATATAAATCCAATTACGTTTCCATATTCCCCTTGGTCCCATTTTCTTGCCATGAATCTTGCTTTAATATTCTAGGCCTGCAGTAATACTGTTATCCCCTGAAGAACTATGGTATTATGGCACATAACTTGGCCGCTCCTCCATAAATATCACATGTTATTCGTTTTTAAAACTATGGTTAAAGTTCTACTCTGTTCCTACAATGATTTTATCCTCTTATTATATTATGTGCATGTTAATGATAAAAACATACAGAACTTCATTATCCCCTGCATCCTTAGTAAAATCATTAGATTATATGTATCTGTACACTGCATCAAAATCATCTTGTGTGCCTAATATAATTGACTGTACTTCTGTACCACTGATGAATTTCAAAGTTAATGATTTTTGACAAGCACATAGCCAGTGTTTTATATCTGCCTTCTCTCACCTTATATGTTTGCAGATGTGTTATTCTGGAGACACTCTACTCAATACTGATACCAATATCTAGAATCCAGGAAATGTATTTCCTTGCTTATGTGGTGATGATTACGATATGATCTGACTGCTTGTAGCTAATTTGTAACTATGCTTCTCATTTGGATTCTTGCATACTATAGCCTTAGAAAATGACTCTTTAGTGTTGCTACAATCAATTGCTCTAAACTTTATGTTTTCAAGCAAATAAAAATATTGATTCCCACTTCTGATTTCAAGTCTCTGCTTTGTTTTGTTTTTCTTTTTTGTTTTTTGTTTGTTTGTTTGTTTTTCCTTTCCAGTTTGTCGTGGCCACATCTCTTCCTCCAAAACTCTCCTCTCCCATCTCTTTCTCTCTCTTTTTCTCTCTCTGTCTCTCATGGTAATTCACGATATTGTATTAGACGGTATTGATTATAAGAAATATTATCAATGGTCTAAAACAAATGTATTTGCATTATTTCTAATTTAAGGATTCTTGGGCTTGAATATCAGAATAATGGGCAATATATGCTTCATAGCTCTGTAATTTTCATGGTTGTATTTTCAGTGGCAAATAATGTATATGCTGAGCAGTTATTTTAAATCATTATGCAATTGCCTGACAATTTATGGTTTTTGTATGCTCTATTCAAGTACTTGAAGGGCATTTTTCTATTGAGTGATGATTGATATATTCTCTTTTGAGATAATTTGAGATATGAAGTTTTAAAAAATCTAATTTGTGCTATAGAAATGTCCAAAAAATTATGTGTATATTTCACCTGTAAGAAGCACTCAAAACTTAACAGAGTAGGCACAGCATGGAACTTATTAAATGAATAAATCTCAAAACAGAAGTATAGTGTTTTAACACCATGATTGAGCTCCAGAAAGGCAGTATTGTGATAAGAAAATTTTGTATGTGAAGGTAATTGACTAAGACATTAAATATTTGAACATAATTTAAGTTAAACTTCAAATAATATTTTTGAAACTTATAATCTAGACAATACCCTATTACTCTTCCAATAAAAGTGCATTAGTTACTCTTCTGTTGCTCTGAAGAAACACCATGACCAAAACCACTCTTATAAAAGAAATTATTTAATTGGGAGTTTGCTCATAGTGTCAGTTGATTAGTGAGTTATGGGTTAGTGCATTATCATATGGCAGAAGGCAGACAGCTGTGGAACTTAACCAGTAGCTGGCAGTTTTACATGCTACTTCATAGGCATCAGTCAGAGAGAGAAACAGAGAGAGAGAGAGAGAGAGAGAGAGAGAGAGACAGAGAGAGACAGAGAGAGACAGAGAGAGACAGAGAGAGACAGAGAGACAGAGAGACAATAAGATAGAAATAGAGAGATGGAAATCCTTGTATGGGGTTTTGTATCCTGAATTTCCAACCCAGTGACATACCTTGCCAGCAAAGCCATACATACTAAAATAAGACCCTACCCCCTACTCTTTCCCAAATAGTTTCACTGGCTGTGGATTAAGTATTCAAACATAGAGCCTATGGGGACCCTTCTCATCCAAACATCTACAGGAAGAAAATCATTTTTTTCTCTTCTTTACTTCCTGATTTCTCTCTCTCTACTACTCCCACATTCTTTGTTCCTTCTTCCTATTCTATTTTTTTAAACTTTTCTTTGTTCTTTGATTTTTATTACTTGTCTTTCCCTTACCTCTATGCTTTTATTATTATTTTACTGCATTTTCTTCGAGTTATATGAATAGCACTTGCAAGTGGAGGTTACAAGTTTTTTTAAATTGATTCCAACAAAATTAAAAGTATAGTTGTAATCAGAATAGAATGAAGTGCTATTCAAATTAATACTTGAACATCACTGTGATAATCATTGATTTGTATTAGTATTTTGTATCTTTTAAACTAATAATTACATACATAAAAGTGAGAAATATTAGTAGTCCATTTTACATTTTGGGTTGTCAGAAATTGGATAAAGTTCCCAGAACACCTCAAAAGACACCTTTTTACTCGCTATTTGCTTATTAGCAGAATTCAATGCCTTTTTCTTGTGAGTCTTGGGTTTCTAATTGCTCTAGTTAGAGAGGGAAGAAAATCATTAAAAATTTCCTGTTCACTTTAGGTCTCTATTGTACTCTTTTCTTTTTTCTACAGTGTTATGTTATTACATTAGGAATCCCATTATATTCATAGATTCTATATATCAAAATTCTTGACCTTTATCACAGACTCAAATTCTCTTTTCCTATTTAAGGTAATCATGAATGTTAATATTGATAGATAACAGAATGTAGAATATCTTAAGAGATAAATTTCTATTAGTGCCAGTTAGAGGTTACCTAGATTAAGTTACCATCTAGGTGTAACTATCTTGATTGTGTTAATTAAAGTAGAAAAAAATTTACAGAATTTAACTGTGAATAGTACAGTTCCATGTCTTGGGTTGAGAAGCTGAATAAAAAGAAAGTATGATGAGTAAGAGCATTCTTTGTTCTTTGTTTTCTAATTGTAGATGCAAATCACTCTACTGCCCCCAAGACTTACTCAGTGTGATGGACTATTCTCTACATGCATACATCAAAATAGATCTTACATCATAATCTGTCAGTCACTTTTACCAGAGATGAGTAAAATAACAAATACATTGTTCACAATACAAATATTCACACAACATTTGACATATCATTAATCTGTTGAAGTAACTTACTTTTATAACATCAAGTATTTTTATAACATCACTATTAACTAAAAAATATGTAAGTCCAGTGTGATACTTTAAAAGTTTAGATTAGTACTTTAAAAAGAAATAAATGTTACTATAAATTAGTTTATAGTTGGGAATATCATATGCATAACCAATGAACTTATCTCAGCAATATGCTATTTCTTTCCATACCCACAATTTGATTTCTTCCTCTAAGCTCTGCTGCTTGGGCAGTGGATGCTTCTTCTTCTTCTTCTTCTTCTTCTTCTTCTTCTTCTTCTTCTTCTTCTTCTTCTTCTTCTTCTTCTTCTCCTTCTTCCTCTCTTCTCTTCTCTTCTTCTTCCTCTTCCTCCTCTTCCTTCTCCTCCTCCTCTTATTCTTCACCCATAAAGTACAATTTGCCCTGCCATTATGTACTCAGGTGTAGGCCATCCAATGTACCCTGCCAGAGACCACACTCTCTAGAACAGTATACCTTGCTTCAGCAGCTTTCACTTGTCAATATCACTTTAATAATGGATGGAATCTTCAGAGCCACTCTCCCTACATGATAATTTTTTTTGGAAAAATTATCTATTTCTGACATTTTTCAGGTAAGTACAGATCAGATATATTGTCTTCCTAGGTGCGATAGCCATTCCATATCCAGAAGATAGCATTTCACTGACTAATCATCCTTTGTCACATGTATTATTTCTTATTTAATTTATTTTCATATAATATTTTAAATATATTTTCTTCTCCAACTCCTGCCAGATCCTTCCAATCTCCTTACACACTCAATTTAATTTTTTCTTTTTATCTTCATGAATTCCTTTCAGTTCCTTTCAAGCTTTGTATCAACTCCACTTCATGTTATCTTTTTCTCTTTCCAAAACAAAATCAAAACAGAAAGGAAAATGAAGACAAACCAAAACTAATTAGGTAAAAATTACCAAAACAACAGGTATACACACAAACAGAGACAAATTCAATTTTGTGTTGAGTAGCCTCTGCTGTTAGCAGAGGACCTGCCCTGAATTTTTTTTTCTTTTTTTTGATATACTTAGAGAAAATTGAGTTTTGAGTTTTTTGTTTGTTTGTTTGTTGGATGGTTGGTTTGATTTTGATTTTTGGGGGGGGGAGGGGTTGTTTGTTTTGTTTTTCTTCCCAACAGGTATTATTTGCAAGTATCATTTTGGTTAGGGTTTGAAGTTTGTGCTCACTACCCACTACACCTGTTGGGATTTGGTGTGATTGAGCCTTGCTAGAGGAATTTGATGAAAACATTTAGAATTGACACATGATACTCATATTAACATTCTTTGTTCTTCGTTTGTTGACTATATGCAAATAGCCAGTCTCTCACTGTTAGTACATAATAAAGTTGTGGGTCTCTGCTTAATTACCAGCTACTGAAAGAAGCTTCTATAATGATGGCTTAGTGATATACTGACTTACGAGTATAGCAATGTACCCTCAGGATTACCCCTACGTTCCTTTTGCCTCTTACAGTGTTTTCTACCTCTAATGTCCACTGACTTTGGGCAGGAGAGTTAATAAATATGTTCCATTTAGGAACGACCACTCATAGTCAATGATTAGCAGCACTTTGGCTAGTTATGAGTCATTGCGGTGACTAATGTCCACAGGAGGAAAAAAAAGCTTCGTTGTTATAGGTTGATTACAGTCCAGCTCTATGCCCAGGTCTATGGTTATAACCATAAAAACTTAGAAAACAAAATGATTGTATAATCATTTAGTAAAATAACATTTGCAGTTTTAACCTTACTATATGACCTCCCCAGCCATGAACTTTTGGTTGCATTTTCAATACCAGACATGAAATTATTCCCCCATGAGTAGGCTTCAAAGGCAATAATAAAGCAGTTATGCCATGATTGAACAAATGAAATTCTTTTGCCCAGAAAGTGATTATTGCATTTTCTAGGAGCCAATGCAGGGTAAGTACAATGGTTTCTTTCCTAGCTGGCATTATACTTTATACCTTCAGGAACTGGGAATGCTAATAGGCTCCAAGGAAATTTTGTGATTAGTTTGAGATGGATTTCTGTGTGTTCTGAATCAAAAATGGGTGGAATGTTTAGAAACAGTGCTTTACCATGAAGCTATATAGGAAACAAGGACAATTGGAAGAGACTGTGAAATTCTAAGGCTGTTATCTCTTGCCAACAAAAGATTGTCATTTAATAACTCATGTCTTTTCAGGAATTACCTGTTTGAATGACCTTAAAAAGTTTACTCAGAATATAATGAATTCATCGATGTATGGTAGCCATTTTAAATGGCTTAACTTTAACT
>CM052716.1:61015402-61040202 GCA_028551405.1 Uromys caudimaculatus
ATAAACTTGCCAGGGAGAACATTTTCCAATGGAGGAACATAAAATATGCTATGTGCATTATTATACAAATAAACCTCATGCCCATGTCAACCATCAATACTTGTGGACACTATGCCCTCTTGGCTCTGCTCCAGTAGTGAGAACTCTGTCACACCATCCCTTCTGCAAAAGGATTTGGCAAACATGGCTTCAGGCAACAGCACAGACCACAGATACACATATGTGCATCCGGCCATAGAACAGACCACAACATGGCCTCAGATGGCATTTTTATATTCCTTTATAAGTGAATTCATATCTGTGCATATAAACCCTTAAGTATAAATATTAATAAATTCATGGAGACAAAAATTATATACTAATACATATCTATGAATATCTACAAGTATGTATACATAAAGAATAGTACACACATCATTAGATGACAAATAATTTTTGCTTTAAGCCAAAATAACAGATAATAAATTTTATGAAGATCACTCATATATGATACAGAGTAGCAGACATAAATATTTCAACTATTCTTTTTGGATAATTATTCTGCTGATTTTTCAGAAAACAACTCCTTTGAGATATACCATTAAAACATTCTGACTTATGAGAAATTCTGTTTCTGATCTTATCTGACATATTAACTACCAATTTTAGTTATTAACATTAAAAGAAAACTTGTTATATGATTCTGAGTTTTTAAATGATTTTCATTATATTCTGTTGACAGGTTTGTATTACTACAAAATGACTACATTAGAGTTTCTTACTAAGAATTTAAATGTTTGACTCCTCTATTCTTCTATCATACAGTTTCTTTTAAAAATTAACATGCTTTACTTAAATTAAATCTTCAAAACAATATTAATGGAAGTATATGGAACATAAACTATGAATATAGAAATATGATCTATCATACAGATTATTACTCAAGGTTGAGAGAAAAAGAAATTCATTGCAAATGTGAAATTTATCTTCAAGTACATTTACTTATAAGATGAAAATTTATAGATACATCATTTAGTTTAAATGCAATTGTAAATAAAGTGTCAAATGATTATGAGAGTTAATTTCTCTATGTTTAATGAAGCAAATTATTATAAAATATATTAAAGTAATTATATGATTAGTATGCCTTTCTGCTTCACTTAATTTTAAAACTCAATGTATATAAGTTAACAGTGTAATCAAAAATTTATATATGTATTTACTTATATATTCATTTATGTAAACTTCCAACAGAATTTCCTCTACCTGTGTATAAACTTTTATGGTATAAGCTGCCCCTAAGGTAGACACCAACAGAAAAGAAATACCTACACCAATATAAGAAACTATTCGTAATAAAGTCTTCCATTTTAAGCAATGGTTGAGTAAAGTTTAAGTTTCCAAGACCTTCCTGGGAACTGACATCCTAATTGGCAGAAAGAGACATGTACATTGGTACAGTGACAAACTGGTTGGCAAGTTAAGATGTGAATGTTAGACAAGTCCCCTCCTGGTAGACAAGTTAAGACATGAATATTGGACAAGTACCGGGAACCAACATATTTACAGATCTCTTATTAATCTGAGAGAAGCCATTTTGTGTAGAAGTTAGGCTTGAAAGTAAATGTAGGCATGATTTTCAGGTTCCTGAGAACTAGGCTTTTGTTTAGGTTCTGTCTCCTTGGAGATGGATCCTTTCCGAGGTCAGGGTGACCTGCTTGCAGTTAGGTGGTCAGCAGAGCATAGATGGTTGCCTTGGTAACATGTCCTGGTGACTGGGAACCTGTACTCCCTGGAATCTCCCCACCCCTATAGCATTGTCTAAAGCCCTGATTACATTGTTTTAGAGTCCTTCTATATTAATATTCTCATACTTCCTTCTCCTTGTACCTTATAAAAGCTTGGAAATAAAGTTAATCTTTGGAGCTTGAATGGAGGGACTCTGTCTTGCTCCCAGGTATCTCTGTCTCTTGCCTCATTCCTCATCCTTCAGTACCCTCCTTAGGTCTATGTTGAACCTGGCGAGCTGGGGCAGAAGTGGTGCCAAGACATTGGGACCTGAGGAACGGGGAGTGCACCTGAAGGACGTCACCCATGGAAGTCTGGACAGACACCTTTTGCGAGGGTTCGCCCCGTGAGGCAACACCCCAAAAGGAAAACGGAAAGTCCGCATTCTCCACAGAGTGACCCGCCTGTGAAGCAGAATCTGGTGTTGGTGAGTGACAAAATGGGCAAGAAATAAGCAGACACGACTTGTTTATTCAAGGACTCAAGGCATGAGGTACCAGGGTAAAAAAGAAAGATCTATTGAGGTTCTTTGAATTTATAAAAGATGTGTGTCTCTGGTTTCCCCAGAAAGGCACTATAAATGAAAAGAGATGAATTAGAGTAGGAGATTGTTTACAAGATTATTAAGATATATTCGGGCCAGAAAAGGTGCCCGTGCAGCCCAAAAATGTAGAGAAAATCCATGAGAAAATGGGTTTAAGAAAAACAATCCTCCCCTATCAGGGGAAGAAAAATGAATGTAAATTGTTTCAGAGCTCTCCTAGGGACAGGAGGAAATTAGGAGAGTCCTACTTCCTCTCTGGCCCCTATGGGACAAATGCTTAGTTTTAGTTTTGCGTCTTTTAGGTAGGATATCTGAGTCCTTTTGGGACATCTAATTCTCTTTCCTCTCTGTCTATTGTATGTTATTGGTGCACTAATTTGTCCATATGTCAAAACTGACTGTGTTCTGTGTCCTATGAGTGGAACTTGTTCTATGTTTCATGTTGAAAAGAAAAGAAAAATTGGTTAAAACTTTATCTGCTAGCTATCTATCTACCCCTTGATTTAGCTTAACTTGTTTTAAAAAGCAGTCTCACTTAGCTGTACCTGCGCCTGGGAGTCAGGCGTGTCTGGAAAAGCCCTGCCAGAGGCTTAATTGTGTGCACAAGGTGCTCTTCAAGGGGCCGCAGCTTTTCGGCTTCTATGGGAAGGGAGCTGACGGCTGTTTCTCCTAGAAAGATTTCTGTGATTCTTAGGTTCAGTAGGTGACAAGTTTCTTCTCTCTTGAAATTACAAAAAAAGTTAAATTTTGTCTGATCTAAGTAAGTAAATGTATAGTTACTTTACTTTTGCTTCTGATTGGTTTGAAAAGTATAAAAATATTTTGCATGTCTTGGTTATAAAGTATTGGCTTATAAATTATTGGGTATGATTAAAAATACGTAACCTTGGTAACAGAAAGTGGGCTTAAAACTGGTAACTCAGGGTTTGAGTCATTCTAGACAGCAAAACGTGGCATGAGCCAACCCAGGGAAATGAGTATTCAAAGATATGTTTAAATTGGGTAATATTTTATGTAATTCTTATTCTAGAAATCAGACTAAGATTTAGGACAATATCTCTTTGAGGTATTGAAAGCTACATTGTCATGCATTCAGATATAAGAGCTGATAGCCAAATTTTGTAACATAAAAGTCATACTCTTGATATTGATTTTTATTGTTTCCAAGGTTATGGTTGTGCTCTGATGTTACAAACAGAAATGTAAAAATAATAGTTAAACTGCCAGTGTTCCATTGGCTGCAGCCTGCAGTTCGGTCACAGCCTCAAGGAAAAGCAGCAGGTAGAATTTTTGAAGATACTCCAGCAAGAGTTCCTTTTGTTACACAATTGGTTTATGAGAATGCTAATGCAGCCTGCCGCTGCTATTAGGCCACATAGAACAGAGACAAACTTAGCTGGATATATTCATTTTTGTGCAGAAATCAGACCCTCATACAATCAGGGTCTGGCTATGACTTGCTGCCTTACAAGAAACCACTGTACAAACAATGCTTCAACAGAAATGGGGGAATGAAGAATGTTTTAAATGTAGAGGTTTGGGTCATTTTAAAAAATGACTATTCCAAAAACAGAGGCAGGAGTGGATAATCAACTCATGCCTCAGAAATCTGACCTTGGTGTAAGAAGAATAAACTTTGGACCAGGTATCAGGAAATAGGCTCAATTAAGAAACATTTGCACTTGAGTTACTACAAAGCTCAAAGCAGCCTCTACAAAACCTTGTGTGGCATTCCTTTTGTTTAACTTGCCCCTAGAAAAATGAGTGATCTTTCCTCGGGGAGGAGGGGTCAGCCTCAGATCCCAAGGCATTCACAGCAGACCGCTTATCTAGTTGTTATAAATAATTATGGCTACTTTCCCTATGGCATTAACAAAAGACTTGCTCAACTTGTTTTAACTAACTTGTTTTAACTCAGCTTGTTTTAAGAGTGAGAGAGGACAAAATGACTTTGGTTCCTCTGATGTGTCCTGAGTTCAATCTATTACTAATAAGAGATCTAACCTTAAATTATTAATCCAAAATAAAGTTCAAACTTAAGATTTATGAAAGGTTAATGAGGTTATGGAACTTATGGGCACCTGGCTTGCCTACTCTAGCTGCCATTCCAGGAAATGCATATAGAATTATTATGGATTTGGAATATTGTTTTTTAAACTGTCTCTGCATCTTGATGATTACAAAGAGTTTGCTTTTGGTGAATTTGTAAAGTGATATTATTAAAAAATTTGGCCTCAAGGAATGGCTAATAGCCTTAAAATTATATAAAAAAAATTGTTTGCTGCTTCAATACAAGAAGTTAGGATTTTGAATGTTTTAATATATTATTCATTATGAAGAGTATTTTATTGGCTTATCCCTCTAAAAGAGTTTTGCTAAAAGCCTTTGTTATTATACAGCAAGCTTTAAAATTTTGAAGTAGTTGTTGTTCCAGAAAAGATTCAAAGGTGGTGTCTTTTTCAATATTTGGGGCCTCAGTTATATCCTAAACAAATTGTGGCACAGAAAATTCAAGTATTTTCAAAGTTGTTAGGAGATGTTGATTGACTAAAACCTCACTTTAAGTTCACCATAGGAGGACTTAAGCCTCTGTTTGATAACAATGGGTATGCTAATTCTAATTCCCCTGGACAGTCAACTGATGAGAGTCAAATAGCTTTGCAGAAAGTAAAAGAAGCTATTGTTCAAAACCGATACATTATATAAAATACAGATCAATTATTGGCTGTTTACGTTATTGCTACAACTCATTGTTTTTCTATACTGGGTGTTCCAAATAAGATTAAGACAGATAACAGAACTGACTATTAAAGTCAGGCATTTGAATTGTTTGAAATTCTTTATTATCCTCAAGAACAAGGTATTGTGGAACATGCCCATGGAACTTTAAAACAATATCTTTAAAAAACAAAGAAGGGGGAATCACATCCCTGTACACTAAAAATTTAAAAATTAAAAATTTGGATGCCAAGGAACTCTCTGCTAAGTGTCTATGGCACCCTACAACTAGGCATATGTATGCCTGGGTGAAATGGAAGGATCCACTTACAGGCACATGGCATGATCCAGATCAGGTATTTAATATGGGGAAGAGGGCATGTTTGTGTTTTTTCTACAGGATGCTAAAGGAGCATGCTGGCTCTCAGAGTGATTGGTGAGACATGCTGATGCTGGGACAAAGAATGATGTTGACCTGTGAGCTTGCTGAGTGCCCTGACAATGGTGACAGGAAAGCTGTACTGGACATCTGTTCCTGACCCACCTTTGCTTGCCTATATCCCAGATTGGACAAGCTGCCTTGCTTCAAGCTTTTAGACCTTCTGGAACAGAAAACATGGAATGACAGTCTTCATTGGGAAGGCTGTTTCTGGACATTTTCAAAGACATATTTGGAAGTTAGCTACAGTTCTCTATGATGTTATGTTAGCAAGAGATAAAGTTCAAATAGGATCTGTACTTTGAACAAGTGTTAATACTTGTGTTAAGGCTCCTAACTTTTTATTAATTGGTCATGTTAAAATTTTCTTTCTTCTATAGAATTTATTGTAAGTTGTATTGATTGTACACTTTCTAACTGTGTTAGAGTGTTCAAATCTGGCATGTCTGTTATGGTGGTCTATCAACTAGCTTTTGTTTTATTGCTTGTGAGTTTTACAGGACCTTGATATTCTGAAAAAGGCTTACAAGTACTAGAAGAAGTGAGTTAGATTCTAAAACAGAAGCAAGAGGGTAGTGGGCTTGATTATTACTGATATGGCAATTTTAATTACATAAATGGCTAGCAACACTGCTTCTACAATTGTTTTGACACAAGAAGTTAAGACAGCTACGTTTGTTAATCATTTAGCAAAAAATGTTACTAATGTTCTGAGTATTTAAGAAGATTTAGTTTGACATTTAAAACAAAAGATTGACTCCTTGGCATCTCAACCTATTCAAGTACATTACCATTGCCTTGATTTGATCAACTGAGGCATTGAGTTGCCTAAGGCTAGTGAGACTTTTATGGGAGCTGCACAAAACTCAGATTTGTGCAAGACTGCCTACGAGCATTGTGGGTACCAGGAGAGGTGCAAGTCTAAGCACTGCAAGGGGAGGACCATGTATTCTGTCTCTGAGTCCCCTGTGGAGTAAACCTGATTGCATAGAGGTTGGTGTCCAGAGGTGTTCCCTAACCATCATCAGGGCACCTAGAACCTTTCCTCTCAAAAAGACACCATTCTTGGGTTATCTCAAAGATATAAGAGATTTCCTATAGGAATCAGAGTCAATACTCCCATTCCCTGGTTAATGCCCACCTGTCTTTAAGACAGGTCCTTGTTTGCTCACTGGCTATCACATTGCTCTTAAAATAAATAAAAAGGGAGGAGATGCCGGGAACCAACATATTTACAGATTTTTTTATTAGCTTGAGAGAAGCCATTTTGTGTAGAAGTTAGGCTTGAAAATAAATGTAGGCCTGAGTTTCAGCTTCCTGAGAACTAGGCTTTTGTTTAGGTTCTGTCTCCTTGGAGATGGATCCTTTCCCAGGTCAGGATGACCCGCTTGCAGTTAGGTGGTCAGCAGAGCATAGATGGTTGCCTTGGTAACATGTCCTGGTGACTGGGAACCTGTACTCCCTGGAATCTCCCCACCCCTATAGCATTGTCTAAAGTACCAATTACATCATTTTAGAGTCCTTCTATATTGTTTAAGATTCTCATACTTCCTTCTCCTTGTACCTTATAAAAGCTTGGAAATAAAGTTAATCTTTGGAGCTTGAATGGAGGGACTCTGTCTTGCTCCCAGGTATCTCTGTCTCTTGCCTCATTCCTCATCCTTCAGTCCCCTCCTTAGGTCTACGTTGAACCCCACGGGCCGGGGCAGACAAGGCAACTCTCCTGCCACTCTTGAATACTCCAAACAATGGGAGTAGGATAAATGTACAACAAAGACATGTTCCTAAGGAAATTCCCTTTTCCTCAATCCAGATTGGTAAAATGACTTGGCAGAGATGTTTGTGGATTTTGGGCTTCAAAACCTTGTAGGATCATAAGTCAGGGTCATGGTCCTGTTCTTGACTAATCTCGGCCATAGACCTGTCCAACCGGTCCTGGAGCGTATGCTCAATAATCTATCCCTAACTGACTGAGATCTAAGTTAGTATGTTTTGTGAGGGAATTCCTGGACTGTAACAGAACCCAGTATATTTTATTATTCTTCAAAATATGTACTGAAATGAGTTACTTTTACAATTTTCTTATAGCAGCAAATTAGTAAAAAATGATAAACTTTCTGCTATTTAATGTGTAAAGTCCTAATCTATGTTACCAATCACTCTTATTCATTGTTATAAAAGGGTCATCAATATCATTTATTTATTTATTTATTTATTTATTTATTTATTTATTTATTTATTTATATGTTGTACTTGAATGGTTTCTACTTGATCACAACTACTTTGATAGTTCTTTATTATATAGCATGAATATATATGTATATATTGTATAATATTATTTTTATGTTTGCATACATATTCTTATTTTAAATAGTTATTACTGTTCATCATTTAAACCTATATTTTTAAGAAAGATAATATTCTTTTACTAATTATATTATATCATATTGACAAATTTAGACAGGACAAAAGAGTTGAACTATTAGAAGACAGATTATATACTCAGACACAAAAACTTGTGCATTTCCCCTAATACTTTCAGTTCATTACACTTCTTCTTCTTTAATCCCAGCACTCGGGAGGCAGAGGCAGTTGGATTTCTGAGTTTGAGGCCAGCCTGGTTTACAGAGTGAGTTCCAGGACAGCCAGGGCTACACAGAGAAACCCTGTCTCGAAAAAAACAAACAAAAACAAACAAACAAAAAAAAGATCACCTGTTGGAACTCAAGACAATATAGAATGTGTACTTCATTCTGGATGTGTTTACCTGATTTAATTAGGGATCGGAGACTTGGCTCCAGTCAACACGAAATTTTATTCACTGCTTATTTTCTTTGGTTTTGTCAAGAAAAGACTTATAAGGAAACCTATTTACCAACTGCACCATAAGTCTTTGTCCCAGATATTTCTAATGTGTCTGCACTTTACAAGATGTCTCACATAGTCTGAAATAATAAGGATGAGGGCTATGGAGGAGAGCTGTAGTCATTCTGACATCACAGAACAAGGAAGGTTGAATAGCAGAAGGGAAATAGAAACAGGAGTTTAACCTGGAGAAGTGAAAACTAAATTTACTACCTTCAAAGAGATAAAACTATTAAAAAATTCACATTCTTTTAAGTCAGACTCACAGCTTAGAAGAATAAAGCCACAAAAAAATGCATCATTTAATTTCTTCCACGTGATTGTTTCTGGTGGTTTTCTTGTGTGAAATTATTTGTATTCTTGGTCTGACTGAGTAGTCTATAAATTCCCTATATATTTATGATAGTTTAGCTTTTTTATACTTAAAATAATTTAGCCTCATTTCATGCATAATATAATTCTTAATTTTCCCATTGATTATATTACAAATTATTGAAATCCATGTCCTCTTTTAACCTTAATTGTAATTCCTAATTACTTTCAAACTTCACTTGACTATTGATTCTCTGATGCTCCAAGAATTATCTAGGGAAGGTGGTTTATATTTTCTAAGTATATATTAATATTTCTTATCAATTTGTGTTTAATCATGCCTGTGTTAACATCACATGTAAATTAGCTGCATACGTTTTTTCTTCATTTTTGCTTTGATGTGGGAAACCTCCCCAGCAATAGTATAAACAAGGTAATTAAATGATATCAAATCCATTATATATATATATAATTTATATTGTCTATTCATGCTTATAAATTAAAATGTCATTTTAATAGCATTGATATATTAACAATCTTATTTCTTTTTGTAAAATATTTTTGTCATATTTCTCTTTGTTATTTGAGCTCTTGAAAAAATGAAATTTAAATAATAAATAATTATCCAGAAATTAAAATTTCACTAGTGACATCAATGTCTTCTTTTAAAAATTTAGTTATTAACACTTTAACCCATAATCAAGGGATAGCATTTTTACTTTGGCTGATAATGCACACATTACAGAGATAAATGTGTTTAGACTGGGAACTAAGCACAGTATAACAGTACAAAGACATTCTCATGCTTAAATGTGAACCAGCTTCTCAAATGCCCTAAAATCTTATTATATATAGATGAATGTTAGACTTTTGTATTACTTACTTTTGTATTTCTGTGATAAAACACAATGACTGAAGGAAAATGAAGAAAGAATCTTTATTTTCACGGGGCCAGGTAGGGGCATGGCAACAGGCAGCCAAAATAAGAATCTGAGAACTGACAGTTAACTGAATGCAGAAAGCACACAGAGCAAACTAGAAGCAGGGTGACGATATACAATAATCTCAAAAAACTTTCTCCCAGTGACACACTTCCTATATTACATAACCAACTGGGGACCAAGTCTTCAAATAGACAAGCTTATGAGAACATTTCCTGTTTGAACCACTGTGAAGTATGACAGGGTATATTGAAATAGCAATGAAAGACATCATGAATTAAAAAACAGAATAGTCCATACAATTTCTTAATGAAGTTGCAACAAATATCATTATAGTAGCAAAGTTGTTTTTATATCATTTTATTTTATCCATTTTTATTTTAAAAGCCATGCTTCATTAAAAGAAATGTACACTAAAACCAACAAGAATAGTATTTGATATTAAAGTCTTGTATGATTTTTGAAATAATATCAGACTTATTAAGAAAAAGAAATGTAATAAACCTATAGTTTAAAAAGATTGGTGTAATAAAACAGCTTCAAACACATTGGACTGTTCTTATAAAATTTAGATTTATTTATCATATTTGTGAAATTATTAATAGTATTAAACATTTTTGAAGTTTAGTTTTCTGATTGGAGGAGTAGAGTATTATCTCCCCATTTCATATACCAATGCTCTTAACAGTTAGCATTATTTTTATTATCCTCATTGAAGATGTACATATCTAGGCCAGAGAAGTTAAGTGGGATTGATTTATAATTAATATCTGAACTTCAAAGATTTCAGAACCTCATATTACTTTACAAGTTCTTATAAGATATTTAAACATGTAATATCCATATATCCTTGTTACTTTGAGATTCCAGAAACAGGGGGTATATTAACACATGACAAGTATATGCTAACCATAAAAGACAGCAACATAAAAGCACATTGGTAGGCAATGTAGTTACAAAACATACAGCACTCACTGCAGAAGCCATGATTTAAGAAATTATTCTCAGAAATTAAGTTCTAAAATGTTTTAAAAATAATTGTATGACTACCAAGTAGTGTGAACCAAACATGAATAAACTACAATAACAAAATTTAGCTCAGGATCGAAAATACACAAATATCAGTCAAAATAATCCGTAGTGTTTAGTATTATAAACATTTTGTGTTTTGGAACAGGAACTCAAGTATGCAATGGTGTCTTTAATTTTACTCTGCAGTTTAGGATGATCTTGGTCTTCTAATCCTCCTAATTCTGCCTCCCAATCTGACTTTACAAGCCTGTGTGCTACCGCACTGCATTTATGTATTGCTAAAGGTAGAAACCAGAGTTGTGTACACTCTACAAAAGCAATCAACACTTTGAGATACATTTACAGCCTGCCTTAAAGTGGTTTGAATTCTTAAAAGAGCCTATTTGGACTTTTATTACCTATTATTGGGAAGGTACATAATGTTGAAATCAATTATAATTTTATCAATTCAAGGATAATTGCATTTTACCAGAAAAAATACATATGTATTTGGGAATAAAATACATGTATACTAAAATATATCATTTACCAAGATAAAATTATTGTTTATATAGGTTTACTGAACTTTATGTTTAAAATTGGATATAGTTTGGTTGTTCGTTAAAGATAGACTTTCTCTGATTTCATTGAGTAAAATGTTTTCTATGACTCAGAAGCAATAATTCTGTGGTAGTATAATAGTTTTTCTCTCTCTTTGAATTTTTATACATGCTGTGAACATTTTGGAAGAGAATTGGAATCATCTATTTTATTAATTTAAGTTTCAGGTGGTTCTGCTTTTGAAAGCTGGTTTCTTTTTATGGCTGCTAAGATGAGAAAACAGTTCTATATATAGTAAGAAATTCTCTATTCACATGTGAAAACATAATTCCATCGGGCTTAAATTCTGCATAGCTACAACAATCAGCACAGTGAGCCACTAATATAAAGCTAGATGTTGCAATGAGAGGAATTGACAAAATACAGAAAATTTATCTTCATTGGCTAGTAAAACATTGTTTTACACAGAATATTAAAATTGAAAAATGAAAACAAATGATATTTATTAGTCCTTGTATAATTAGAATTTGTGTCATAAATAAGTATTCTGAAGCTGTCAGGTGCTTCCTTATAACAAGTACAAATATGAAAGCAATTCATTAAATTTTTTGATAAGTTAGATAAAATTATGAGCATGGATGTAATTAATGAACATAGTATATATATATATATGAAATATATATAAATTTAGATAAAAAATTATACTGATTATAAATTTACTCTTACATTATTTACAAACAAACCCCCAATTATTACCAAACTATTTCAGAATTCTTATTTCATGTATTATTTGCAATCTTTTAGATATTAATATTTAGCATACTTGTCAACATAGTTGACAAAGTGACAATCTACAGTATTTTAACCAAATATTAGTGTGGAAATAAAATCAAAGTTAAAATATGTGGGTATATACTCACACAGTTTTTGACTACTTGAAGAAGAATTTTCTAGTACTTTGTTAAATTAATATTTATAAGGACTGGAAAATGTATCTTTATGAGATGAAAATTATCCAAAATTACTTTCATAACAATTATGTGGTTTTTTTTAAGCTAAATAGTAAAACCAAAACTAACAAAAATCCAGTGCACACTACATCAGAAGTGTCTATTTACTCCATCAGGAATGTGTCTCCATATAATTATTGTCTGTGAAAAACTGAAAATTGATTTCTTTAAGCAGACTTTCAATTAAGGTTTTTAATTAAATGTTTTACAGTTTTGGTTATAAGACACATGACAGCAAGTATAAGAAGGTTATTTATGTCTCAGACTGTTTTTTGAACAAAAAAATAAAAACCCTGTTACTAAGGAAACATTTCTTTCATTAACAAAACAGATTCTCACCATGTTTTTGGTGTGAAGGAATTTTAACTCTTTATTTAGGAATTTCAAAAACATCCCATATATGCATTTTATATATAACTTAATCTCAACTATATGTTAAATGAATTCATAAATTTTCACATATATAATTTTTAAAAAAAGTTATATGCCACTTTGTTAATTTTTATGGTTTAGTATAATATATATATATAAAGAATTATATATGTATATGCATATATATTATTCTTTATTGTTTTCTTTACACTGATCACATAAAATCTACTCAAGTCATTCAAATTCTCACTTGTGTTTTTAGATTTTTGAGATTAAGAAATAATATAAAATAATAATTATAATATAATTTAATAATTATACCTTCCCTTTACTCCCTCAAATCCTCCCAAATGATGGTTATTAATCTTTACTTTTCCATAAATCTATAGACTTTCCATATGTACAGGAAAGACAACAGCAATTTAAAGATTTCTAAATTATTTCCGATATTATAAATAATGGTTTTTAATTGCTTTAAATATTTTAAAAATTTTGAAGATTACATATATTGTATTTTGTTAATATTCAACACTCCTTTCTATCCTCCTAGATCCACTCCTCATCTCGTAACCACTCAACATTGTGTCCTTATTAATATTCTTAAACTTCTCAATTATACTTAGTTCTTCCTGTATGTGATAGGGTCAATAGCAATCCTATGAGACATCATAAACCTAGTAGAGACCAAAGACTTAAAGAAAGCTAACTCTGCATTTCTCATCACTTATCAATTATCAATAATTCTTCAGAGAGGGATGGAATTTCATGATCAACTTGTCATCCATGGTACAATTTTGTCTGGATTGAGCTGAAATATGTCTGTGTGTGTGCCTTTATGACCACTGTGAATTTATGTTTTCAGGTGCTCTGCTGTGTTCAGTAAACATTGTTTCCTTAAGTACATCTATAGCCTTTGGGTCTTATCCTCTTTTTTTGTCCACTCTTCCTCAATGATGCCTGAAAAATGGGAGGAAGTTATATAGTATAGATATTCCCTTTTAGGCATGAACATTTTTCTATCTCTTTTTCTTATTGTGAGTTTACCAATCTATGTCTGTGTGTTAAACACTATCTACTTCAAAAAGAAACTTCAGTGATGATATTTGGATATGCTTAGAAATAATTAGTATTCAGTTTAGTATTATGTCCCATTAGTCGGGTAATGGTAGTAGGCTTTCTTTAGGATGAAGGAAACCTGACCACATGTTCTTTGATCCCATCAATGTGCCAGTATGAGTTTCATCTAGTTGATCTCGTATTAAATCCAATCATATCTTGAGTGGTTACTTCCATTTTTATTGTACTGTTAATCCTGAATTTCGATAGAGTAAAAAACAGTTTCATCATTTTGAACCAAATTTGAAACAAACTTTTTTCAAATACTGACCGGGATGGGCTTTGGTGAGGACTGCTCCCTGGAATTCCCAGTTGAGTGGCCATAAGAGGGGTTTTATAGGGGATATTTAAGGACAAACCAATATGGATACTATTTTCCCATGTGGCTTTGCTATTTTTCAAAAACTATAACCCACATAATTCCAAAAAGTTGCCGTATCCTTACACAAGTGGGGCTTACAGATTAACTTTGGGTTTTAGAGTACCAATGATTAATCTTGATTATAAAATTTTGATAAAAACTATTATTGTAAACTAGGAAAATATGAAATTTTGAGTACTTTTATATTCTAAATGTAACAGGATAACAAATTTAAAATGAACACTATAATAATGAAGACAAATAAAAACGCTTCCAAGTTCTACAGGTACCGTCACAACAATGGACTTTTACAGATCTAAAATGATAGCTACTGTGTATATTATTATTTATTTAGAGACCTTCATGTAATTCTACTAGTGAAGTAGCTTGAAATTTTTCTTATTAGTACTAAGTTACTCTTCATTACTATATTTCATTATTCCTACAATGTTGTGAGACCAATTCTCATGTTAGACATGCTTGTCAATTGTTAGAAACCCTGACTTCCTTAACTGTGATTAGATTACTGAAAGTAGGATCACAAAAAAATTGGCAACCAAAAAATGTTTTTGAATGTTGAGCAACCAAAACTTAACTCAAACCAAACAGGACTTGGGTGTGTCTCTGGCAACACTAGCTGTTTGAACTTCATTGAAAATGTACTTTTGCACAAAATGACCACTTTCTGCTCTTGTGCTCACATGATCCAATGCCATCAAAAGTTGTCTTAAACACCCAGAACTCATATTTGAACCTGTTATAAGATATGCACTGAAGTGTTTTCAATATACTGAAGAGGTTTTGCTCTCTTATAGAATATTGCACTTAAATACAGAAAGCAAAGATAAAATGTGCTTCTCATTGTTATCATCATTGCTCAGCAATATTAAATTATTTTAAGAAGTTAGAGATCAAATTTGTTTTGCATTGTGATAAAATGCTTGATTAAGACAATTATGTTTCAATTATTGCTGTTTCATGAAACTATTGTTATCTGTGTTCTCTACTTCTGATTTCATATATGTATATAACGAACTGTGTTCATTTCACTCTTCATTATTTTCTCTAAACACACACATACTCACATACAGTCACAAACACGTATAAACATATATACACATGCAAACACACACATGAAGAGAAGCACACATGCATCTGTACATGCATAGCACACAAACATATAACATATGCAAACACACACACATGCACACAAAATCATTTACATAAGCACACATATAAAAACTATTTTGGCGTCAGAGAACTTTTGTCTAAGGGAGCTGTGACTCTTGGGTTCTCGGCTCTACGGCGAGCGGAGCGCTCTTAATGGCACCGGGCACTGGGCACCGCGGGAAGTGTGCTATGCTCAAGCCTTGGCACAGGGCGAGAGTGCTGAGACTGATCTCTATCCATACCCCCTCCCTACACCGCAACCAAGCAGCTGGCCGCGGCTTCGGCAGCGCACGCAGCGGCTTGGGCACCGAGTCTGCAGATGCCCCTACATCGGGGCCAGGGCTGCTCGACCACAGCATCTCACCCGCGCAGTGTCAGGCCCCATGGATGCTACACTGCAACGAGGAGGTCCGCTGTGGTGAGCCTTGAAGCCTAGGGCGGACCCAGCACTGGAGCCAGGGGACCGCCCTGCGCGCACCTGCACTTCTCCCAACATGAGAGAGTACGGCAGTTTGGTGGGTCAGTAGCTGAGAGCCCTCATGAGTTCAAGTTAGAATACATTCTTGGTGTTCCTGTAGAGTTCCTATGCCCTGTGGGGCCCACAATCCTTATCCCAACTCTCCCATAATAATTCCCAAGGTCTATCCAATGTTTGGCTGTGAGTCCTGCACCTGTCCAAGTCAGCTGCTGAGTGGAGCCTCTCAGAGGACACACATACTAAATTCCTGTCTGCAAGCACAACATGGTATTATTAATAGTGTCATGGGTTGTTGCTTGTCCAAGGGATGGGCTAGTTATTGTGTAGCCAATCGCTCAGTCTCTGCTCCAACCCCACCTCTGCATTTCTTGTAGACAGGATAAATTTTGGGTTGAAAGTTCTGTTGTTGAGGTTGGTGGCCCTATTACTCCACTGGTGGGTTTCTGCATTGTTACAGGAGGTAGCCTCTTCATGTTCCACATCCCCACTGCTGTGAGCCTCATCTAAGGTCACCCTTACTGATTTTCTAGAGTTTCCCCTATCCCAGGTCTCTGGCACATCTTTGAGATACTCGCCTCCTCTACCAGTGGCAGATTTCTATTCATTCTGTGCCTAGCCTCTTTTTTCATATACCTTACTTTAGTTTTTGTTATGCATATGTTGTACTAGTAAGTCACTATATGTACCTGTGGTGACTCTGTGAAATATGTTCTACATAGGTTCGTATACATGAACACTGTGTTCTATGTTGGTGGGACTGTGGGGGAAAGTTTTAGAATCTTTTGTATGTGGATCTTGCAGGAACGAGTACTTCACTGGAGGTGGCCTCTAAGAGTTTACAACATCATCCCATTTCTAGTTTGTTCTATTTCCTGGAGTGCAGAAAAATGGGATAATCCAGGTTCCTGGTCAGGGTACTTGCTGTCAGGCTTTTTATGCTACTACAGACTCTCCCTCTGGATGCATCAGTCAAGATAACTTTACTGTTATAATTTGCTTTTGGTCATGGTATTATATCACAGCAACAAAAGTAACTAGTGCAGTACCTAATAAATTGTTGGCTCTTATCTTAATTTTTACCTTCAGTATTTAAAAGAATTACAAATTATGTTTATCTATTAAGTACATGATATCCAGCTACAATGCTTGATGGTTTCAGTTTTTCTACATCCTTTATAGCATTTTTAGCCCACACCCATTTTTAATTGCATATTTTCTTTATTTACTTGTTAAAAATCTTTTATTTATCAATTAATTTATTTATTTACACTCCATATTTTATCCACCCTCTGACTGTTCCACATCCCATACCTCCTCCCCAAACCCCTGTCTTCACAAGGATGTCCACACCCACCACCCACCACCCAATCAAACCTCTATACTCCCTGGGGCCTCCAGTCTCTTGAGAGTTAGGTACATCTTCTCTGACTAAACCCAGACCTGGCAATCCTCTGCTGTATATGTGTTGGGGGCCTCATATCAGCTGGTATATGGTGCGTGGTTGTTGGTCCAGTATTTGAGCGATCTCAGAGGTCCAGGTTAGGTGACACTGCTAGTCCTCCTAAGGGGTCACCCTCCTCCTCAGCTTCTTCCAGCTTTCCCCTAATTCAACAACAGGGTCAGCAGATTCTGTCCATTGGTTGGGTGCAAATATTTGCATCTCAATCTTTCAGCTGTTTGTTGAGTCTTTCAGAGGGCAGTGATGATAGGTCCCTTTTTGTGAGCACTCCATAGACTCAGTAATAGTGTCAGGCTTTGGGATCTCCCCTTAAGCTGGATTCCACTTTGGGCCCATCACTGGACCTTCTTTTCCTCAGGCTCCTCTCCATTTCCATCCCTGTAGTTCTTCCAGAAAGGAACAATTATAGGTCAGAATTTTGATGGTGTAATGGCAACCCCATTCCTCTTTTGATGCCCTGTCTTTCTGCTGTAGGTGGGCTGTATAAGTTCTCTCTCCCTACTGTCTGGCATTTCTTCTAAGTTCTCTCCCTTTGAATCCTGAGAGTCTCTTATCTCCCAGGTATCTGGTGCATTCTGGAGGGTCCCTCAAACCTCCTACCACCCAAGGTTGGCTGTTTTTCTTCTTTCTGCTGGCCCTCAGGGCTTCAGTCCTTTTTTCTCACCCAATACCAGATCAAGTTCCCCTCTATCCACTCCCCTTGCCCACTTTCCCTCCCAGGTCCCTCCATCCCCAATTGTGATTGTTTTCTTCTCCCTCCCAAGTGGGACTGAGCATCCTCATTTGGGCCCTTTAGCTTGTTTACCTTTTTGAGCACTGTGGACTGTATCTTGAGTAATCTGTACTTGCCCCCCCCCCGGGCTAATATTCATTTATTTGTGAGTATATACCATTCATGTACTTTTGGATCTGAGTTACCTAACTCCAGATGATATTTTCTAGCTCCATCCATTTGTCTGCAAAACTCAGAATGTCCTTGTTCTTAATAACTGAGGAGTATTCCATTGTGCAAATGAACCACATTTTCTGTATCCATTCTTCGGTCTTGTGGGATATCTGAGTTGCTTCAAACTTCTGGCTATCACGAATAAGGCTGCTATGAACATAGTGGAACATGTGCCCTGTGGCATGGTGGGCATCTTTTGGGTATGTTCCAAAGAGTGGTATTGCTGGTTCTTTAAGTACATCTTTTTTCCAATTTTCTGAGGAACCTCCAGATTGATTTTCAGAGTGTTTGTACCAGTTTACAATGCCACCAGCAATGGATGAGTGTCCCTCTTTCATTCACAGTCTTACCATCATGTGTTATCTCCTGAGGTTTTGATCTTAATCATTCTGATTGGTGTAAGTTGGACTCTCAGGGTCATTTTGATTTTCATTTCCCTGATCATTAAAGACTTTGAACATTTCCTTTTTTTTTTTTTTTTTTGATACTTTATTTACATTTCCAATGTTTCCCCCTTTCCAGGTCTCCTCTTTGGAAACCCCCTATCCCCACCCACCCGCCCACCTTGACATTCCCCTTTACTGGTGCCTCTAACACCCTCAGGCCCAAGGGCCTCTCCTCCTCCTGATGGCCAACAAGACCCTCCTCTGCCACATATGTGGTCTGAACCAAGAGTCCCTCGATGTGTATTCTTTAGTTGGTAGTCCAGCCTCCAAGAGTACCGGGCATGTGTGTGTGTGTGTGTGTGTGTGTGTGTGTGTGTGTGTGTTCAGACCAGTTGACACTACTGCTTCCTCCATGGGGCTGCCACTCCCTCAGCTCCTTCTTTCCCTTCTCCAGCTCCTCCATCTGGGACCTCACTCTCAGTCCAGTAGTTACTGTAAAGTGAAACTTGGGTATTCCGAATGTTTGGGCTAATATCCACTTAACAATACCATGTTCGTTCTTTTGTGACTGAGTTACCTCACTCAGGATGATATTGTCAAGTTCCATCCATTTACCTGTGAATTTCATGAATTCATTGTTTTTAATAGCTGAGTAGTACTCCATTGTGTAAATGTACCACATTTTCTGTATCCATTCCTCTGATGAGGGACATCTGGGTTGTTTCCAGCTTCTGGCTATTATAAATGTGGCTGCTATGAACATAGTGGAGCATGTGTCTTTATTACACGGTTGACCATCTTCTGGGTATATGCCCAGGAGAGGTATAGCTGGGTCCTCCAATAGTATTATGTCCATTTTTCTGAGGGTCCGCCAAACTGATTTCCAGAGTGGTTGTACCAGTTTGCAATCCCACCAACAATGGAGGGGTGTTCCTCTTTCTCCACATCCTTGCCAGCATCTGCTGTCACCTGAAATTTTGATCTTAGCCATTCTGACTCTTGTGAGATGGAATCTCAGACTTGTTTTGATTTGCATTTCCCTGATGACTAAGGATTTTGTACATTTCTTTAGGTGCTTCTCAGCCCTGCGAAATTCCTCAGTTGAGAATTCTCTGTTTAGCTCTGTTCTCCATTTTTAATAGGGTTATTTGGTTTTCTGGAGTCTAACTTCTTGAGTTCTTTGTATATATTGGATATTAGCCCTCTGTTGGTCATAGGATTGGTAAAGATCTTTTCCCAATCTGTTGGTTGCCATTTTGTCCTATTGACAGTGTCCTTTGCCTTACAGAAGCTTTGCAATTTCATGAGGTCTCATTTGTTGATTCTTCATCTTAGAGCATAAGCCATTGGTGTTCTTTTCAGGAACTTATCCCCTGAACCCAGGTGTTCAAGATTTTTCCCCGTTTTCTCTTCTATTAGATTCAGTGTATCTGGCTTTATGTGGAGGTCCTTGATCCACTTGGACTTGAGCTTTGTACAGGGAGATAAGAGTGGATCAATTCTCATTCTTCTACATGTAGACCACCAGTTGAACCAGCACCATTTGTTGAAAATGCTGTCTTTTTTCCACTGGGTGGTTTTAGCTCCTTTGTTGAAAATCAAGTGACCATAGGTGTGTGAGTTCATTTCAGGGTCTTCAATTCTATTCCATTGATCTACCTGCCTGTCACTGTACCAATACCATGCAGTTTTTATCACTACTGCTCTGCATCTTCTAAGATCTTCTATTTCTTTCTTCAGAGACTTGAAGTCCTTATCATACAAATCTTTCACTTGTTTGGTTAGGAACTTTCCGGTTTCCATATGTGGTGGGAGACCTCTTATTGACAATGTCCTTTACCTTACAGAAGCTTTCCAGTTTCATGAGGTCCCATTTATCAATTCTTGATCTTAGAGTATGAGCCATTGGAGATTTATTTAGGAAATTTCCCCTGTGCCAATGAGTTTAAGACTCCTTCCCACTTTCTCTTCCATTAGATTCAGTATATCTAGGTTTATGTTGAGGTTCTTGATCCACTTGGACTTGAGCTTTGTGCAAAGTAACAAATATGGGTATATTTTCATTTTTCTACATGCAGACAGCCAGTTAGACCAGCACCATTTATTTAAGATGCTCTCCTATCTTTTAAATTTGCTTTTCTAGTGAAAATGTAAAATGGTATTCTATTGTATTTTTATTTGTATTTTTCTAATTAATAATATTATGCACCTTTTCCTGTGTTTGTTTTTTACACATATAAACACACATACACATAGCCTTTCCTTGAAGGAAGATCTGTGGTTTTGGTTTTCAATTTCTTGAATGCTTGACAGATCATATAGATAATTACTCAGTTGGAATTGTTAAGTTCATTTGAGAACATATGCTGTCTATTTTACGGAACATCGATTTTATTCTATGCATTTTTTATATTTATTGTAGGCATATTATTAATATTCAAACACATGATTTTGCTGTATAATTTGACACCCTTTAATTTAGAATTAAATTATATTCAATATTCCTAACTAAGGATGAAATGTGTTTGATTATGCATATCTTGAAAGAGCAATCAAATTAGAAACTATTTATGGAAAAGTATTTGCGACTATATATTCATGTATTTTTATATTTTTATTAGTGAATAATACATATATACATGTAGCCAAATAGTAACTGTGAGAGAAATGCATAGATGATTCGTAGAGTAAATTAAATAAAATAGTCTGTGATATATTCTATTTGATTTATTTTCAGATTTACTCATCAAATGCCATTTGTAATAAAAGTGTTTTATTGGGTTGGTTTATGGGAAGAATATTTGATAATAGGCTGAGACAGAGAACCTGATAACTGTTTTTGCTGAGAAGGTGAAATCTTCAACATTTATAATCCCACATAGGAAGTATGCCTGCTCTCTGGGGAGTTTCTGTTATTGTACTCACATGAACAATCTTGAGACCTTGGAGTCTGATGTCTTCAGGCAGTATGAACTACTCATGGTGTACTTACTCACAGAAAATTGGGGAGCCATGCCTGCTCTGACTTTCCACTACCCATTTTTTCAACCTTTTGCCAGGCAATTTAATGTTTCATTCCATACTCCAGAGGTCTTCCAATTTTGTTTATTATGCAGTAAATTGATTCTCTTGGAAATCTGCAGAGAATATCACTCAGAGCTGTGGCTCACAAACAATTTGGGTATTCCCAAGCTTTTTTGCAGACAATGAAGATTATCGCAAACATTTAACTATAATTTTTTTAAAAAATTGTATACTACTTTTTATAAGGGCCTGCTAGAAGTCTAGGAAAAAGTATTAATTATGGAAAAAAAGTTAAAGTCAGGTTTAAAATAAAAATAGTGGTTAAAGAAATAAATATTCAATAAAAATGAAGTCTAACATATATAATTTATTGTTTTATTCAAATGCTAAAATAACGTGACTTGACCTTTTCATTTTAGTAATAAAACTTATCCATCATTTTAAAATGGAAGCCATGTAGCTGAGGAGATGACTAACAAATTAAAATGCATGAGTTCAAACCCCTATAACTTATGTAAAGTTGGGCTCCATTGTAAAAGTCTACATAATCTTAGAAATTTAATAAGAAGAATATGTGTGCTAGATTTATGTAAACATGACATTCACTAGAGTCATTTGGGAAGAAAGGAAATCTTAATTGATTAACCTCTTTCAGAAGGATTAGCTTGTAGGCAAGCATGTTAAACATATTATTAAATGTTGAGAAAGCCATGAGGAATAATTTATTGACATTATACTTTATGGATGATGCTTTAGTTATTGTCTCTAGGTTTCTGCATTGAGTTCTTTTCCTGATGTCCTGTATTGACAGACATGAGAGTTGTAATCTAAAAGAAACCGATTCCTCCCATCACTGATTTTAGTGTGGTGTTTAACCACAGAAATAGCGACCCTAAGGCAGATGGAATGCCCAGACAAGACAATCTTGAGATGATTTCTAGGTAGCAATCCAGTATACAGAAGAGAGAACTACAAAGTAACCTTACTTTAATCTGGTGGAATACAAGAACCAACATCCAAGGGTATCCTGTATCAGCCACATATATGCTGTGGCTGGTACACGAATACCTTAACTCACACATACAAATGTGTATTTTCACATTTACATATTCAATATACATACAAAAACTATTTTAAGACAGAAAAATATGAAGATTTAATGTGCTTATGACCAACTAGAAAGACTTTCTGTGTTTTAGAGATTCCTCAGAAGAATATTTTTGTAAATTGAGAACTGTGAGTGTATTTTTAGTTTGTTTGTATTTTTTTTGTTTGTTTTTTTATTAATCATTCCATTTGTTAACATCTCAAATGATATTCCACTTCCTGGTTCCCACTCCACCAACTCCCCATCGCACATCTGCCCTTCCCCCTCCCCTTTGTCTGTATGAGGGCACTCCCCCCACACCCCCTCTCCTGTCCCATCTCTCCAGGATTCCCCTATGCTGGGGCATCAAACCTTGCTTGGAACAAGACCTCCCTTACATGCTACCATGAGTATTTACAAGTTTTCCATAACATGGTATGAGATGCAAGTTGAAATTTCTTGATGAGAATGCTCCTAAAATATATGTGGAAATACTGAGGCCACACTACCATGAATATATAGGTATCTAGTGTTCTTGCTTCAGTGATTACGTAAACTTGTTATGACTAGATGTAAATTATCGTATGATATACTATTTTGTTGACTAATTGGAAGGGGAAAGCATGGCCTCCTAATTCAAGAAAAAAAAATAGAAGTAAATAATTAAGAAAACTTTATACTATTGCCGGGAAGTGGTGGTGCACGCCTTTAATCCCAGCATTTGGGAGGCAGAGGCAGGCGGATTTCTGAGTTTGAGGCCAGCCTGGTCTACAGAGTGAGTTCCAGGACAGCCAGAGCTACACAGAGAAACCCTGTCTTGAAAAAACCAAAAAATAAATAAATAAATAAATAAATAAATAAATAAAGAAAGAAAGAAAGAAAGAAAGAAAGAAAGAAAACTTTATACTATCTCACAATCATAGAAAAGAAACTCCCAGTGATATTTCAAAACTTAAAAAAAGAAAGATCCATATGTATTTGTAAATAAAAATGATAGAAATCACATTAAGGCTCAGGTATGTTTAAGAAAATAAAAGAAAGATGCTCAGTTATACATGAGCCTAGTGTTTACCTAATCACTAGTAGTCATGGTTTCATGGGGTTGCTAGAATCATAAGACGTATACCTATGACACTTAATATTTACTGTGAAGTTGGCAGTTACCTGGGAGGTACAACACTGGGCATTTCTGAGAAAGCATGTACTGGGAGGATTTAACTGTGATGTATTGGTTACCTTTCACTGTGTGATAGCATTTCAGCCTGAATAAAAATGGGGATGGGAAGGGAAAAATGTGGGATGAGCACCTACTCTCATGTCCCTGCTTTCTGACTGTGGATGCAATGTGGCCATTGTCCATGTTCACACGACCATGCCTTACCAATATAATGGACCTAAATCTCTCTTAGACTGTGAGCCAAAATTAATTCTTCTGTGATGATATGTATAGGATTGGCACAGGGAGTGGCACTATTAGAGGCTGTGGCCCTGGTGGAGTAGGCATGTCACTGTGGGTGTGGGCTTTAAGACCCTCCTCCTAGCTGCCTGGAAGCCAGTATTCTGCTAAAAGTCTTCAGATGAAAATGTAGAACTCTTATCTCCTTCTGCACACGCCTCCTGGGTGCTGCCCTGTTCTCACTTTGAAAAAAATGGACTGAAACTCTGAACCTGTAAGCCAGCCCCAATTAAATGTTGTCCTTATAAGAGTTGCCTTCCTTATGGTATCTGTTCACAGCAGTAAAACCCTAAGACACCTTCTTTCAAGGAAGTGTTTAAAACATGTATCTTGTCAAAGAAATATGAAAAGAAATAGAAAAAAATCAGTTTCCAGAATGGAGCTAATTCTATACTTGTGAGGCGCGCGTCTCGCCTCTCGCCGGCAAGAAGACGCGCGGACATACGGCAGGCTTCTTCTACAGTTCAGCTTTATTTAGCCATTGATAGAGAAGGAAGAAGGAGAACCGCGCGGGGCCCAAGATGGCGGTGTTATATAGTCCCAGGGCAGCGTGCACTCCATTGGTTGGTGTGCCCCGGGAATGGGCGGTGATTAGACGTGTACACCCATAATGCATTTCGGGGTTTTCGCGGGCTACCCGCAAGTTTCCTCAGAACGACAGCGCCATCTAGTGATGGCGAATATTCTAACCGCTCCTTACATCTCCCCCTGTTCTTTCAAATAAGAAGGGGAGAGGGGTCAGCTGGGTTAAATAGGCCACACCTCCCTGTAGTGGTA
>CM052716.1:61040702-61059789 GCA_028551405.1 Uromys caudimaculatus
CGCGCGGGGCCCAAGATGGCGGTGTTATATAGTCCCGGGGCAGCGTGCACTCCATTGGTTGGTGTGCCCCGGGAATGGGCGGTGATTAGACGTGTACACCCATAATGCATTTCGGGGTTTTCGCGGGCTACCCGCAAGTTTCCTCAGAACGACAGCGCCATCTAGTGATGGCGAATATTCTAACCGCTCCTTACATATACTAAGCCTGACTGCTGTTCAGACTCCTTAAACCTGGTTGATGGGGGGAATAGAGAAGAGTTTAGAACTGCTGATTAAGGAAGGCACAGAGTGCTGTAAACAGAACATTGCATATAGGGTCTTCTGGTTGGAGATAAAAAGGCAGTGGTGGAGAGGGAAATGGGAGAGTGGACACTGTCCTCACACATTTACAAAGGAAACAACTCTATCTGAACTTGACCTAGAGTCCATTTCTTCTTTTAGTATATCTTTTATTAAAATTTTGTATGCTTTTATCTATGACCTTAACTTGCACGAGGCTGAATTAAAGGGTAATAAATTGAGTTTTTGGTAGAGGAAATGCCAAGACAGTAATACTAAGGCCTAGCTATTGATCACTAAGTTTATTGAAATTTATAATAAAAATATACAGCAGGAAGATGTGAAAACTTTTCTCTCTTATTAAGAAAAGAGTGGAGATACAATGTTTTAGAGAGAATAGACATAATTTTCAAAAATGTGACCAACATTTTAAAGAGATATTAGCTTTTAAGAATCCATGTACTTTGCAACGAAAAAAGTAGGAAAGGTTCCCTGAGAGCAGAACCCATCAAGCAAAATGCAAAATTATTTACAATGGGAAAACACCAAACAGGCACCCTATTCTACAAAGGCTAGTAATCAAAACCTTTTCTTTCTAAAATTAGTAAAACAAAAACAAACAAACAAACAAACAAACAAACAAACACCAATGTTCTCTGAGATAAGTGCAACTTTGTTCCAAAAGGTCTGATCTAAATCTGAAGATGGCATCAGAGCTTGGGGTTATTCATCTAATTTGGACTGCCTTTGCAAGCATGTAAAATACAAGGGTAACTGTGAAATTGTGGATTATAATACTGTGGAAAACTACTGAGAAATAACTAGATACAAACTCAGATAACTCACATGGCACATGTAAGAAAGACATGTGTACTGATAAAAAGATGAAGCCCAAATTTCAGGAGATGCATAGTTTTGCTTTGTCTTGCTGGATTTTCAGTTGTTGTTTTTTTTTTTTTTTTTTGTTCTCTTGTTCTCCATTATTATGTTTTAGACTGGGGATGCTTAATATCTGTGCCTTTGGATATTTTTTATTTATGTTTCAAACAGTATCTCTTTTCCCAGATTGCCCCCACCACCGGAAACATCCTATTCCATCCCCCCTTTCTCTGCTTCTATGAGGATGCTCCGCCACCCACCCTCCCACTCCTGCCTCCCTACCCTCGAATTCCCCTACGCTGGGTCATCTATCCAGCCTTCAAAGGACGAAGGGCCTCTCCTCCCATTGCTGCCTGACAATGCCATCCACTGTTACATATGTGGCTGCTACATATGGGTCCCTCCATGTGTACTCCTTGGTTGGTGGCTTAGTCCCTGGGAGCTCTGGGGTGGGGGTTGGGGGGTCTGATTGTTTGATATTGTTGTTCTTCCTATGGGGTTGCAAACCCCTTCAGTTCCTTCAGTTCTTTCCCTAACTCCTCCATTAGGGACCCCGTGCTCAGTCTAATGGTTGGCTACGAGCATCCGACTCTGTATTTGTCAGGCTTTCTCACAATATCCAGGCCCACCAGCCCTCCTATGGCAACATCCACAGTGAACTGTCTCTTCCACATCAATTATCGATCATGAAAATTCCCCACAGACTTGTCCACAGATATTTGGTGGTAGAATTTTCTCAACTAAGTTTCTCTCTTCCAAAATGCCTCTAGGTGTGTCAAGTTGATTGCAAGGTCCAATCTCAGAGTAAGGAGAGACCTGAGAAAGGCAGGAATGGGAACAGTATGGTGCAGATTCAATAATGTCTCAGAGTCAGTAGTAGATAGAAGCTTCTAGTTCAGGTACTCTCTCTGATCCCTGATGATTCTCAGTATTTTTATTCTTCAGCTATGTTATTCTTCAGCTTAATCGCTCTTCAGCTTCATGACCAGAGAGAGCCTGAATACAGTCTTTTATTTAGTAAAGCGACATCATCAAGGCTTTGGTCATTGCTAATAATTATCAAAAATTCTTAAATTTAGGTAAACTCTATGAGTCCTGGATCAATAGTCCCAACCCCCATTTCTTTAGAGTAAAACTAAACACAATTCAAAAGCACATTTCCTTATAGGTTTACACAGCCTGTTTTTCACTAGTAGCTGGGTACAGCTCTTGCGATTTCCTCGTACTGCAGACAACAGTCTTTAGTAACTATTTTCATATAAAACAGAAAGATAACACACTACTAACATTAAAATAATTCCTTACAAAGTTTTGAATTTATTTAAGTAAAACAGTTAGCTCACATTTTCCAGAATTATTATCTCCAATTCTTCAAACATCTAGAACAGAGCACTAACCTTTTATATACTTCTACATCATCTTTTAAATCTCTAATCTTCATGTACTCATCCTAGCAATCCTTCCATAGCCTCATGTACTCCCCTTCTAATACTATTTATTCCTAAATCATATATAATTTCTTATTTTTTCTGTCCATACCCTTTCTTCCTGAGGCTACTTTAACTTTCTATCCTTGTGGTCCCCAAGTTCACCCTGACTAATAAATACAGCAGTTATTGGACCAGAAGGTATATGGATCTCCTCACGATTCCACATTCAATGCCAAATCTGGCAATGAACTATTTCTACAAAGGACCATATAGGCTTTTATGGCACTTGTGTTTATGTTGTCTAGATCCTTTCCCATGGCCCTAAAGGCCAAGCAGAGAGCCTGTTCCTCATCCTCCACAACCTCATGAACATTTCCATTCCTCGTTCCTGAAAACAGCATTTGCTTAAATTACTATGGCATGATTAGCTCTGAGTAATTGGAGTGAGGGGAGTATATTCCCAAGAAAGAAAAACTGAAAATAGAGTAGTAAAGACAACAGATCAGCTTCCATACTATTGCAACCATCAGCACATGTGGGGTCATGGGGTTCATTGCCCTGGCGATCCTCCAGGAACAGGAATTGTATCCCACCTCCCCTTACACAGCCATCTTGGACTCAGCAGTTGATATAAAACTATCCAGGGCAAGGACTTAAAGTTCTTTGTTAATTTATCTGTATTTAAATAATTTAGGAGATGTAACATACTTTAGCACATATCAGACAGGGTTAGCTGAAATTACAATCCACTCATATTGTGTTTATCAACTACCCATAAGTTAAGAATTGAATAGAATGATACAAACAAGGAAGCCAGATTAGGAATGACATTCATCTCTCTCTGATTCCTTACTGTGGATACAGTATTGCCTACCACAATGCCTTCTGCCATGATAGATTAAATCTCCATTTAAGACATATATCAAAATAAATATTATTTTATACCATTTTTGCCAGATATTTTATCAATGTATTTAGAAAAGTAACTGCCAAATCATCCAGCCAAACAGGTGTCTTTATTTAAATGCAATAAGTTTGAATATGCAGATAAATATGTATATGTAAAACAAATGAGTATATTAAAACTATGAACTTAAACTCTAGATTTTGGTCATAATGAATATTCAGAAAACCTGAACAGTCAAGAATAAAAATGGTGAATAGAAAAGTTTAATAGAAAAGAGATTGATAAACATGATAGGATCACCTGCTATTGAAACATTTAACAGGTGCTATCACCCAGTATATAATTATGATGCAATGGCCGTTCACTTCTACATACAAGTAATTAGAAAATCATAGTTTTAGTTGAACTATTTTTAATTGCAATCAAGTCCAAGCATGTTTTCAATTGGACATATTTGTGGATAAATAAAAAATAGAGATTTTATAATTTACCACTAGGAAATCTAAAAGTATTTACCTCCAATCTTTTCCTCTTAAAAGCTATCCTCAGTTTTCAGATTATTCTTGCATCTTTGCCTTTTCAGTTGTATTCTCCTATTAAGTATGTCCCCTTCTTTGCAGACACATTGCTGACTTTGCAATCTTTTTTTGTGTCAAGGGTTAGGAATGGTAGCCGCAGATTAATACCAGCTCAGATTTCATTGCTTTTGATTAAGGTCCTGAGGTTAGAAAAATGTAATTTGTACTGGAAAGAGTAGTATAGGAAGAACATGACAGCAATTAATCCTTTCCTTGCTGATGACAATGACAAAATACTCCTTAATATTTTCAGCATCTTTGCAATATCATGAAAGGCAAATTTATTTTACCTCTTCTTTACTTGTAGATAGATATTTTTATAACTTTAACGGACTTAATATTAAATTTTGTTAACTCTTTGAAAGTCAGGATATATGCTAATATGTTTGCAAGTTTATTCATATTCATAAATTAACAAATATTTTATAATAAGCCCATTTCACAACATGTTCTAACCCTATTGACTTCCTAAAGACTTATCTCTAGGTCTTTTAGGACCAAATTCCATTCATAAGTATTAATTTTTTTGATTTATGAATAATAAATACAATGAAGCAGGAAAAGAGGAAAGACAAATGTGTGTGTGTGTGTGTGTGTGTATGTGTGTGTGTGTGTGTGTGTGTGTGTGTGTATACACAAAAAATAAAGATGGAAGAAGTATGTGGCAGAAACACATGAGAGTGAGAAAAAGTAAGGGAGAGAAAAAGAGAGACAGAGAAAGGGAGGGAGGGAAGGAGAGAGAGATTTACTTATGTTAAAAACACCTAGAAAAGTCAGCCATATTTGAAATACTGAGTGATTCCTTACCAGGAAACAAATTGGCATTCACCTTGATATTGGACCCAGAGTCTACAGACTTAAGGGATTTAAGTACTTGCTATTCAGGAAATAGCATTTGTTAATCAAGCCAAGTAGTCCAATATATTAATGTTAAATAATGCTAAATACATTCTAGATGTCATCTTTAAAGATATTCAAGTAGTATAAACTAGAAAAAAATATTTTGAAATAAGGATGCAGCTGTTCTAGGGTTCTTAGTTTAGCACAATTGCTTTATTATACAAAAAGTGTTTGTTCCCTTCCATTTACAACTCTGCTTTTATTTGAATCACTTCTGAAGTTGATGACAGTAGAATAATAAAAAGTTAGTAACAACTGGTCAAAATTAATAAGAAGCAAATATGTATATGACACATAGAAATTAAGTTGATTGCAAGATGAAAGAGTACTGATGTTTGTAATTAAATTTTTTTTTAGTAAGTTGAAATGCTGTCTTTGATCATTCCTCTCATCTCTTTTTAACATTGTCATTTTAATTTTCTTAGAATGACCTTGATTACTGTTTTATCACAAGTGATTTTCTTCACTAAGTATGTCTTATACTCTTGAAAGTGTGGCGGCCTTCAACTGCTATCTTCCTTAATTGAGCATGTTCCACTATTTCCTGCCTGCTGTTCTTGGTTATAAGCTAGGTGTAGAAACCAGAATATCTCATGAAACAATGTTGATGGCTATCAATTTTACTAAGAACCAGGAACCCAATACTTTGTTAGATTCTCAAGTTCAATGTGCACATTTTCTGCCTTTCACATTATATCATCAAATTAATGATAAGCAAATATTTTTATGGCAGCACATTTAATTGCTGTATACTTTTTTAGGACAAAATTTTGAGAGACAAATATTTCACTAATCAGGTTTTGATGGCTAATTTCAAGAGCAGAACATTTTATATCTCTGATATTTTGAATGTCCTCCTTCCCATCCAGAGTTCCTCAATTTCCCTACCTGATGATCAGAGATGAGATTTTCTGCGTGTCATCTGGATCCTACTCCTATAATGTATGTACCTGGAATTACACATATGATCAACTTTCATCTCATTCCTTACAACACTTTTGAAAATCATTCGTATTATTACAGGTATCACCATCATTGTCATCCACATCATGCTCATCATTATTATAGTGTATTGTTATGTTGTCCAAACTAGATTGGAAGTTATGATTCACCTGTATCAGTTTGTAAAAATGGCAATGACACTATCTTTGTGGATGTTTCATATTTGAGTGATTATGTAAAAATGTTTTGTTTTTGTCCATCTTTTCATACTTATTTACAAACAAAGAGCAATTTTCCCATTTTGATAAAATTTATTTTCTTCTAGTTCTTCTATAATGTATACGCCAAGTTATTCTTCAGGTTGTTCAATGTCCTGTTTAATAACTGATGAAGTGATGAAGTAATAGAAATTTATGGGTTACTCTATGATAAATAAACATAATAAATTAAAGTAATCAACATTTTCATTATATTATATAAATTTTATTGTTGGATTTAGAAAATTCAAATTTCTATTATTTTAATTATTTCAAGAATACAGGATAAATGATTGAAAACTATAGTAGTTTTTCAACACCTGCTCACTTTGTGAAATAAAACAAACAAGCAAACAAATGACAAAGCCAAAAGGCCATTATCATTGTTACCTTCTCTCTCATTAAAACTTCTATCAAGAGGAGGCTGACTTAGCACATACTGCATTTCAATGAAACAGAACCTTTTCATCTTTTTCAAACTTACTATTTCAAAACACCTCTTTCTCTGCTTCTTTATCTCAATTTGATTAATGTAACTTGCTTTATCTTCTGGAAATCTCTGATTTTGGTTTCTATCAAATTACAAGAGATATCTTCTGCTCAGTTATTTGTTCTGAGTTTTGAGTTATCATCACAAGCTATATTTTATATTCAAGAATGCTATTAGGTCTTTTCTCCTGTTTATTGATCTGCCTATATATAAGGCTTCATATGGTTAACTAATATATACATTGTGTGCCACTTAGTACCTATTTCCAGCTCAGTGTTTTCCCTTATATTTCAGGAATCATTAATGATCTATGTAGTATTTATGTGCTGATTGATATATACATATACATATATATATACATATACATATACAGACACAGACACACAGACACACACAGACACACACAGACACACAGACACACACACATAATTTCAGTTAAATTGATTATCTACAATTACTATACAGGTAGTGTTTTCTCTCTCAAAAAATCCATCATAAATTAATTCTTTTAATAGTTCAGAAAGCATGAGGATTTTCCCACATGTCTTTACACTTGAAATCAGCAATGCAGCTGAGGTGATAACAGAGTCAATTTTGTTAATGGAATCTACTTACCCTTTGAATGACCAAAGAGCACTGTCGGGGATGATATGTATTATGCTGATCTAATGTGACTTATTACAAATTGATGCTAATGATGCTCATGAATACTAGCAAGGCTTTTAGCCTCTAAACTATACTTTTCAATAAGTAATGAATAAAATACAACAGACAGAAAGAGAAAAATAGTCACATCACATTCTTTTCCTCTTTCTGAAAGCAAACCCATAGTCAATATCACTAACTTTGGGGGACATGAGATTACTTTAGAGGATGTACTCAGTTTTGGTCTGGGTAACTGAATCATTAGCAGAGGCTAAATTGTACATATATTACACGTAATTTGGCTACCTTGGGTCAAGTGCGTTCCATTCTGGATGTATTCTACTTCATTTGCAGTAGAACTAAACGACCACATTCGCTTAATTCAAAGTAAAAATCACTTCCTTTATCTTTATAATTTTAACTGGATATTTTATTTATTTACATTTCAAATGTTATCTACTTTCCTGGTTTCCCCTCCAAAAACTCTCTATCCCATCCCCCATCCGTCTAGTTCGAGTGCACCCTCAAACACCCACCCACTTCAATCTCACCGCCCTGGCTTTCCCTTACACTGGAGCATCTAGCTTTCACAGGACAAAAGGCCTCTCCTCCCATTGATGTCAGAAAAGGCCATCCTCTGCTACATATGTGGCTGAGTTGCTTCATATGTACTTTTTGGTTGATTGTTTAGTTCCTGGGAACTCAGGGGGGTCTGGTTGGTTGGAAGTGTTGATCTTCCTACAGGGTTGCAAAATAGTTCAGCACCTTAAGTCATTTCTATAACTCCTCCACTGGGAACCCTGTGCTCAGTCCAATGGTTGGCTGTGAGCATCTACATCTGTATTTGTCAAGCTCTGTCAGAGCCTCTCAGGTGACAGCCATATCAGGCTCCTGTCTCAAGCACTTCTTGGCATCTGCAATAGGGTCTGGGCTTGGTGTCTGTATATGGGATGGATCCCAAGGTGGGGCTGTCTTTGGATGGTCTTTCCTTCAGTCTCTGCTCCATACTTTGTCTCCTTATTTCCTCACATGAGTATTTTGTCCACCCATCTAAGAAGGTCTGAAGCATCAACATTTTGGTCTTCCTTCTTCTTGAGCTTCATGTATCCTGTGAATTGTATTTTGGGTATTTCAAGATTTTGTGCTAATATTCACTTATCAGTGAGTACATATCATGTAGATTCTTTTCTGACTGGGTTACCTCACTGGGAATGATATTTTCTAGTTCCATCCATTTGCCTAAGAATATCATGAGGTTAGTGTTTTTAATACCTGCGTAATGCTCCATTGTGTAAATATACCACATTTTCTGTATCCATTCCTCTGTTGAGGGACATCTGGGTTGTTTCTGGCTTCTGGCTAGTATAAATATGACTGCTATGAACATAGTGGAGCACGTGTCCTTATTACATGTTAGAGTGTCTTCTGGGTATATGCCCAGGAGAGTTATAACTGGTCCTCAAGTAGTACTATGTCCAATTTTATGGAGAACCACCAGACTAATTTCCAGAGTGGTTGTACCAGCTTGCGATCCCACTAAAAATGGAAGAGTGTCCTTCTTTCTCCACATCTCACCAGCATCTGAAGTTACCTGAGTTTTTGATCTTAGCCATTCTGACTGGTGTGAGGTGAAATCTCAGGGTTATTTTGATTTGCCTTTCCCTGATGACTAAGGATGATGAACATTTCTTTGTATTTCTTGCCATTCAACATTCCTCAGTTGAAAATTCTTTGTTTAGCTTTGTACCCTGTTATTTTAATAAGGCTATTTGGTTCTGTGAAGTATAACTTCTTGAGTTCTTTGTATATATTGGATATTAGCCCTCTATCAGATGTAGGATTGGTAAAGATTTTTTCCCAATCTGTTGGTTGCTGTTTTGTCCTACTAACAGTGTTCTTTACCTTACAGAAACTTCACAATTTTCTGAGGTCCGATGTGTTGATTATTGATCTTAAAACCTAAGCCAATGGTGTTCTGTTCAGAAAAATTCCCCATGTCTATGTATTTGGGGCTCTTCCCCTCATTCTCTACTATTAAATTCAGTGTATCTGGTTTTATGTGGAGGTCCTTGATCCACTTGGACTTAAGCTTTGTACAGGAGATAAGATTGGATCAATTTGCTTTCTTCTACATTAGGACCAGCAGTTGAACTAGCACCATTTATTCAAAGTGCTGTCTTTTTTCCACTAAATGGTTTTAGCTCCTTTGTTAAAGATCAAGTTACCATAGGTGTGTGGGTTCATTTTTGGCTCTTCACTTCTATTCTGTTTATCTACCTGCCTGTCTTTGTACCAATACCAGGCAGTTTGTATCACTATTGTTCTGTAGTACAGCTTGAGATCAGGGATGCTGATTCCCCTAGAAGTTCTTTTGTTGTTAAGGATAGCTTTTGCTATCCTGGGTTTTTTGTTGTTCCAAATGAATTTGCAAATTGCTTTTTTTTTTTTTTTTTTTTTTGGTGCAAATTGCTTTTTAACGTAAGAAACTCTGTGTTGATATGTACATATATGTTTACTATTTACAACACTCATCACATATGTAGGTTTGTTGATTAGAATTATACTGAAGAGTTAATCATTTACAATAGTAACTTATGTATTTGAAAGAGATAGAGAGAGAAAGAGGGTGGAGGGAGAGAGGGAGAGAGAGAGAGAGAGAGAGAGAGAGAGAGAGAGAGAGAGAATGCATATTTGTCTCTTGGTGTGTGTGCTACTGAGTGAATTCACAATGAGAAAATGATTCAGGTGTTTTGCTTTATCATTCTCCAAATTAGTGCTGTGAGACAGGGCCTCTTAGAGAACCTGGAGCTAAGGCTGAAGCCAGCAAATATTAGCACTCCTCCTTTGAGTTTCACCACAGCACAGGTGTTATGTGCTGTCATTGCTACAGGTGTGGCCATCTAACTCATGCTAATACAGTAAACACTCATACACACTGAGTCTTCTTACACACCCATCTCTAATTATTTTCAAAACATAAAATACGTTAAGGTAGAATCAATCATGTACTTTTCTGTGTATTCTAGAGAGATATTTTTAATAAGAAAAATTCCCATTTTGGTAAATAATTATCTCTGGATTAAGCAATACCTTTAATAGAAAATAAATGAAAACAAATTTTCTTCCTTGTAATATTCTAATAATTACATCTTTTCCAGCTTAAAAGAGTTTTTATTTTATCATGGAAGAGAAAAGCAGCAGAGAATTTAAATTTGGATTATAAAGGTATTAAGGTACATTTTTTTTTTCTACATCAGTTCCTAATGCCCTGTACACTAACAAAGAACAACAGGCTAAATATGTACAGACTCAAACAAATCCTGAATTAAAGTCATTGATAAATATACTGATGCTATAATTAGTTTTCAATATTAATAAAAATCAAAGTATATTTGTAGTAAGGGTCCATAAAAGTATTTCATTATTAGATGAGTAGCAAATATAATTTATTTTTATATTTTGAATGTTGAATTATTATAAAATATTCAATAGAAAATATTATTTGTCAATATAAACAAGCATAAATGTACATACTATTACAAATTAAAATTATCCTATTATATGTTCTGAAATCTTAAGGACATTATTCTCTGTGAAAGATATTAATATCAGAATTATATATCTTCTATTTTCAAAAACAGTTGTACACTATGTTTGAAACTTAAAAACTGCTGGTAAGTGTTTGTTAATTAGTATGGACTCTGATTGCATGAGCAGGGAAATTCGAAGCAGGAAGAGGTGATAAATAAAGAATGTGCTAGCAAACAAATACTTTGATTCAGTAGGAAAGACGATTAATAACTTGGAAGGAAAAGCAGCTGCTTCTTCCTAGCTTTAAGTCTTACTGAAAAGTCAATTGAAATAGTGTGTGGAACCAGTGACTATATTATTAACTATGGCTGATCAAGTGGTGAGTACCATGTGTTCTCATAACTGTGAAACTATAGTAAACTTTGACATTTGGAAAAGAATCCTTAAATGAGGAGTAAGTGTAAAACTGTCTTCATATTGAATCAGAACTCCTCGCCCAAATTTGACACCACTCACAATGATGGAGCCCTCCCCCATAAGTCACTAATTAAGAAAATACTAAGAAGGCTTGACTACAGTGCAATCTTATGAATTAATTTTCTCAATCAAGTTTTGTTCCTCTTAGATAACTATAGCTTCTTTTTTCTGCTTGCTCCTTACTTTTTTGTTGTTGGTTATTTTATTTATTTACATTTCAAATGTTATCCTCCTTTCCTGTTTCCACTCCACAAACTCCCAATTCCATTCCCCCTCCACCTGCTTCTATGCTGATGTCCCTCAACAGAGGAATGGATACAGAAAATGTGGTACATTTACACAATGGAGTACTACTCAGCTGTTAAAAACACTGACTTCATGAAATTCTTAGGCAAATGGATGAAACTAGAAGATAACTATAGTTTTTATCAAGCTGACTTAATAATAGGCAGCACAGTCCTCTATCTTTTCTGTTGTTTATTGTCAATATTCTTTTCTCATGTAATATATTCTGATTACAGTTTCCCCTCCCTTTATTCAGCCAAGTTATGCCACAACTTCTGTACCCTCTATATCCCCTCCCTTTCTTTGCCTCATTAGAAAATAACAGACAGCAACAAAACATAGCAAAAAAAAAAAAAAAAAAAAAAAAAAAAAAGATAAAGGAACACTGTTATATCTAAGTTGAACAAGACAAACTATCAAAAGGAAAAACACCCTAAAGTCAGACATAACGTTCAGACCACTAGGGAGTTCCATAAAAATACTAACCTGAAAATTATAATTTATGTGCAGAGGACCTTGAGGACCTGGTGCAGTCCAGCGCAGGCCCTGTGCATGCTACATTGGCCTCTGTGAGATCATATGAGCTTTGCTCAGTTGATTTAGAGCACTGTATTCTCCGAGGTCCTTTATCCCCTTTGTCTCTTATACTCATTCAGTGTCTTCTAAGTGTTCCCTGAGTTCTAAGTGAAAGGAAATGATGAAGACATCCCATTTAGAGCAGGGTTTATGGTCTGTCTGTCTGTCTGCCTCTCTCTATGGTTATAACAGAATATCATTAGTCATTTTACCACTACAGTTTTGTTGCTCTTTTCCTTGATGTTTTATTTGTTTGTTTTGTTTTTAAGACCAGTAGGATTTCACTTTACTGTAGGTCTCTGGGATACCTAATCTGTAGTGTTATTTATTGAATTTTCTGCAATAATTTTACATCTATAAGTTTAACATCTTCCCTTCCAAAAAGGATACTTAGTATTGTCCTCTGTACTTTTTAGAGTTATTCTGGTTATTAGTATGTGATTTTGTTTATCCCTTAAAAATCAAATTGAAATGTCATGGTTTTATTGATTTTTTATTTATTTTAGACAGCTTATTTTCATTTCACTCTCTTCAGTTTTATCGTGTTTATTTTCATTTTTCTTTGGTTGTGTATTAGTAGGTTTCTCTAGAGAATCCCATACCATATAATGGTTACATATGCAAAGAAGATTTAATTGTTTCTTTACATGGTGTTGGCCTGGTCATCCAATAAAAGACTGAAGCAGCTACTCTTCAATGACAGGTTAGAAAAGCAGCAGGCATGGTAGCAATAGTATAGATGCACTCAATTTTCTTCCACATATTAATTTGAGTGGTTATTTCATCATTATATAAAACAGCACACATATTTATTTGTATATTTAGGAGTATAAATATATACATGCTTGAGTTAATATTTACAATCTGATGTTCATACTGGAATTTGAGCTCTAGGTGAACGACTCTCCTGCTTTGCATTATAAAAATTATGTGTTAAATGACTAAGGAGGTACTTTCAAATCTACAGTGTTCAAAACAGTGTGAAATAAATGTTATGTGTTTTGTTAAGTCATATTTTATTTTTACTATATTTAATAATGTTTTTGGCCACCTAAATGACAATAGTCCCATAAGGTAATTATACTAAAGTCAGATTCTGTCTTCAAACAGACTTAATTTTCCCTACATTTTTGTAGATAAATTTGTGAGATATAGAATTTGGATTGGGATTTTCAATTTTACTTTTCTTTCAGTACATGGTTTCTAATGAGATTTAAGCCCTGATTAGAGCATATTGCTTTTACGAAATGTGTTGTTCTTTCACCACTATCAAAATTGATTCTTAAACTTAGGTTTTAAAATTTTTACTTACAAAATATCTCAGTGTGGGTATTTGTCTATGTAAATAACTTCACATTTTAGTGAGTTCTAAGGGAAATTTTCTTTGTTATTTTTGTTTATTTTTATATATTTTAAGTGAAATATGATTATGCCATCTTCCCTATTCCCCTTCCTCCTTTCAGCCTTTCCCAAATCCCTCCCCTATAAATTCTTCTATTCCTCTACCATTCTCAAATTGACATCCTCTTTTTGTTTAAAGATTATCTTTATATATGTACTTATGCTCATACATATATATTACATATATGTGTGTGTGCGTATATTTGTGTATAAATGGTTTAAAATATAATCACATCATGTTAATTATTCAGTTAGTATGTTTAAGCCTGTGTGAGACTCATTCTCCATCACTCAGGAGTCATTAAATGTCTGTAAATTTTGTCTAGAGTTGGGAGCTCATGAAATTTTTACTTTTCCTCATTAGCATGTCTCTTGTTATTGCATTTGCTTTGATCCTGTTTATGTTGTTATTGCTAAAACAGATTATTTCACAGCAGGCATCCTGGTATTCTGGCTCTTATAAACTTTCCTTCTGTTCTAGTAAAATGTAACCTGAGCCATAAATATTAGGAGCTGGTTTACAGATATAACTATTGGAACTGGGTTTTCCATATACTAGTGATGTATGCCTTGTGTCCAGATGTGGTATTTCTGTGACAGTCTATATTTTTCATAAAAGGAAGCTTCTTTGGTTATGGGTGGTAGCTGAATTTACCTGTTAGTACATGTTTAAGATCTAGACTATAGTTGGGAGTTATACTGGTCTCACAAAGTGGTTATAGTAGATATCCTTTAAGATCCAGGTTCTGGTTATAATAGATAACCTTTAAGGGTCACGTTCTCACTAGTCCTGGGAAGCTGGAAAGTTTTAGCACAAAGTAAGATTTACATCACTGTATTAGTCAGGGTTCTCTAGAGCCACAGAACTTATGGAATGTCTCATGACTTACAGTCTGTAGTCCAACAAACTCAACAATTTTCAGTTGTGAATGGGAAGTTCACGAATCTAGTAGTTGCTCAGTCCCATGAGGCTAGTTGTTTCAGCTGGTCCTCTGAAGAAGTAGGTTCCAACAGATGTGCTGGCAAGTAAATTCAAGCAGAGTAAGAATGAATCTTCTTTCCTCCAATGCCCTTATATAGGTCTCCAGCAGAAGGTGTGACCCAGATTAAGGTGTGTACCACCATGCCTGCATGGGGGACTTGTTTTGTCCCAGGCTGACCTTGAACTCATAGATCTACTTGCCTCAGTCTCCTGGGAATAAAAGCTTGTCCTACTTTGCCTGGGTCTAATTTTTTCATTGTCACTATGTCTCATGATCTCCATGTCACAATCCAGGTTTGAAACTTGTGTCTTCCAGTCTCAGGATCCGGATCACAGGTGAGCCCTCTAATTCTGGATTGTAGTTTGTTCCAGATATAGTCAAGCTGACAATGAGGAATAGCCATTACAATCACTGAGTTGTTCTTAAGTTCAGTTAGATAGCTGTTGATCAACACCAGTATATGAATGCTACCTACTACATATTTATGGATATCTTGACATTGTGGCCATTGTTGTGGTTCATAGGTATCACAACAGGTGGAACTACTAATTTGTTACCTCCCTTGTATAAAAGATAGCTAGAATGCTAGTAACAGTCAGCACTGGATTATTGAAAGGGTGTTAAGTTCTGGTAGCCAAACGTTAGTTTCCTCCAATATGTCAGTGTCATGTACTGGATATTTCATCATGGTGGTCATTAAGATGAGAGGATAATTCTATTATTTCCTTGTATAAAAGTTGGTTCTATCCCATATATAATATTTTCTGATACTATAGAAACTCAGGAAGGAGGCATTTTTAATGATATTAAGCTAGAAATATGTGAGTCCTGCATCCTAAGTTTGAAGTATCTTCAATAGTAGAGGAATAGTTTCAAATTTAGAGAAGAAACCAGGAGTAACAGCAATAGTCTATATTATTTTGGTAATCACTTGGACTACCATTATGAACTATAAAAAAAGAAGATTATGGTGCCTGGTATTAGAGTTTCTGTCTGTCTATAGTTTATCCACAAGAAACATATATATGTATATGATATATATATATATATATGTATATGTGTATATATAATGTCAAAATTATTAGTTATATAGTGTATAAATTTTTAGTAAGTATAAAGTAATATGATTCAGCTATTTTTTTACTCGTAACTATGATAGCATACTTAAGTGACCCCAAAAATTCCATCAGAGAGCTTCAAATGCTCATAATCAACTTCAGCAAAGTGGCCGGATATAAAATTAAGTCAAACAAATCAGGAGCCTTCCTATAATCAAAGGATAAAGAGGCTGAGAAAGAAATTAGGGAAACAACACCCATCACAATAGTCACAAATAATACAAAGTATCTTGGTGTGACATTAGCCGAGCAAGTTAAATATCTGTATGGCAAGAACTTCAAGTCTCTGATGAAAGAAATCGAAGATCTCAGAGGGAAATTAAAAATAAAAATCTCCCATGCCCTTGGATTGGCAAGATCAATATAGTAAAAGCTGACATCTTGCCAAAAGCAGCCTACAGATTCAGTGCAATTCCCAATAAAAATATCTACTCAGTTATTCATAGAATTAGAAAGAGCAATTTGCAAATTCATTTGGAATTACCAGAAAACCAGGATAGCCAGAAAACTATTCTCAACAATAATAGAACTTCTGGGTGAAGTATCATCCCTGACCTCAAGCTGTAATACGGAGCTATAGTGATAAAAACTGCAGGGTATTTGTACAAAGACAGGCAAGTATATCAGTGGAATAGAATTGATGACCTAGAAATGAACCCACACACCTATGGTCACTTGAACTTTGACGAAGGAACTAAAACCATCTAGTGGAAAAAAGACAGCATTTTTAACAAATGGTGATGGCTTCTGATGGAGGAGTTGGAGAAGAGGCTGAAGGAGCTGAGGGACTTTGCATGGTCAGGCCTCCTGCTGCTCCCAGAGACTGGACCACGAACCAAAGAATACACATGTAGGTACCCCCATATGTGGCAGAGGATGGCCTTGTTGGACATCAGTGGGAGGAGAGGCCCATGGGCCTGAGGATGTTCCATACTCCATGTAGGGAAGACAGGAGTTTGTCAGGGACACCCTCATAGAGGCAGGGGGAGGGGGTTGAGATAGGGGGTTGCTGAAAGTGAGACCTGGAATATAAATAAAGAAAATATCAAAAAAAAAAAAAAAAGAACAAAAACAACAACAACAAAAAAAAAACAGTGCTCGTTCAACTGTCAGTCAGCATGTATTGGAATGCATATTGACCCATTCTTCTCTCCCTGTACATACCTCAAGTCCAAGTGGATCAAGAACCTTTACATAAAACCAGATACACTGAAATTAATAGAAGAGAAAGTAAGAAAGAGTCTCGATCACATGGGTACAGGAGAAAATTTCCTGAACAGAACACCAATGGCTTATGCTCTAAGATCAACAACCCACAAATGGGACCTCATAAAATTTCAAATCTTCTGTAAGGCAATTGACACTGTCAATAGGACAAAATGACAACCAACAGATTGGGAAAAAATCTTTGCCAATCCTACATTTCTCAGTATGGAATGATTATTTCCACCTTTATCCACTTACCTGTGGATTTTATGATTTCATTTTTACAGCAGATTATTATTCCTTCATGTATATGAACAATATATTCATTATCTATTATTCTGTTTATAAGCATCTAGATATATTTCCATTCCCTGGCTATTGTAAAAAGAGGAACAATGAACATTAATGAATAACTATCCCTGTGGTAAAATATAGAGTATATTGGAAATATGTCCAGGAGATATATAGCTAAAAATTAAATTGAGAAATAGGTAACAGATAATGAAAACATACCTTGTAAATTTGTAGGATTAATATTGTGAAAGGGGTCATACTAACAGAAAGTAGTCTACAGATTCAATCAAATTCCCATCAAAATTCAAATAATGTTCTGAAAAAGAAATTGAACATATTACTTTGGTATATATATATGAAAAAACAAGAGTTATAGCCTGGAGGTGGGCAAGAACTGAAATGTAAATAAATAGAAAGTGTGGCAAAACAGGACAAAAAGGAAGAGAGAGAGACAGAGAGAGAGAGACAGACAGAGAGACAGAGAGACAGAGAGACAGAGAGAAAACAATCCTGAAGAATGGAAAAACCTTCATTTCTGATTTCAAGCTACAGAGCTATCGTAATGAAAACACTGACATTAAAACATATATATTTATTAATAAAATGCAATTGAGTCCTCTAATTTAAGCCATTGCTCCTCTAGTAACCTGGTTTTTGAGAATGTAGTTAAATATACACACTGGAAAAAAGACAACACCTACAAATGATGTTGGTCAAGCTGGTTAGTTACATACAGAAGAATGAAACTAGATCCTTATATATAAACACTAAAAATTCAACTCAAATTGGATCATGGACCTTAATATTAGACCAGATATCCTCTTCTGCTGGAAGAAAACATAAAACATACACTTATACTTACAGGCAGGTGGATTACCTCATGAAACAAAAATAGGTTCTACATTCCAAACAGCAGCAGCAGCTGAGTGAAGGGGTTGACTACTGAATGGCAAAGATATCTACTACCTATGCATCTGACAAAGGTACAATCTAGTATAGTCAAAAGTAGGAGTAGGGTTGAAATGATTTTAATAGTGTACATGTTTAAAATTCTCGAAGAATGGATTATTAAATGAAAATAATATAAATTTAAAAAAAAATCAAAAATCTTGATATGTATTACTCCAGCCTCTACAATCACTGCGTTTTTCAAAATATTAAGGAGTGATTTTTTTTCTTTTTTTTTCTTTTTTGATACTTTATTTACATTTCCGATGTTTCCCCTTTTCTGGGTCTCCTCTTTGGAAACCCCGTATCCCCTCCCCCTCCCCGCCTCTGTGAGGGAATTCCTCCTCCCACCTACCCGCCCACCCATTCCCATATTCCCACCTTGACATTCCCCTCTACTGGAGCCTCTAGCACCCTCAGGCCCAAAGTCCTCTCCTTTCTCCCTGGTGGCCATCTAGGTGATTCTTCTGCCTCATATATAGTCCAAACCATGGGTCAATAGATGTGTATTCTTTGGTTAGTGGTCTGAACTCCAGGACGACCAGGGGGAGGGTTAGGCCCATTGACGCGCTTGCTCCCTCCATGGGGCTGCCAATTCCCTCCGCTCCTTCAGACCTTTCTCCAACCCCTCCATCTGGTACCTCACTCTCAGTCCAGCGGTTACTGTAAAGGGAAACTTGGACATTCTGAACCTGTGGGCTAATATCCGCTTATCAGTGAGTACATACCATGTTTGTTCTTTTGTGACTGAGTTACCTCGCTCAGGATGATATTTTCAAGTTCCATCCATTTGCCTGCAAATTTCATTAAGTCATTGTTTTTTATAGTTGAGTAGTACTCCATTGTGTAAATGTACCACATTTTCTGTATCCATTCCTCTGATGAGGGACATCTGGGTTGTTTCCAGCTTCTGGCAATTATAAATATGGCTGCTATGAGCATAGTGGAGCATGTATCTTTG
>CM052716.1:61060289-61121652 GCA_028551405.1 Uromys caudimaculatus
TTTATGAACGTTTGTGCTCTTGCATTTGGAGCATATATGTTCAGAATTGAGAGTTCTTCTTGGTGGATTTTTCCTTTGATGTGTATGAAGTGTCCTTCCTTATCTTTTTTGATGACTTTTGGATGAAAGTCTATTTTATCTGATATTAGAATGGCTACTCTGGCCTGTTTTTTGGGACCATTTGCCTGTAAACTTGTTTTCCAGGCCTTTACTCTGAGGTAGTGTTTGTCTTTATCCCGGAGGTGTGTTTCCTGAATGCAGCAAAATAATGGGTCCTCTTTATGGATCCAGTTTGTCAGTTTAGGTCTTTTTATTGGGGAATTGAGTCCATTGATGTTAAGAGATATTAACGAATAGTGACTGTTGGTTCCTGTTATTTTTGGTGTTACTTTTAGGTTTGTGTGGCTATCTTCTTTTCAGTTTGTTGAAAGATTACTTTCTTGTTTTTTCTGGAGTGTGGTTTCCCTCGTTGAGTTGATATTTACCATTTAATATCCTTTGGAGTGCAGGGTTTGTGGAAACATATTGTGTAAATTTGGTTTTGTCATGGAATATTTTGGTTTCACCATCTATGGTAATTGAGAGTTTTACTGGGTATTGCAGCTTGGGTTGGCAGTTGTGTTCTCTTAGGGTCTGTATGAGTTCTGTCCAGGATCTTCTAGCTTTCATAGTCTCTGGTAAGAAGTCAGGTGTAATTCTGATAGGTCTGCCTTTATATGTTACTTGACCTTTTTCCTTTACTGCTTTTAATATTTTTTCTTTGTTTTGTGTATTTGGTGTTTTCACTATAATGTGATGGGATGAATTTCTTTTCTGGTCCAATCTGTTTGGAGTTCTGTAAGCTTCTTGTATATTTATAGAAATTATCTTTTAAATAATGGATTTCCAAAGTTATTTTCAAACATTCTTAGTTTTGGTTAATCTATCTGATAGCCCCTTTTCTCCCTCATTTTTCATTCCCCATGCCCACTTAAGCCACAAAATTGCAGTATTTTCCCTTCTTCTTTTGCAGTAAACATTCTTTGATCTTCTTCCAGTTGACATATTTTATCTGGCCTGTACAACAGTTAGTTTCCCTACTATTTTCATTGCACACTTCCTTAGGACAATCAGTGCCCAATTCTCTTCTTTTAGCCACGTTCCTCCCCGCTTAAGCCCCTCTGCTCACAGCCTTCCATCTTTCACTATGATTTGTAGCCATAATTTGTTACACCACTTGCTATATTTGATTCCTAGAGCCTCTAGTCTAGAGGCAGGATTTAATTACATTTTCTGGTCTGACCAAATTTTCTCCAAATTCAAGTGTTTATATACAACACATTTTTCCTAACCCATTTAACTTTTGATGGAAATCTAAGTTGATTTCATTCATCATCTTCTTTGAATACAGCATCTGTGCATATGGATAACCAAGTATCTCTATATGTGCCATCATATATTTTTGTTTTACCATTTCTATTCTCATGAAGAATGACACTAGAATATTACCACATATTGAATTTAGATTACTTTACATATGATAAATGTTTTCATAAGACTGATTTCCCTTCCCAATGAGGATGAAAAATATGTCCATCTTCTAGATTTTCCTCAGTTTCATTCTTTAATATCTTTAATTTTTAAATGTGAAGTTATTTCATGTCCTTAGTTATCCAAGTTATGCTACTTTTATTTGACCTATTATGAATGGGGAGGATTCTCTGACATCATTTTCAATAAATGTGTTATTTGTCAATAGTAAAGCTACTGATTTTGTTTATTAAATTTATATCCTGTCACTTTGCTAACTATGTTTATTTATGGATTTTAAAAGACCTTTTATATAAAGAATGCTTTTATCTGTTTACCCCTGCTTTATCTATAGCAATTTGATTTCACTCCCTTGTAATACCAATCTTACTAATTCTAAGCAGTACTTAGTACTAATTCTAGCAGTACTTGAATATAAGCAGAGGGATTGTCGCTGATCTTCACCATAATTCTTTTTTTCCTAGTTTTTTGTGTTGTTTGCTATAGTATTTTATAACATATTTTATTATATTAAAAGAATGTTCCTTGTATTCCTATATTCTACATAACTTTTATCAGAAAGGTATGTCAAATTTCTTCTCAGAGAGTGCAACAATGCTGGTATAGAGGAGCAGAAAAGAGAATACACAAATTGTTGCTAGGAGTACAATCTGGTAAAGCCACTTGTAAATCAGACTAGAAGTTTTTTGAAACACTAGGAATAAAACTGCCATGTGCCCTATGTATAAAATTTCCAGACATATACTCAAAGACTCTATCTCATAGTACAAAGATACTTTTCCATTCATGATTATTTTTACCCTATTCAGAGTATATGGGAAGTTAAAAAAGCTATATTTGTCTACCCATTAAAATATGGTACACCTAGATAGTGTACTTTTATTTGGTTACAAAGACAATTGTAATTTTCCAAGAACTATCCAAAATTGAAAAACAAACAAACAAAAAATAGAACATAGTGAAAGAAATAACCCAAGCATGGAAGTACAAATGCTTCATATGTTCCCTGGATTTAATATTTCAGTTACTGTAGTTTATCTTGGATAATCTGGTGAAGCCAAGAATCTATGAATGGAACATAGGAGTAAGGGGTTCCCTTGATGTTCACCCCATCTTGAGGGTGGGCAAAAAGCAGAAAATAGGTGAAATGAAAGTAGAAAGGGGTGATGTGATGAAAATAATTAATTAAGGAGAGGATTGGGTATGTTAGACAATGTGGGAGAGAGATATTGGAAAAGGCCACACAGAAATTTATTATTGTATAACCCAAAAGAAAAATACAAAGAGAATTGAATAGTTACCCTTAATGGTTTGAAAATGCTATTCCTAGATGCAGTATATTACTCCTTATATTCCCTACCCTGGGTAGTAGATATGTCCTCAGGACCCTAAAGTGTTACAGACTCTTGTCAATAATAATCCATTCCCAACAGACCTAGAAAAGTGACTAGTGTTCAAGGAACCACATATGTCACCGTCAAAATATAGAAAGTTGGAACCAAACTTCTTCCATATTGGATATTTTCCAAGTGTTAGCAATTGCCATACAAACTGATAGATACAGAAGGCATCAATGAACTTAGTCAGCTATGAAACCTAAGGACCAAGCAATTCATTATACAAGACATGTGAACTTGTACAAAAATGATATGGTTGCTTAGGATTAACCAAGCACTACTCCACAGGAGTTAACCAGTGCCTGGATAAGAACATATATTTGGGAAGAGCATAGGCACAATGGAAAACAATTACTCCCATTTAACTAGAGAAACATAGCATTAGCTGCCTTTTAAATATTTATATATATATATTTTTATCCCTATATACAAAAATCTACCCACATGCTTACTCACACAAACATTATTTTAAGTGAAAGATGATGAATGCAAAGATTTATGTTTCTCCCAGATGCTTAGAGTTACTGATTCATCTCTAAGGCTCTTACATAAACCCTTTCTGTTCTTCAAAGCCAGAAGAAGGAATGATGGGCTGAGGAAAGCAATCTTTTAGACTGTATATAGCCATTGTGTTCATAACTTTTTTGCAATGAAAATTTGCCTAAATTTCTGAATTTGTTTGCACTGGACCAGCACACAACTGGCAATATAAAATCTTAGTCAGATGGGGAAGGGGCTCATCAGGCCCCATGGTTTACTGTAAAGTAACTGGCTATTGATAGATTCTGTTAGAAGAGAGTCACTGGCTTTGGATGAGTGCTCACTAATGAACCCACCATGATCCACTGATGCTAAATCCATGATCATATTGTCAGCCCTGATTAAAGTCAGTGTGGAAAAATAAACTAAATAGGCATGTGTCTAAGAGAATGAAGTACATGGAAGATCAAGATCTTTGTGACTAACGAGAAAGAAGAAAAATATTCAGTAAATGAGATGCATAGTGAGAAAACTAGCTTTTGAAAACAACAACAACAACAACAAACCCACCATCATTTGAAATACCCAACAGAATGGTTTAAAAATGTTATGTTATGTCTAAAAAAGTAAAGCAAACAACAACAAAATGTAAACACCCCAAAGGCAAATTCAATTAAATACAACAAACTAAACAGAAAATTTCTCAAAAAAAAAAAAAAAAAGAAAAAGAAAAAAGAAAAAGAAAAGAAAACAAACCCCAAAAAACTTAACAAATGGTTCAGAAATATTTTAAATGTCTAACTTTTAAAGGCAAATTAAAACAAATTTGAAGGTTTTTGTTTATTTGTTTGTTTATTGGATATTTTCTTTATTTACATTTCATATGTTATCTCCTTTCCATTTACCCCCTGGAAACTTCCTGTCCCATCCCGCATTCACCCACTTTTATGGGGGTGTTCCCCTACCTTCCCATTCCTGCCTCCCTGCCCTTGTATTCCCCTACACTGGGGCATCAAGCCCTCACAGGACCAAGGGTCTCTCCTCCCACTGATGTCCCATAAGGCCACCCTCTGCTACATATTCAGTTGGAGCCATGGGTCTCTACATGTATACTCTTTGGTTGGTGGTTTAGTCCCTAGGAGCTCTGGGGTGTCTGGTTGCTTGATATTGTTTTTCTTCCTATGGGGTTGCAAACCCTTTCAGCTCATTCAGTCCTTTCTCTAACTCTTCCACCAGGGACCCCATGCTCAGTCCAATGGTTGGCTGTGAGCATCCTCCTCTGTATTTGTCAGGCTCTGGCAGAACTTCCTCAAGAGACAGCTATCTTACCCCCATTAGTATGAAAATGAATGATTGTGTGGATGTGGAAAACAGGAAACATTTATTCACTATTAGTAGGAGTGATGAAGAACATTGTGGAAAGCAATGTGGAGATTTCTCAAAAAGGCATAAATAGGGCACATAATTCGGCCATAAAATATTTGGGCACTTAAGCAAAGGATAAATATATGGGCAGAGATACTTGCTCATACATGTTTATTGATGCTTTATACCTATTATCCGCAAAATGAAAACAACTTAGATATCTACAAACAATGAATTGATAGTGAACATGGAGAACACATAAACAGTGGAATATATTCATATATAAAGGAAAAATTCCATTATGGAATTTAGTAGATGAAATTTCAAATAATTATTGTAAGTGTGATAACTAAGATCTACAAAGACAAATGCTAAATGCTTATTTCATATGTATGTGCTAGATTTGAAACTTTAAATATGTATCTTTAAGCTGTATGAAACATCAAAGTCAATAAACAAATATTTGAGCTAGTATCCACTTATCAGTGAGTGCATGCCATGTATGTTCTTTTGTGACTGGGTTACATCACTCAGTATGATATTTCTAAGTCCATCCATTTGCTTAAGAATTTCGTGAAATCATTGTTTTTAATAGCTGAGTAGGATTCCATTGTGTAAATGTATCACATTTCTGTATCTATCCCTTTGTTGAAGGACATCTGGGTTCTTTCCAGCTTCTAGCTGTTATAAATAAGGCTGAGATGAACATAGTGAAGCATGTGTCCTTGTTATATGTTGGAAAATCTTTTGGGTATGTGCCCAGGAATAGTATAGCTGGGTCCTCAGGTAGTACTGTGTCCAATTTTCTGAGGAACCTCCAGATTGATTTCAAGAATGTTTGTACCAACTTTTAATTCCACCAAAAATGGAGGAGTATTCTTCTTTCTCCAAATCCTCGCCAGCATCTGCTGTCACCCAAGTTTTTGATCTTAGCCAATCTGACTAGTGTGAGATAGAATCTCAAGGTTGTTTTGATTTGCATTTCCCTGATGACTAAGGATGTTGGACATTTCTTTCATTCAGTATTTCTCAGTTAAGAATTCAATTTTTAGCTCTGTACTCCATATAGGGTTATTTGGTTCCCTGGAGTCTAACTTCGTGAGTTCTTTGTAAATATTGGATATTATCCCTGTATGGGACATAGGATTGGTAAAGATGTTTTCCCAATCGGTTGCCATTTTGTCCTATTGACACAGTCCTTTGCCTTACAGAAGATGTGCAATTTTATGAGGTCCCATTTGTTGATTGTTAATCTTAGAGCATAAGCCTTTGGTGTTCTGTTCAGGAAACTCTCCCCTGTGCCCAAGTGTTTGGTGCTCTTCCCGACTTTCTCTTCTATTAGATTCAGTGTATCTGGTTTTATGAGGAGGTCCTTGATCCAGTTGGACTTGAGTTTCGTACAGGGAGATAAGAGAGGATCAAGTTGCATTCTTCTACATGTTGACCTCCAGCTGAACCAGCACAATTAGTTGAAAATGCTGTCTTCTTTCCACTGGATGGTCTTAGCTCCTTTGCCAACAATCAAGTGACCACAGGTGTGTGGGTTCATTTCTGGGTCTTCAATTCTATTCCATTGATCTTGCCTATCATTGTACCAAAACCATGCAGTTTTTTATCACTATTGCTCTGTAACACAGCTTGAGGTCAGGGATGGTGGTTCACCCAGAATTTCTTTTATTGTTGAGAATAGTTTTTACTATTCTGGGTTTTTGTTATTCCAAATGAATTTGAAAATTGCTCTTTCTAATTCTATGAAGAATTGATTTAGCCCAAAAGCTCAGAATACCCAAGATACAATTCATAGAGCACATGAAGCTCAAGAAGATGGAAGACCAAAGAGTTGCTGCTCATATGCTTAGATGGGGGAAGAAGAAAATACTTAAGGGAGGAAATACATGGACAAAGTGTAGAGCAGAGACTGAAGAAACACTGTCCAGAGACTGTTCTACCTGGTGATCCATCCTACATACAGACAACAAACCCAGACACTAAGGTGGATGCCAAGAAGGGCTTGCTGACAGGAGCCTGATATAGCTGTCTCTTGAGAGGTTCTGCCAGAGCCTGAAAAATACAGAGGCAGATGCTTGCAGCCAACCATTAGACCAAGCATGGGGTCCCCAATGGAGGAGTTAGTGAAAGGTCTGAAGGAACAGAAGGGGTTTACTACCCATAGGAAGAACAACAATATCAACCAACCAGATCCCCCAGAGTTCCCAAGGGATTAAACTGCCAATCAAAGAGGACAAATGGAGGGACCCATAGCTCCAGCTGCATATGTAGCAGAGGATGGTCTTCATGGGACATCATAGGAGTAGAGATACCTTGTCCTCTGAAGACTCGATGCCCCAGTGTATGGATATGTCTGGGTGGTGAAGCATGAGTGGGTGGGTGGGATAGGGGGAGGTAGGATGTGATAGGAGGTTTCAGGAAGGGAAACTTGGAAATGAGATAACATTTGAAATGTAAATAAATAAAATATCCAATAAAATATAAAAATAAATTCATTTGAGCTGTGAGAGACACATTAAAATTTTATTAAAATAATTTACATGTTAAACATTTTTCTCACATGTGCAGATCTGTACAAATTTGGGTTTTATTTAAATGAACTCAGGGAGAAACAGATGTGCTGTTAGTGTTCATGGAAATTAGATCCAGAAGCTAATTCCTGCATGCTTCCTGGTAGGACTTACCTGCTTGGCTCCATTTGTGTTGAGACTAGTGATCTCGTCAGATTGAATTAAATCTTTTGAAAATGTGTTAGCCTTCAATCCAAATCTCAGACATATAAAGGCAAGCCTGTAATGCTGACAACATTATTTAAAGGCAGCCATATTCTTCCCCAGTTCCAGAGCAAAGGCTGATGCGGTTGGTACTGGCACATCAATAGGGCCTCATTTGGCAAACTCTATCAACTTTGGTTGAAAAAAGCTACTGTTCACATTTAAAGTTTTGATAAAAGTGTGGGGCTGACCAAAATTCTCTCATTTCCAGTTTTAAGACCATTTGTAACCTAATGGTGACAGATAAACTTATTAAATGTGATTTATGGAGAAAAAAGAAGTATTTAGCCAAGGAGGAAGGTCTAGCTTTCTTCAAGGGGGACTATTATAGATGGTACAAATAGGGAAAGGAGAATACTGGAACAGAAAATATTAAATGGGTTGCACTAGGGGGGTTATGTGGAGTAAAGAGGAGTGTGAAGGAACTAATTCTGAGGAATTTTGAAAAGGCCATTCAGAAGCCTACTACTACAGAAGCCTCATACACACACACACACACACACACACACACACACACACACACACACACACACACACACATAAACACATATGTACATGGGTTTAAATGGATTCACTCTTTAATGGGGTAAAATGCCTCTACTAATCATTAAAGGCTATCAAATAAAAAGTCAATGACAAGGTATGGTTTACTAGTGACTGAGTATTTTGTCAGTGTGGTCCCACCAACTCCCAAATTTTATAGGTCCATATCTTTAATTGTTTATAATTTGATGATGATACCCTATTGCTGAAGATAATACATAACTAAGTCAAAAGACATGGAAAATCAAGATGATAATAAACCAGAGGTTTCATTCTTATACATAGTTTTCATAGAACCAGGCTATTCTATTTACACTGCAGTGGAAGAAATATGAACAGCAATCTTACCCTGTTGTAAAAGGCCTATGAGTTGCAGTAATGACTGCTCTGACAAGATATTTCCATGGGTACATAAGTAGAAAGTGTATTATGGCACTAACCAACCACTGTCTGATTGTATAGAAAGCTTGATCTTAAGTCAAAACTCATAGCTGGTACATTCAACTGGTTCAAGAACTTATAGATCATTAGGTCAATGGCCCTATGGGAAAATCAAATATTAATTTGCTACATGGACATAGGCTGTCACATAACTCCTTGTCTTTGTTTTTGTTTTTGTTTCTTATTTTTGGGTATTTACTTTATTTACAATTGAAATGTTTTCTCTTTTGGAAACTCCCTATCCCATCCCTTCTCCCTGCCTCTATGAGGGTGCTGCCCTACCCACCTACCCACTCCCATCTTCCCTCCCTTGCATTCCCCTATACTGGGGCCTCTAACACCCTCAGGCCCAAGGACCTCTCCTCCCACTGATGTCTAACAAGGCCCTCCTCTGACACATATATGGTGAGCACCATGGGTACCTCCATGTGTATTCTTTGGTTGATGGTCCAGTCTATGGGAGCTCTGGTGGTCTGGCCAGTTGACACTATTACTCCCTCTATGGGGCTGGAACCCCCTCATCTCCTTTAGTCCCTTCTCTATGTCCTCCATCCAGGACCCCACGCTCATGCACATGTCATACTTTATCATAGAAGCTTCTTTCCTTTTTCTATCATCATCATCATCATCATCATCATCATCATCATCCTTTAATCTTTTTTTTACAGTTTAGTCGTTATTCCCCTCCTAGTCCTCCCTCCAACTGTTCCTTATCCCATTATTCCTCCCCTGTCTCCAAGAGAATGTCCCTACCATCCAACCCCACCTCACCAAACCTCCTACCCCCTGGGGCTCCAAGTCTCTTGAGGGTTAGGTGCATCTTCTCTCACTTGGCCAGACTAAGCAGTACTCTGCTTTATATGTGTCAGGGGCCTGGTACCAGCTAGTGTATGCTGCCTGGTTGGTGGCTCAGTGTCTGAGAGATCTCGGAGTCCAGGTTAGTTAAGACTGCTGGCCTTCCTATGGGTTTGCCCTCCTCCTCAGCTTCTTCCATCCTTTCCCTAATTCAACCACACGGATCCCTGGTTTCTGATCATTGGTTGGGTGTAAGTATCTGTATATGGTTCTTTCAGCTGCTTGTTGGTCCTCTCAGAGGGAAGCCATGAAAGGTTTCTGTCTGTAAGGACACAATAGCAACAGTAATAATGTCAGGCAAGAAGCTTCTTTCTGTAGTATATGGAAATTAAGATAGAAATGCACAACTATCTGGTTCAGAGAATAAGAGACTATTGAATAAATAACCTTAAAGGAGACATTTTTATAAAAACCCTCCCATGAAATTGTCAGTCATCATCATGGAAGAGGGCATAGAAAGCTTCTCAGAGACTGAGAGAATTTACTTCTGCAGTAAAGTGATCTACCAAAATGTCAGGGCAACTGTAAACATGAACTCATAATTTCAATAACTGCATGAATAAGATCAAGCCAAACAAAATCCCTGAATAAATGGGGAAAGATCTATGAAGTATTACTACTAGCTGAGAATTTATTGGCCATAGATGACTGCATGGGATGGAAGGGTTTCTTCGGGGTTGTGGCTTCTGAAACTCTACCTTTACTCCAGCAGGCAGTTCTATACACATATACATATTGACTGCAAGTTGACTTATTGGATTTTGTTTTGTTTTGTTTTTAAGTTAGAACATATCAAACTGAGGGGGGGAATTGGGAGGAATTGTGGTAGAATCTTGGAGCATGAGTTAGAAGTAAAGGGATGATAGTGTGTTTAATCAAAATGTACGCATACAGGAAATGTCTCAAAAACAAATTTATTTAAAAGAACAATGAGAGCAACTATACTTTCCTTATTCAACAATATTAGCTTAAAATAAACATTTAATTAATTGATACATTTAATGATGGAATTATTATATGTGAGGAAAAATAATAAGAAGAATATGTAGCTACTTATCTCTGTTATTTTATTGAATTTATGAATTTATTTCTGTGTCATACATTTACTGTAAGATATAATTTATTTTACATGTTACTCTGTTGGCACAAAGCACACTTGTTTATAAAATTACCACAAGGAAAAGATTACAGGTATGTACCAGAAGAATCAATTTGAGTCACAGTGAATTTACAAAGAATCTATAATAATAAAATTAAGCTCCTGGAACCCAGTGGCCTCAGGATATACAATCTGCTGAATACATTGGATGAATGCACGTGTTTCAACACGTGGTACTTTAAATAGAGACAGGAAACATGGATATTTCCTGTGTGTTTTGAATACCTCTTGATATTTAAAAGACTAAGTATACAAGGTTTTTCAAGTGTTATCTTGAATTAAAACCATGTAGCTAAAGAGCTTTCGATCTCTCCATCACACTTCAGAGCACTGCATCCTCTTTCAGCACTGAAAGTCCAACGCACATACCAGTTCCATTATGTTCCCAAGACTTCAGCCAGTGAGGATACTGAGAAGTAACTTCTATTTAAAATGAGGGAAAAAAAATGCAACAAGAGCTGCAAAAACAACAGCAGCAGCAACAACATCAAAATCCCTGAAGTTTGTGGAAGCCATTTTCTTGCTAATTCTGGTATTTTGATGAAGAGATTTCACAGAATTTTCATTAGAAAGAAGACAGAGAAGCAAGCATCATCAAAGGAAAAAGAGATAAGTAACAGCTACTTATGATATAAAATACAGGGTATAGGGACAAGATGCTTAATAGAGTAATACTGAACTTACTTTTCTACAAAATGAGAGAAGGATGGTGTAGGTGAGGTGTGTCTCCATGATAGAACATTGACAAGAATTATAATGCAGACAACAGTAAGTATGATCCCAGAACATCAGAAAAGAATGGAAGAAGCAAAGAGAAAATAGCAGGAAAGGCACAGAAGGAAGAGGACATACCCTAGCTGAGTTCAGTCCACATTCCCTTAGTATTGCTTTAAGGAATGTTCCCCTTCACTCACCTCTCATGATGACATTTTGTAGCAGAGAGCTGTCATTTTGAGGGGAAGAAAACTCCCCTCCTCCTCCAAGTAATGATTCTGTTATTTTTTTGCCTTAAGCAAAAAAGGCACACATTTTCTGACATCAAAACACTATCTCCTTGACTTCAAAAGTCAAAGAAGTATATGGACAACTTATATATTTCTAATTTAATGACAATAAGGAAATTATATGGGGAATATCTGATACCAGAACACTTTCAGCATGCAGCATAATATAAATGTTCCTTGTGAAGTAATTTGATCCTGCATTCTTCTTCTTGACAAGAACAGTAAAGATGCCATAAAAGTTTAACCTAGTGAGTAACTTCCTTACACAAAGGTTTAATGATAACAAATATGTACATTTCAGAAGACCTATCACATGCCTTTACATAGAAGAATATGTCCTGTCAATGGACAGGAAGCCAAGAAGATTCTCTGCACATATGCATCTATGTTAAAGTGATTTAAAATACTCTTTTACATAAGATTTAAATTCTGATTTAAAAGTGAACTGAATTTTGAAATTAGCATGGTTTAATAATCATGTTTCATTATACATCTAAGTAGATGTAACAAACAGCCTAAGTTATCCAACCAAAGAAAGTTGACACATCCCCAAAATCTATTTTAATACTTGTAAAAAAAATACTTAAGATTACTGAGAGATAATAAAGCTTAGATACTACAGAGATGGTTCAGTGGTTAGGAGCACTTATTTTTATAATCAGATTTCAGTTTCTACAACACACATTGGATGCTTCTCAATTGCCTGTAACTTCAACTCTGAAGGATCCATTACCATCTTCTGCCCTCTACAAGAGATTGCATATACAGAGGCATACACACATGTGGACACACACATACATATAAAAAACTTTTTAAATGAACTCTAAAGTCTGAGCATATAAAATAGCAGCCATTGTGAAATTTGGGCAGATATGGGACAGGTTGTAGATTTGAAAGAATACTCTTCATCTTTCTCAAAATGTCTTTGAGATTATTTCCAGGTAAAAATCATCATAATGTAAAGACAAGATTAAAGCAAAATGCAGCTTCACCCCTTCAAGCATATCCAGATTCAGTCAGAAAATCCCCTACCACATTAGATACAATCAGTCAGTTGTGGCCAAGAAGCAGAGAGCAGTAAGTGATAACCAACAGACTGTTTCCAGATTTCTACATTCTCACTGCTTCCCTTTTCTCCCTCTGAGATAAATGATCCCTACAAGGATAAGATAGCTTTGAAGATCTATTCTTTATCAGCAATATATGAAAATAACTACATTTAAACAAAGAATATTGCTCTGAGTAAAGATGAATATAAGATTTTTATGATACTCACACTTTTGTTCAATAAACATACCAGTTTTTTTTTTAATTTCTATAACACATAGAATACATTGTACATACACATAGTACATGTAACTGTATAAGGTATTATTGCACATACATTTTTATTGGATTTTTCCAAATAGAATATAATTTGATGCCTAATTTAAATTTGAATTTGTGAATATCTTATATATAATAAATACTTGGTAAAATATAAAAAAATTAGTATATCACAAAGAATGTATCTTCTTCCATAAATTTTATTTAAAAAATAAAATGCATTGTTTTGATCTATATTTAAAGATATTTATATATGGTAAAACTATGTCCTTATTTTAATATGCTTGCAAAATCAGTTTTTCAATTTAGCACCAATATGACTTTAGAGATGAATTTGTTCTTAAGTTTTAGAAAAAAAGGTAAATCAAGAGAATTGCTAGTTGACCCATATGGGAACTTCTAACAAGGCTATTTTTAAGAATCTGAATAAAGATGGAGTGCTTAATAAACACGAGAGATTTAAACAGGGTTAGACTGGTAATATAAGATGCAGTATTAGACTATGAGGAAGTATTTTGATAAATAGTTATAAAGGCATAAAAAATAATGAGCAAGTGCATATGGTTAGCTATGACTTGTGGTATCGCTAGTTTCACCATTAAAGCTGTACTTCGAAATCATCTTTTCTAGTGAGTAATAGTAACTATCTTAAGTATCTCCTTATCTGTCACAACTGCAAGAGTGCTTTATGATACCAAACAGAACTACTATTCCTGGCTTTCATTCTTACTCATCTTCCAGGTCAGAATAGAAAAAAAGCATTAAATATATAGGTGTTTCTAGTGTCAGAACCCTAGAAATTTCACGAAAAACCCTGTACTCTGAAGTCATGGCTATTGATATATTCAATTTCTGAGAATCGGGGTCATATGGCCAATTGTGGGAACTTCTTTGGTATATAGCTCCATATTTTAAATATCCCAGATGATAACAGGGGTGATTCTTTTTAGCATTCTTTGCTTGGCACCTAATACCTATGACCTTAAGTGCAACTTGTAAATTCATTGAACAAAGGCTGCACTCAAACACTGTGTCCCTTGCTGTGGTTGTATTCTTTTCCAATAATACATTTTAGACACATCTTGGGGTTGTATGACTTGTTTAATAAATTTCTAAATGGCTTGTCAAGGAGTTCTTCCATAAAGCACTATATGAAGCTATTTTCTTAAAACTGAACCATTGTTTTTCTAAGAAACAGATGGCAGACTCACAGAAATGAGGAAGTAACTAAAACTTCCAAGGCTTAGGAAACTCCCAAACTTAAAGGATTCAAAAGGCCCCACCCCAGCTAAATATCAGAAGTGATAATTCTTCACTAGACTAGTTTCCTGCAAGAACTCAGAGATACTGCTTTCATGAGTCATCACCAATATTGAGGTGGGCTTTTCAGTAATAACCTGCCTTGTCTTAGTCATTTCTGCTTCTTTAAGTAACCTTAACTCACTCTGGTTCACTAAGTTAGACTTGAGTGCAATCATTGATTAGCTCTCAGTACCCTGTCTCAGTCAAATAGGCATTTGTTCATTATAAACCACCAGCACCCCCATGTCCCACCAGGAAAAGCCATTTAACTCTTGTTGAATATGTAGATTCTTGGAACACATTGAAGTACATATTAAACCAGTTAATGAAAATTCACTTAAGGAAGTAACTCAAAAGTAAATAATTTCTGTGCAAGACCAAAAAGTAAGTATAAGTCCCTACCAAAAAATGAATATAGTAGCAGAGCACAACATAAAATAAAGCAACACACATATACATAGGATTATAGATTTTAATATTCATCTTTATATGAAAGCATAAATTGAGAGGCTATAAAATTTGCAGAGTGCATAAACCTATTCCTTCTTATTGATTTGACACTAGTATTATAAATCACAATAAAAGGGTAGACTGAAATTTGAAAATGGTTTATTCATTCATGACATCACATAAATAAGAAATGGCTATTTCTTATAAGAAAAATGAAAACAAATTTGCTAATAAAAAAGATGAATATCTCCCAGAAAGTAAAATACAACTTCTTTATGCATATACCTATCTTTGTTATAATGCACTGTAAAAAATAGATATCTTTAAGGACAAACTATAAAGCACAAGAAATTATTTCTTTCACAGGAGTGAGATCCATTTACTGTAGCATTCATTATCAAGTGATATTGATTATAAATTGTAAGAAATAAAAATGAATTATAAAATTAAGACAATTCCAGGAATAGAAATTAATGTTTTCCTTTTAATTGCAATCATAGTTGTTTCAAAGCTATTATTCATAGTGTAATTGTCTTTCCTGTAGACTGGATTTCTGTAATCCACTAGGCATCTTTGTATGCTAGTCCTCTTCTTCCTTTTCCTTTCTTTTTTCCTTGCTTTTTTCATTTATAACGTGCTCTTAAATATATATGCATAGCATATCACAAATAATTATTCTGTTTGAATCATAATTCTTTGAGCTTTTTTCCTTTAAGATACAGATCTCAAATCCTTTATTTTGACTTTGCTGATAATTTGCTATAAACTAGTTTTCTAATCACCATATTATTTTTCATAGTATATAATTTTATGTACAACATATACCCAAATAAAAATATTTGATTTTCTACATAATTTTCTCATGAAGCTATGGTAATCAAAAAGCTTCTGTTTGAATGTAGAAACTTAAATAATATATCTTAATGTTTGGAGTGAATATTGTTCAATCCTTTCTTCTAGGAAAAAGAGAATAATTATTACCATTGTAGCGTCTTCTAAGGAAAAATGTCTTTGGGACCAATTAATTAGAACTATGTTCACTCATTTCGAATTCTAATAATTTGGTGTTATTTCTGAGATATATCTTAAACTCTGTCGTTTACAAGAATAGTACAGAAATAATAGGATCTGAGTAATGATTTATTCTTAATCAGATCCACAATTTACAACTTAAAACTCATTAATGAACCAATATATTATCATGTTATCTAGCTTCTAGATATATATATAATTTTTATGGGCATTCTTTTGTCCATAGATATTTAAAAAGCAACATGTCTTTTTTTATATTAATCCATATTTTTTAACATACTGCTTTATCAAACCAGTATATTAAGTTGAAACAGTTAAATTATCAAAACTTAGTGATACCTGCTTAATCTTTAAATGATTATATACCTATATAAATATATTTATGTTTGTTCTAAGAGAACAAATATCTTTTTAGGTCCATGTCAGATCTTAATCTGTGAGACAATTATATTATAAAATGTCTCCTTTAATCCTAACTAATATTAAGCCTATTGAGAAACTTTTAGATAATTATTTGAGGAATATCTTAAGACAGACTATGATTTTAATAGGAAACCTATTATAGAAAATGTTCTAGGGGTAAATGGCTACATCCATACTACTCACTAAACAAAAAACAATGAAGTGAAGAAAAATATCTTGAATAAAATTTCCAAATTAGTCATATACTCCCCCTAAAGTACCATAATTTTGAAGTTATTCATAAAACACAATACCACCATTAAACCATTAAGATCACACCAGTCAGAATGGCTAAGATAAAAACCCAGGTGACAGAAGATGCTGGAAAGGATGTGGAGAAAGAATACTCCTCGTTTGCTGGTTGAATTGCAAACTGGTACAACCACTCTGGTACAACCACTCTGGTACAACCACAACAATCAGTCTGGGGGTTCCTCAGACAATTGAACATAGTACTACCTGAGGACCCAGCTCTATCATTCCTGGGCATATACCCAAAAAATGTTCTAACATATAACAAGGACATATGCTCCAGTATGTTCATAGCAGCCTTACTTATAATAGCAAGAATCTAGAAACAACCCAGATATCCCTCAACAGAGGAATGGATACCCAAAATGTGGTACAATTGCACAATGGAGTACTACTATTTATGTTAAAAACAATGACTTTATGAAATTTGCAGGCAAATGATGGAACAAGAAAATATCATCCTGAATGAGGTAACCCAGTCAAAAAAGAACACATATAGTATGTACTTACTGATAAGTGGATATTAGGAAAAAAGCTCGGAATACTCATGATACAACTCACAGACCATATGAAGCTTAAGAAGAAGGAAAACCAATGTGTGGATGCTTCAATCCTACTTAGGAGGTGGAACAAAATAATCATGGCAGGAAGAGGGAGGAAGGAACCTGGGAGAGAAAGAGGAATTGGCGGGCAAAAGGGGAACAGGGCTAGGTGTGGGAGGAGGTAGAGTAAAGTACAAAGAGTCTAACAGAGGGGTACAACAGGAGGGGATGGTGAACTGGGGATTGACACTAGAAGGTCCCAAATGCCAAGAAAGCAAGAGTCTCCTAGGACCCAATGGGGATGGAATTAGCTGAAATACCCAACACAGGGGAGAAAGAACCTGTAGAGACCATATCTAGAGGTTAGGCATGGCCCCCAGTTAATGGAAGGGGCCATACACCCATCTCAAAAATATTAACCCAGAATTGTTCCTGTCTAAAGGAAATGCAGGGAGAATGAGTGCAAAAGAGACTGAAGAAAGACCATCCAGAGACTTTTCCACCAAGGGATCCATCCCATCTGCAGACACCAAACCCAGACACTATTGCTAAAGCCAAAACATGCTTGCCAACAGGAGCTTGGTATGACTGTCCCCTGAGTGACTCTGCCAGAACCTGACTAATACAGATGTGGATGCTTTCAGTCAACTATAGGACTGAGCATGGAGACCCCAGTGAATGAGTTAGGGGAAGGACTGAAGGAGCTGAAGGGTTTGCAGCCCCATAGGAAGAACAACAATATCAACCAATCAGACCCCTCCAGGGCTCCCAGGGACTAAACCACCAACCAAAATATACACATGGAGGGACACTTGGCTCCAGCTGTGTATGTAGCAGAGGATTGCCTTATATGGCACCAGTGGGAGGGTAGGCCCTTGGTCCTGTTGAGACTTGATGCCTCAGTGTAGAGAAGTGCTAGGGTAGTGAATCTGGAGTGGGTGGGTTGGTGGGGGAGATCCCTCATAGAAACAGGGGAAGGAGGAAGGAGTAGAGTGTGGAGGAGAAACCTGGAACGAGGATAACTTTTGAAATGTAAATAAATAAAAAAAATTACAAAAAGAAAATAATAATAATAATAATAATAATAATAATAATAATAATAATAAATATACACAAGAATCAAGCAATAGAAAGAAAGCTATTCTTTCCCTTTATTCCTTGTCTTTGAAAAACAAAAAACAAAAACAAAACAAAAGTGAAATCTAGTTGTAAGCTTAGCTCTGTGGTCTTACGAACAGGCCAGTGTTTGAGGCTTAGAATCTGGTTCCAGGTTAGTAACTCTCTAATCCTGGTCCACATAGAGGCATGGAAGAAACACAGTACAGTCTAAGAACTTTTATTAATATGTTTTATATTTCATTTTGTTGTTTACTTTCTATATTTGAAATCATTGTTAAGTTATTGTCTGATTAAAATAGCCTACTATAAATATATTTTTCAGATCATCACATAAGCATAAAGCAAAGATCTATAATAAGACAAATGTACCAAAAATAATTCCCAAAAAAATAAAAGCTAAGAATCAAAATAGTCTAGCAAATAAAAATAACTTAAAAATAAATTTGTCAGCCAGAGACCCACTTGTCCTACAGTTCTCACCTGTGCCGAGAGTAGAGCCTATTCTCTGGATCGAAGCATACACAGCCCACACAGCCCACATCCCAGCTGCAACTTGACTGCCAGGGTATTCTGACACATCCAGGATCACAAGTAAGACCGAAAATCTTTCCCCAATACCCAGCATACCAGGACCCCTGCTACCCTGGGACTCAGATTCCCCCCTACCCCCCAGCCAGAAACCCATGCACCTTCCAATTTCCAACTGTGCTGTGAACAGTGCCTGAGCTCTAGATCAAAACCCACACAGCCAACACCCCAGTTGCAGCTTGACTCCCCAGGTTTTCTGATATATACAGTATCACGGGATCACAGGAAGGACAGACTCCAGTCAGAGACAGGGAGGCCAGATAACATAGATAACCAGATAGCAAGTGTCAAGCATAAGAACATAAGCAACAGAAACAATTTGACTTGGCAATATCACAACCCAGTTCTCCCATCACAGCAAGTCCTGGATACCCCAACATACCTATAAAGCAAGATTCTCATTTCATGAAGATGATAGAGGACTTTAAGAAGGACATAAATAACTGGCAGTGGTGGTGCACACCTTTAATCCCAGCACTTGGCAGGCAGAGGCAGGTGGATTGCCAATGCCAACCTGATCTACAGAGTGAGTTCCAGGGCAGCCAGGGCTACACAGAGAAACCCTGTCTCAAAACAAACAAACAAACAAAAAAAAACAAAAAACAAAAAAAACAAAAACAAAAACAAACAAAAAACAAAAAAGAAATACAGGAGAACACAAGTAAACAAGTAGAAGCCCTTAAAGAGGAAACATATCAATCCCTTAAAGAAATACAGGAGAATACAGATGAAGGAATTAAACAAAACCATTCAGGGTTTAAAAATGGAAATAAAATCATTAAAGAAAACAAAAGGGGATGGAAAACCTAGGGAAAAGAACAAGGGTCACAGATGCAAGAATCACCAACAGAATATAAGAAATAGAAGAGAGAATCTCAGTGTAGAAGAAACCATAGAAGATATTGACACAACAGTCAAGGAAATTACTAACAGCAAAAACCTCCTATCTCAAAACATTCAAGAAGTCCAGGACACAATGAAAAGACCGAACCTGATAACAATGGGTATCAAAGAGCATGAAGACTCCCATTTAAAAGGGCCAGCAAACATCTTAAACAAAATTATATAAGAAAAATCCCCTAACCTAAAGAGCAAAATGACCATAAACATACAAGAAGCCTACAAGACACCAAACAGATGGGACCAGTAAAGAAATTCCTCTCGTCATATAATAACTAAAACACCAATTACACAGAACAAAGAAAGAATATTAAAAGTAGTAAGGGAAAAAGGCCAAGTAACATAAAAAGGAAGACCTATCAGAATTACATCAGACTTCTCAACAGAGAATCTAAAAGTCAGAAGCTCCTGAGCAGATGTCATAAACCCTAAGAGAACAAAAATGCCAGCCCAAGCTACAATACCCAGAAAAACTCAGAATTACCATAGATAGAGAAACTAAGGTATTCAAAGACAATACCAAATGTAAACAGTATCTTTCTACTACTCTAGCCCTACAGAGGATAATAGAAGGAAAATTCCAAAACAAGGAGAAAAACTACATCCAAGTAAAAGCAAGAAATTAAGCTTTTCACAACAAAGACAATAAAAGAGAAGCATACAAATATAATTCCACCTATAACAACAAAAATAACAGGAACCAACAATCATTGCTCCCTAATATCTCTCAAAATCAATGGACTCAATTCCCCAATAAAAAGACATAGGCTAGTAGACTTGTTATGTAAACAATGTCCAGCATTTTGCTGTGTACAGGAAAACAGACCTCAGTGACAAAGGCGGACATTACCTTAAAGAAAAAGTCTGGGAAATTTTTTTCCAAGAAAATGGTCCCAAGAAAAAAGCTGGAGTGGCCACTCTCAATTCTGAACATCTCTGCCCCAAAAGCAAGGGCAATCACGTTTGTAAAAGAAATGTTACTGAAGCTCAAAGCACACATTGAATGCCTCAATATAATAGTAGGAGATTTTAACACCCCACTCTCACCAATAGACAGATCATGGAGAAGGAAAATAATCAGAGACACCTTGAAAATAAAAGAAGTTATGAATCAAATGAATTTAACAAATATCTACAGAACATTTAACCCTAAAACAAAAGAATATAGCTTCTTCTCAGCACTGCATGATACCTTCTGAAAAATTGACCATATACTGGGACAAAAACAAACCTCAAAAGATACAAGAACATTGAATTAATACCATGTATTCTCTCAGACCACCATGGACTAAGGCTGGTAATTGACAGCAACAAAAACAGCAGAAAGACACATACATGTGGAAGCTTGACAACTATATACTCAATGATAACTTCATCAGGGAAGAAATAAAGAAATAAAATTTTTTTTAGGATTCAATGAAAATGAAGGCACAACATATTCAAATTTATGGGACACAATGCAAGCAGTGCTAAGAGGAAAACTCATAGTGCTGAGTGCCTCTATAAAGAAATTGGAGAGATCATACATTAGCAGCTTAACAGCTTATCTGAAAGCTCTAGAACAAAAAGAAGCAAATATATCCAAGAGGAGTAGACAGCAGGAAAGAATCAAACTCAAGGTTGATATCAACCAAGTAGAAACAAAGAGAACTATAATCAGAGTCAACAAAACTAGGAGCTGGTTCTTTGATAAAATCATCAAGATAGATAAACCCTTAACCAGACCAGCCAGATGGCACAGAGACAGAATCCAAATTAACAAAATCAGGAATGAAAAGGAAGATATAACAACAGAAACTGAGGAATTAAAAAAAAAATAATCAGATCCTACTACAAAGTTCTATATTCATCAAAACTGGAAAACCTGGATGAAATGGATGATTTTCTTGACAGAAACCAGTTACCAAAGATAAATCAGGATCCAATAAACCATCTAAACAGCCCCATAAACTCAAGGAAAGAGAAGCAGTCATTAGAAGTCTCCCAACAAAAATAGTCCAGGGCCAGAGGGTTTTATTGTAGAATCTTATTAGACCTTCAAAGATCTAATACCCATACTTGTCAAAGTATTCCATAAAATAGAAACAGAAGGAACACTACCCAAATTCTTTCTATGAAGACACAGTTACCCTAATATATAAACCACAAAATGACCCAACAAAGAAAAAAAAAAAAAAGCTACAGACCAAATTTTCATATGAATATCAATGCAACACTCAATAAAATACTTGCAAACCAAATCCAAGAACATATCAATATGATCATCTACCATGAGCAGGTAGGCTTCTTCCCAGGAATGAGGATTCAATGCACAAAATTCCATCAATGTTATACACTATATAAACAAACTCAAAGGGAAAAAAAGACATGATCATCTCAATAGATGCTGAAAAACCATTTGATAAAATACAACACCCATTCATATTAAAAGTATAGGAGAGTGCAAAGAGCTAACTGTCCCATCCCTCCCGGCGGACCCCCCCAAGTGGGACTGTCGACCAGGGTCCGAAGTGTCCTGCTTGCAGGACCTTCAGCTGCTGAGGAGGGAGACTGCCGGCCTAGGGGAAAGAACACAGGAGACAAGAAATACCTGGGAGCAAGTCGAAAGGTCTGATCAAGCTTGGACCAGCCTTTATTCCAAGTCCGTATATAAGCACCTAGGGAGGGAAGGGGCAGGGGCAGGGAGGTTACTAGAGGTCACTACAGAGTGGGGAAGAGACAGAGGGAGAGAAGTTTCTCAGAGTCGCTTAATTGCAGCCAAACATCACACTGTTGTAACTTAGCATAACAAGCCTTATTGTGGCTTTTAGATAGTGGGACATCTCAAGGTTTCTCTGGAGTCATAGGCAACTACAAACAAACCATCTATTCACCTGCAAAGGACATCTACAGAAGGGAGTAATCAAAGGAATGTCTGCTAAAGCCTGGGACCCTCTGGCTAGCTGACAAAGAGCAAGGCCTTAGGTTCAAACAAGGCCATTTGGCCCCCGGCATCTCCTCCCTTTTTATTTACTTTAAAGCTGAATATTCGGGAACCTGTTTAGAAACAGGGGGGCCTTAATCGGCGGGGGGGGGGGTAATAGAGGCTCAATCCTCATTATTGTTATGATACCCTTTGCATGAGGAGAGGAGAAAAGCCCACTCACTGGGTGGAGCTTTGTTGGTATCGACCTCTATGCCATCGAGCATGCTCCTCAAGGAATCCAGAGCCAGCGCATAGCGTCTTTTCCTTTGCAATGCTCAGCTCTGCACCCCACTGATACCCACGCTGGCTCGTAAGTCAGCATGCATAAATCTGGGTTTTATGCAGCTCCTAAAGGAGAATCATCAACTTTAGGCACCATCATTCCACGATCAAGCAGATTGAGGCCGTGATAATGAACCTGTAAAGGTCGGGATGTCACAGAGCTAGTTTGCTGTTTGATGAACCCTATAATTTTGTTAAAAATGAAAGGTCCCAGGCTAACCAGAAGTATAAGGCTAATTATTGGTCCAAAAAAAGGCATGAGGAAGGAGAACATAGATGACTGCCACCAGGAATCAGCATCAAATGAAAATTTCTGTCTCTTAAGGGAAAAGCTGATTTCATGAAGTTTTTATCTCAGTAATAATCAACCCACTATCATTTTGCCTCTGTTTTAGATCTGACTCACTTCTTCCAGTACTTGTAAGCCTTTTCTAGAATATCAAGGTCCTGTAAAACTCACTGGCAATCAAACAAAAGCTAGTTGATAGACCATTGTAACAGACATGCCAGGTTTCAGTACTCTAGCACAGTTGAAAAAGGTGTACAAACAATACAACTTAAATTCTGCAGAAGAAACAACATTTTAACATGACAAAATAATAAAAAATTGGAAGCCTTAGCATGTGCATTAGCACTTGTTTCAAATACAAATCTTGTTCAAAGTTTATCTCTTGCTAACATAACATCAGAGACCTGCAGCTAACTTTCAAATATGTCTTTGAGAATATCCAGAAGCAGTTTCTACAGTCTATATTTTCTTTGTCACACAAGGTCGAAAATCTTGAGGCAAGACAGCCTATCCAATCTGGCATATAGGCAATCAAAGGTAGGTCAGGAACAAATGTCCAATACAGCCAATACAGTTTTTCTGTCACCATTGTCAGGGCACTCAGCAAGCTCACAGTCAGCATCATTCTCTGTCCCAGCATCAGCATGTCTTATCAATCACTCTGGCAGCCAGCATGCTCCTTTAGCATCCTGTAGAAAAAACACAAATATGCCCTCTTCCCCAAATTAAATAACTGATCTGGATCACGTCATGTCTCTGTAAGTGGATCCTTCTATTTCACCTAGGCATAAATATGCCTATTTATAGAGTGCCATAGACACTTAGCAGAGAATTCCTTGGCATCAAAATTTTAAAATTTTAATTTTTTGTGGTATAGGGGATATGACTCGCCCTTTTTGTGTGTATATATATATATATAAAAGATATCATTTTAACGTTCCATGGGCTTGTTCTACAATACCTTGCCCTTCAGAAAAATAAGGAATTTTAGTAATATGACTAATATAAAATTGGTAACAAAACGTCTAAAATGCCTGACTATAATAGCCAGTTCTATTATCTGTTTTAATCTGATTGGGAACACCAAGCATAGAAAAACAATGTAGGCAATGACTGATTATATTTTTAGTTGATTCTCCTGTCAAAGCAGTTGTAACTAGAAAGCCTGAAAGGGTGTCAATAGTCACATGTACATGTTTTAATTTTCTAAAATATGAACAACATCCATTTGGTATAATTGGTTAGGTTTAAGTCTTCGAGGAATAACACCATTATGTGGTACAGGTAGAAACTAAGGACATACAGGACAAGCCCCATGCTCTATCAACTGAGCTATCCGGCCTCTAATGCCTAGATGAGTCCCAGAGCCTTATTAACCTTTTATAAATCTTAATTTTGAGCTTTGTTTTGGATTAATGGAATAACCAATCTCTTGGAGGTGAGTGAGTACATCAGCTCCGATGTCTATTAATTCTTTAAAACTTTCTGTAATAATTAATTTAAGGTTAGGTTTCTTATTAGTAATTGAGCTCAGTATACATCAGGGGAATGAAGCAAGTCTTTTGTTAATACCATAGGGAAAGCAGCCAAAATTCTTTATGACACTTAGATAAGTGGCCTGCTGTGAGTGCCTTAGGATCTGAGGCTGGCCATCGCTCCTCCCTGAAGAAAGAGCAAGAACTTCTGTAGGGGTAGTTAGAACAAAAAGGATTTCACAGGAGCTTCTGCAGAGGTTGCTCTGAGGTTTGCATTAACTCAAATGCAAATGTTTCTTAATTGGGCCTATTTCCTGAGGCCATCCATCCTTGGGCCAGGCTTGCTTGTCTGTTCTTTATCTCTCTTCTTGGAGCAATCATTTTTAAAAATGGCCCAAACCTCTATATTAAAACCTTTTTTATTCTCTCAGTTCTGTAGAAGCATTATTAGCACAGTGGTCCCGAGTAAAGCAGCAAGCCATAGCCAGACCCTGATTGTATGAGGGTCGGATTTTTGTAGAAAGTTGACTATATCCAACTAAGTTTGTCTCTGTTCTGTATGGCCTAATAGTGGCAGGCTGCATTAGCATTTTTACAAGTCAATTGAATAGCAAAAGGAACTCTTGCTGGAGTATCTCAAAAGATTTTACCTGTTGCTTTCCTTTTGAGGCTGTGATGGAGCTGTAAGCTGCAGTCAATGGAACACTGGCAGTTTAACTATAATTTTTAAGTTTCTCTTGCAACATTAGAGCACAATCATAACTTTGGAAAACAAACTCAGTTTTAAACAATAAAACCAATACTAATAGTATTATTTTCACGTTACAAAGTTTGGCAGTCAGTTTTTATATCTGAATGCTTGACAGTATAACATTCAATACCTTAAAGAGGTATTGTTCTAAATCTTAGTCTGATTTTTAGGATAAGAATTAAATAAAACATTACCCGATTTAAATATATCTTTAAAGACTTGTTTCCCTGGTAGGCTCATGTCTAGTTTTTTGTTGTCTAGAATGACTCAGACCCTAAGTTACCAGTTTTAAACCCATCTTTTGTTACCAAAGTTATATATTTGTAATCATACCCAATAATTTATAAGCCAATACTCTATAACCAAGACATATAGAACATTTTTATACTTTTAGAACCAATCAGAAGCAAAAATGAAGTAACCAGACATTTACTTATTTAGACCAGACAAAATTTAACCTTTTCTAGTGGTAATAATAAGGTTTATTTATTGCTTTCACCTTGTTACTTGTTGGACCCAACAATCAGAGAAAATTTTCTAGGAGAAACAGCCATCAGCTCCCTTACCATAGAAGCTGAAAAGCTGTGTCCCCTTTAAGAGCACCTTGTGCACATAATTAAGCCTCTGGCAGGGCTTCTCTAGCTGTCCTTGACTCCCAGCCACAGTTCAGGGTAACTTATCAGTTTCTGCTGTGCAAACAGAAACTGCTTTTTTCTTTTCTTTTGAAACCTAATTAAAACTAAATCAAGAGCTAAACAACCAACAAAAAGTTCTAACCGTTTTTTGCTATTTCTTTCTTTTGGACACAAAACAGAAAGCAACATTAAAGCAATGAAACAAAAGCACATAAAACTGACAGACATGAACAGATTGGTGCACCAAGAACATACAATAGACAGACAAGAAAGAGAATTAGATGTCCCAAAGGGACTCAGACATCCTACCTAAAAGACCCAGAACTAGAAGGGCCAGGATTTCCACTGAACTCCTTCTGTCCCTGGGAGAGTTTTGAAACAGCTTACCTTCATTTTTCTTCCCTGGATAGTCAGGGCGGTTTGTTTTTCTTGAATCCATTCTCTCATAGTTAGGGTATAAACCATCTCTAGTCAGGGTCCAAAGACTAAAAGCACCTATAAAAATTATCTTTGCTTCCCTAGATTTTAGCATAACTCTAAACACCTTCATAAAACACATTTTACCATTATTTGAAAACACATGCACAGAATACATTTTACTATTACCTTGTCTTTCAATAAGGTTTATTTATTGCTGTTACAAAAACATTTACACAATTTTTACCTTAGTCCCCCTAGTTTTGAGAGACTCTGTAATTCTCTGTAAAAAGGCTTCATGGTCACTTAACGTTTGTCTCATGATTCTACATTATCTTACCCAACTTCAACACAATTTTTTCTTTTTTAATTTTATCTTATTCTATACTATTCTCACATATAAAAATATCTCTGTTTTCTTTTAACTTATACACTTCCACCTTTTCACAGTGGAGGATCTCTTTTTCTTTTTTCTTCGACTTTGTTTCTAAATTTCACATAGACTCTACTCTACATAAACATCTTTTACTATGAGTCTATATTACTTCCAGTCAGTTTTCATATAGACCCATCAATCATGTGATACTAATTCACAGCTTTCTCACAGACCAGTTCTGTTCACCCGAGTATTCCTTGTCCTGGAGGAAAAGCTTGCATGAATCAACCTTCCTATTTTTTCCTTACCTCTGGAAAAATCATCTGTGTCTTTCATGTGTCACTCACCTCTCTCTTGGAGTCCGCTTCTTTGGTCGAGTCACTCTGAGAACGTCTCCTCTCTATAAGATCCTCAATAGGATCATCTGGGCCAGGCTTTTAGGTGATGTGACATCCGGCACTGTGTACGAACTCGTTCCTGAGCCCCACATCTAGGCGCCAACTGCAAAGCACTAACTGTCCTGTTCCTTCCGGTGGGTCCTCCCAGGTGGACCAGCGTCCGAAGTGTCCTGCCTGCAGGACCTTCAGCTGCTGAGGAGGGAGACTGCTGGCCTAGGGGAAAGAACACAGGAGACAAGAAATACCTAGGAGCAAGTTGAAATGTCTGATCAAGCTCGGACCAGCCTTTATTCCAAGTCCGTACATAGGCACTTAGGGAGCAAAGGGGCAGGGGCAGGGAGGTTACTAGAGGTCATTACAGAGCGGGAAGAGACAGAGGGAGAGAAGTTTCTCAGAGTCGCTTAATTGCAGCCAAACATCACACTGTTGTAACTTAGCATAACAAGCCTTATTGTGGCTTTAAGATAGCTGGACATCTCAAAGATTCTCTGGAGCCACAGGCTACTATAAACAAACCATCTATTCACCTGCAAAGGACATTTGCAGAAGGGAGTAATCAAAGGAATGTCTGCTAAAGCCTGGGACCCTCTGGCTAGCTGACAAAGAGCAAGGCCTTAGGTTCAAACAAGGCCTCCAGCAGGAGAGATCAGGAATTCAAGGTTCATAGCTAAATATAAAAAAGCAAACCAATAGCAAACCAATATCCAATAGCAAACTAAATGGAGAGAAACTCTAATCAATCCCATTAAAATCAGGTACAAGTCAAGGCTGCCCACTCTCTCCCTATCTATTCAATATAATATTTGAAGCTCTTGTTAAAGCATTTAGACGACACAAGGAAACAGAAGTGATACAAATTGGGAGGGAGGATATCAAGATATCACTATTTGCAGATGATATGATACTCTACATAAGTGACCGCAAAAATTCTACCAAAGAGCTGCTACAACTGATTAACAACTTCAGCAAAGAGGCTGCATATAAAATTAACTCTAACAAATCAGTAACCTTACTTTACTCAAAGGATAAAAAGGCTGAGGAAGTAATTAGGGAAACAAATCCCTTCACAACAGTCACAAATAATATAAAATATATTGATGTGACTCTAACCAAGCAAGTGAAAGATCTGTATGACAAAAACTTCAAATCCCTGAAGAAAGAAATTGAAGAAGATCTCAGAAGATGGAAATATCTCCCATGCTCATGGATTGGCAGGAAAATATAGTAAAAATGTCCATCCAACTGAAAGCAATCTAAAGATTCAATGCAATCCCCATCAAAATTCCAACTCAATTCTTCATAGACTTAGAAAGAGCAATTATCAAAATCATTTGGAGTAACAAAAAACCCAGGATTGGTAAAACTATTATCCACAATAAAAGAACTTCTGGGGGAATCACCATTCTTGACCTCAAATCATATTATAGAGTAATAGTGATAAAAACTGCATGGTAGTGGTACAGAGAAAGGCAAGTAGATCAATGGAATAGAATTGAAAACCCAGGAATGAACCCATGCACCTATGGTCATTTGATCTTTGACAAAGAAGCTAAAATCATCCAATGGAAAAAAGACAGAATTTTCAACGAATGGTTTTGGTTCAACTGGTGGTCAGCATTTAGAAGAATGCAAATTGATCCATTCTTATCTGCTTGTACCAAGTTTAAGACCAAGTTGATCAAGGACCTCCACATAAATCCAGATACACTGAATCTAATAGAAGAGAAAGTTGGGAAGAGCCTCGACATCATAGGCACGGGGAAAATATTCTGAACAGAACACCAATGGCTTATGATCTAAGATCAACAGTCAACATATAAACATATAAAATTGAAAAGCTTCTGTAAGGCAAAGGGCACTCACTATCAATAGGACAAAACAGCAACCCAAAGACTGGGAAAATCTCTTTACCATCCCTACATCCAATAGAGGGCTAATATCCAAAATATACAAAGAACTCAAGAAATTAGCCTCCAGAGAACAAAATAACCATATTTAAAAATAGGGTACAGAGTTAAACAAAGAATTCTCAACTGAGGAATCTTGCATAGTCAAGAAGCACCTAAAAAATGTTCAAGATCTTTAGTCATCAGGGAAATTCAAATAAAAATTATCCTGATATTTCACCTCACACCCATCTGAATGTTTAAGATCAAAAATGCAAGTGAGAGCGGTTATTGGTGATGATGTTGAAAGGATGAACACTCCTCCATTGCTGGTGGGACTGCAAACTTATAAAACCACTTTGGAAATCATTCTGGCAGTTCCTGGGCAAATTGGAAATAGTTCTACCTGAAGACTCAGCTATACCACTAGTGGGCATACACAAAAAATACTCAAATATCACAAGGACACATGCTCCACTATGTTCCTAGCATCCTTATTTATCATAGCCAGAAGCTGGAATCAATCCAGATGTCCCTCAACAGAAGAATAGATACAGAAAATGTGCTACATTTACACAATGATGTACTACTCAGTGATTAAAAACAATGACTTCATGAAATTCACAGGGAAATGAATGGAACTAGAACATATCATCCTGCATGAGGTAACACAGACATAAAAAGAATACATGTTGTATGTACTCACTGATAAGTGGATATTAGTCCAAAAGCTCACAATGACCATTATACAACCCACAGACCATATGGAGCTTAGAATTTAGGAAGACCAGGGTGTGGATGCTTCAGTCCTACATTGAGGGAGGAACAGGATTATCATGGGAGGTGGAGGGAGAGGGGGACCTAGCAGGGAGAGAGAATGTGGTGGAAATAAGGGGACAGTATCAGGAGCTGGAGCAGATGAAAGAGATGTACAGAGTACCTGGAAATTGAACAAAAAAATCTAAGAGAGGGATGAGGATAGTCAGTGGAGGGTCCCAGACACCAGGGAAACGTGAGGCTCCCAGGACTCAAAAGGAATGCCCTTATCCAAAATTCACAGAGAAGGGGGAGATATAATCTGTAGAGACCACCACCAGTAGATAGGCACATCCTCCATCAAGGGATGGGGCCACCCACCTATCTCAAAGATTTTAACCCAGAAATGTTCCTGTCCAAAGGAAGAATAAGGACAGAAAAAAAAAAATGGAACAGAAATTGAAGGAAGCACCAACTGGGTACTGCACCACCTGGGGATCCATCCTTTCTGCAAACACCAAGCTAGCTCAACACTCTTGCCATGGTCAAGAGGCGTTTGATGATAGGTATAGCGGTTTCTTGGGAGGTCCAGCCAGGTGCTGAGCAATGCAGATGTGGGTGCTTGGAGCCAACCATCTCACTGAGCTCAGGGAATCTGATGGGGGAGCTGGCAGAAAGACTAGAGGAGCAGAGGGTGATTGCAACCCCATAGGAAGAACAACATAGACTGGCCCGACCACCCACTTCTCCCAGAGGCTAGACCACCAACCAAGGAGTGTACTGTAGGGATCCATGGCTCCAGCTACATATGTAGCAGAGGATGGCCTTGCCTGACAGCAATGGAAAGGTAGGCCCTTGGTCCCAGGGAGGTTTGATGCTCCAGCATAGGGTGATGCTAGAGCGGTGGGACTGCAGAGGGTGGGTGGGTGAGGGAATACCCTCATACAGGCAAAGGGAAGGTGGAGGGATGTGGATGTGGGATGAGGGTTGGTGGAGGGGTATAAAGGAAGTGGGATATCATTTGAGATGTAAATGAATGGGATGATTAATAAAAATAAAAAGTAAATTTGTAAGTGTTATAGAAAGACAAAATGTAACTGAAGAACAAGTAGAATACAGATAAATGACAACTAAAAGCATTTTGTAAAGATAGTTATTAAATATCACAGAATAAAATCCATCCATGCAAAGACATATAGTGACAGAATGGACAAATATAATCCATATGCAATCAAAGATTTTAAGCAATATTTTCACCGGTAAGGATATTCATATGCTAGCAGACACAGAATGGAAAAACATATTCCATTCAAAGGGGAATTCAAAAGTATACAGTAGAAGATATCTTCATATCAGATAGGTAGTCATTTACAATTCAGGAAAGAAATAACATAATGTTCATAAGGTATTAATTCATCCAATAAATGTAGGGAAACCATTCTATCAAATTCTATGTTCTTTCGTTGGCAAATATGGAAGACATATTCCATATAGAAGTATGTATGTTAGTCCAAATGAAGGTTGATACTGTGATAAGTTAATTTGCTGTAAACTCTCCAGTGGGTCCTTGCCATCCACCCAAATATTTTGCATTCAGAATGAAACACACACACACAAACACACACACACATACTCACACACACACACACACACACACACACACACACACACACACACACACAGAGAGAGAGAGAGAGAGAGAGAGAGCGCTTTATTTTAAATATGCCTTAAGCAGCTCAATAGCTGGGCCACTCCCTAATCACACACAGCTAACACACTTTCCTTCAATATTCCTGAGTTACTACTTACTCAATCTATATTTTATCTTTGCTGCCCTGTACCCTGCTGGGCAGCCCTCCTGGGGCTGCTCTGCCCCTGTGCCTACATTTTGATTGTCTCTCCCTCTTGCATCTTTCTGGCTCAGTCCATCTCCTATGCTCTCATCATGGCAGAATCCTCATGTTCCCTCAGAACCTTCTCAGAAATCCTAAACATCCTGTCCTTGTCTCCTTGTCCAGTTATTGATGGTAACTTTATTGACCATTCAAAAACCGACTGGCCACAGCTTCCTTTAGTCCTAAGTTCAGAACAGTGCAAACATGTTTTAGGAGTAACAAAATCAGCATGAGAACACAAGCCATTATAAAAGGTATCTTCTTAAATTCTGGAATAACACAAGAATTAACATTCTATAATTTATTTTCAATAAAACATTTGGATAATATTCAGAGCATTCCAGTGTGAGAAAAAACAGAGGAAGTCAAACTATGACTGTCTGAACTACACACAGTCTTCACTGGAAACATTTAAAACAAATGCCAGCAAAAAATATATAACAAAACAGTCAGCTAATATTCAAGATACAAAATAAACAATCAATAATCATAGTTTCTCTGAACATTTCTAGTGAAATATATAACATGGGAATGGAGAAATTAATCACATTTATGATATTGATAAAAGGAATAGTAAATTCATTCAGAGATGAAAGACTTCATTTTTTATTATTAATTGTTTTATTCATTTACATTTCAAATGATATTCCCTTTCCTGGTTACCCCTCCAGCAACACCGCCATCCCATCCTCCCTTACCCTCTCTCCTTTTTACCTCTATGAGGGTTCTCCTCCACCCATTCACCCACTCCCACCTCACAGCTCTAGCAGTCTCCTACTCAGGGGCATCAAGCCTCCCTCCCCTCCCATTGAAATTAGATAAGGCCATCCTGTGCTACATATATATCTGGAGTCCGGGCCTCCCTCCATGTCTACTCTTTGGTTGGTGGTTTAGTCCCTGGTAGCTCTGCATGGTCCAGTTAGCTAATATAGTTCTTCTTGTGGGGTTACAATCCTCTTTAGACTGGAGAGATGGCTCAGTGGTTAAGAGCACTGGCCATCAGGACTTCCTGAGTTCAATTCCCAGCAATCAAATGTTGAGTCACAACCATCTATAAAAGAATCTGATAATTCTTCTGGCACATAGGTATACATGCAGATAGAGATACAAGACTTCTGAGAAGATAATGATGTAAGTGATGGGGCAGGGGTGGGATTGATTGTGAGGGGCCACAATACCAGAAAGTCTGCTGTGAAACAGTGCAACCTGGATAGGGCTACATAAACAAGATCATATCAATGCCAATACCAATGAACATGGTAAACTGGAAGGAAAGATAATTCATGGGTCTCTCCTCCAAAGAAGGAAGATTAAGGAACTAATGGCTGCTGGGAGGAGATTAGTCTTTCCAAGAAATTTGAGAATAGTCACTTATGAAACAATATAGACACAATCAACAAAAAACAGATTCAGTGTGTTATATTTACCTATATGTGAACAAACACAAACATGTATGTTTTTGTGTGGTGTGCTGTATATACTTATTCTTTTTTTATTTATTGTGTTTTACTGTGTTCTAAGAGAGAGTACACATAAAATTGGGTGGGTTAGGAAAAGGAGCTGAGAGTTGAGGGAGAGGAAATATAATCAAAGTATTTGTGCAAAATTGTCCTCTAAGTCTTTCGTCTTTTGAGTAAAATGGTGATTAAAAATCACAATTTGAAGAGACCCATATTTTACTGCAGAAGTGGAGATGACTTTTTTTCTCTTTTAATGATCAATGTCACATAACTGATGGATTTCCTCCATACAACAAAGAGAAAAATTCTAATCTCTCTAGTGTTATATCATGGATTTCTCCCTCAATTATGACATAATTGATTTAAGTAGATTGATACTTTAAAATTTAAAAATTATTTTGTCAGTGAACACACTTATGCAAAATATTCTGAAATAATTAAACATAAACACAACTTCTCTATCATAAGTTTCAAACAATAGCTGGACTTACTTATATAAATCTCCAATAGCAATTCTACCTGAGACAGAACAGTTAGAATGTCAAGGCCAATTTGGACTATAAAGAATGGGGCTGAGAAATTCAATGAAATCTTATTTAAAACTTACAAGAAAAAAATGGGAAAAATCATATGTGGAAAACAATTTCTTTTGAAGAAAGAAACAAGATTCAGGCCTGTTGCAGGAAATACTAAAAAGACTAACAATATCCCACGCTATGCCAGTCACCAACGGACCACATGGCACCAGTAGGGTGTTCTCATCTTGACAGACTCTCTGGCCCTGAGCTTCTGAAATGTCTCCACCTGACTTGCTAAGTTCCCTTAGCGGGTCACCACATCAGTCCCATGCAATGAATGCCCACCTCGCAGTTAGCTGTCATAATACCCAGTAACCTGGTAAATCAAAACTCTAGAAGCTTATAATTAATCAGATTTATATATCATTAAATTCTCAATTTACAAGATGCCCAGCAAAAATTCAGAGACAATTAATAATGATACAAGCTGCCCACCTAGATTAGACAAGTTATCCCTATATGGTATTAGAGCTACCTGTGGCTATTTAAAATCACACAGAATCTGGGTCGTCTCCCTCTCCTTCTATCTTCCTTTTTTTTTCCTCCTATGCTGCTCCCTGTCTCTGCAACACTTAGCTCCACCTCCCTTTTCCCTGTCCAATCACAGGCTTTTTGTTGTATTAATATTTAAATTAATTGGACGCAAAAATTCTGCAACACAGCCTCACTGAAGAAAATAATGTAAAATTGACATTAAAATCAGCGTAATAAACTAGACCAGCATCAGTATATTCTCATGGGTTTTTCTTTTTAAATTAGAAGAAAACAGTAAACTTTCACATAATTTTTATTTTCTTTATAGAAATAGTCTTTAATTATCTGTCTTCAATAATAACAGGTAAATTCATAGCAATATTTAATTTCAGTATCATGTTTAAAATATTATAAATAATTAGAAGTACCTGCTATGATACATAAAAGAGTTATCAAAGGCATGGCTTACTTAAACTATCTTAATCACTTTGAATAGAGAGGAAATATTTTCTTTATTAAAAGTTAATTAAAGCATAATATATTTACAGAGACTTGCATTTATTTATCAGAGAATGCTAAATTTGCCTGGTAACTGAGATAACTTGTAATTAAAAGATAAATTAGCATTTATATTTAATTACAAAGAAATCTATACTCATTTAGCATTTAATTAAAACTTGTTTAAAATAACCTAGCTGCTCCACAAATTTTCACATTTACATAAAATTACATAATAAATAGCATTTTAATGTTTATTAATTTATTAATTTTGACAATTTTATTATGAGTGTAAGTATCCTCTAGCAATTTAGGTTCTCATTTTTTTTAAATATTAAAATAACTTTAATATTCTTTTTCTTTCTCCCCATGCATTTTTCTCACATCTTAGAAAATATGTTATTCAATGAAAATTCCTAATGCTGGTTTATATCTAGTAGATGGGGCACTTGTCTAAGGAAATGCATAGCTTCAGTTTGAAATTCTCTTACTCTAAAAGGGGTATACATTTTTTCATGTGTGATTTGAATGTGTATATTCCTTATAGTCTCAGGTATTTGAACATGTGGTGCTCAGTGAGTGGCCTGATTCATGGAGTATTTCAAGTGTAATCTTGCTGGAAAAGGTAAGCCATTGGATGTAGTCTTTAAGAGTTGAAGTCCTCCTAACACTACCAGTAATCTCCCTTTTATTTATTTATTTTTTTAATTTGTTTGGTTTGGGTATATTCTTTATTAACATTTCAAATGTTTTCCCCTTTCCAGGTCTCCCCTTTGGAAACCCACTAGTCCATAACTCCTTCCCTTGCCTCTATGAGGGTGCTCCCCCAACCACCCATTCCCATCCTCTTGCCCTGGCATTCCCCTACACTGTGGCATTGAACACACTCAGGCCCAAGGGCTTTTCCTCCCAATGATGGCCACCAAGGCCATACTCTGCCACATATGTGGCCAGTGCCATGGGTCACTCCATGTGTATTCTTTGGTTGGTGGTCTAATCCCCAGAAGTACCAGGAGGTCTGGCCTGTTAAAACTGTTGCTACCTCCATGGTGTTACAAACCCCCTCAGCTCCTTCATTCCCTTCTGCAACTCCTCCATTGCGGAAACCCGAGCTCAGTCCTATGGTTGGATGCAAGCTTCAGTCTGTATTTGTCAGGCTCTGGCAGAGCCCCTCAGGAGACAACCATATCAGGCTTCTAACAGCAAGTACTTCCCTGCATCCACAATAACATCTGGGTTTGGTGGCTGTATATGGGATGGATCCTCAGGTGGGGTAGTCTTTGGATGGCCTTTCCTTCAGTCTCTGCTCCATACTTTGTCCCCACATTTCCTCCTGTGAGAATTTTGTTCACCCTTCTAAAAAGCACTGAAGCATCCACAATTTGGTCTCCCTTCTTCTTAGGATTCATGTGGTCTGTGAAATGAATCTTGGGTATTCTGAATTTTGGGGCTAATATCCACTTATCAGTGAGTACATACCATGTTTGTTCTTTTGTGACTGAGTTACCTCACTCAGGATGATATTATCAAGTTCCATCCATCTGTCTGTGAATTTCATGAAGTCGTTGTTTTTAATAGCTGAGTAGTATTCCATTGTGTAAATGTACCACATTTTCTGTATCCATTCCTCTGTTGAGGGACATCTGGGTTGTTTCCAGCTTCTGGCTATTATAAATATGACTGCTATTAACATAGTGGAGCAAGTATCTTTATCACATGTTGGAGCATCTAAGAAGTAAATGCCCAGGAGTGGTATAGCTGGGTCCTCAGGTAGTATTATGTTCAATTTTCTGAGGGCCTGCCAAACTGATTTACAGAGTGGTTGTACCAGCTTGCAATCCCACCTACAATGGAGGAGTGTTCCTCTTTCTCCTCATCCTCTTCAGCATCTGATGTCACCTGAGTTTTTGATCTTAGCCATTCTGACTGGTGTAAGGTGGAATCTCAGGGTTGTTTTGATTTGCATTTCCCTGATGACTAAGGATATTGATCATTTCTTTAGGTGCTTCTCAGCCCTTCGAGTTTTCTCAGTTGTGAATTCTCTGTTTAGCTCTGTTTTTTAATAGAGTTATTTGGTTCTCTAGAGTTTAACTTCTTGAGTTCTTTATATATATTGGATATTAGCACTCTATTGGATAAAGGATTGGTAAAGATATTTTCCCAATCTCTTGGCTGTCATGTTGTCCTATTGACAGTTTCATTTCTTTACAAAACTTTGCAATTTTATGAGGTCCCATTTGTCAATTCTTCATCCTAGAGCATAAGCCATTGGTTTTCTGTTCAGGAACTTTTCCCCTGTGCCCATGCATTCGAGACTTTTCCCTACTTTCTCTTCTATTAGATTAAGCATGTCTGGTTTTATGTGGAGGTCCTTGATAAACTTGGACTTGAGCTTTGTACAAAGATATAATAATGGATCAATTCACATTCTTCTACATGTTGACTACCAGTTGAAACAGCATTTGTTGAAAATGCTGTCTTTTTTCCACTGGATAGTTTTAGCTCCTTTGTCAAAGATCAAGCAACCATAGGTATGTGGGTTTATTTCTGAGTCTTCAATTCTATTCCTTTGACCTACCTGCCTGTCACTGTACCAATACTGTGCAGTTGTTATCACTATTACTTTGCAGTCCAGCTTGAGGTCAGGGATGCTGATTTCCCCAGAAGTTCCTTTATTTTTAAGAATATTTTTCGCTATCCTTAGTTTTTTGTTATTCCAAATGAATTTGAGAATTGTTCTTTTGAACTCTATGAAGAACTGAGTTGGAATTTTGATGGTGATTGCTTTAGGCAAGATGCCCATTTTTATTTTATTAATCCTGTCAATCCAAAAGCATGAGAGACTTTTCCATCTTCTGAGGTCTTCTTCAATTTATTTCTTCAGAGTCTTGAAGTTCTTGTGATACAGATCTTTCACTTGTTTGGTTAGAGTCAAACCAAGATACTTTATAATTTTTGTGTATATTGTCAATGCTGTCATTTCCTTAATTTCTTTCTCAACCTGTTTATTCTTTGAGTATTAGAAGGCTACTGATTGATTGGAGTTAATTTTATAGATGACCACATTGCTGAAGTTGTTTATCAGGTGTAGGAGTTCTCTATTGGAGTTTTAGGGGTAATTTAATTATACTTTCATATCATCTGCAAATAGTGGTATTTTGACTTCTTCCTTTGTAATTTGTATCCCTGTGACCTCTTTTAGTTCTGTAATTGCTCTAACTAGAACTTCAAGTACTATACAGAATAGAGAGAGAGAGAGAGAGAGGGCAGCCTTGTCAAGTCCCTGATTTTAGTGTGACTGCTTTATGTTTCTCTCCATTTAGTTTGATGTTGGGTTCTGGTTTGCTATATATTTATTTTACTATGTTCAGGTGTGGGCCTTAAATTCCTAATCATTCTAAGACTTTTAACATGAAGGGATGGTGAATTTTGTCAAATACATTTTCAGCATCTACTGAAATGTTAGTGTGGTTTTTTTCTTTGAGTTTATTTATGTAGTGGATTACATTGATGGATTTCCACATATTTAATCATACCTGCAGCCCTGGAATGAAGCCTACTTGATCATCACAAATGATCATTTTGATGTTTTCTTGGATTCAGTTATGAGAATTTTAATGAGTATTTTTGCATCGATATTCATAAGGGAAATTGGTCTGAAGTTCTCTTTTTATGTTGGGTCTTTGTGAAGTTTTGGTATAAGTGTAACTGTGGCTTTATAGAATGAACTGGGTAGTTTTCCTTCTCTTTCTATTTTGTGGAATAGTTTAAAGACTATTGGTACTAGGTCTTCTTTGAAGTTCTGATAGAATTCTGCAATAAACCCATCTGGTCCTAGACAATCTGGTTGGGAGATTTTAATGACTGCTTCTATTTTTTACATTTTTTTCTGATCCTGATTTAACTTTAGTATTTGGTATCTGTCTAGAAAATTGTCCATTTCTTCCAGATTTTCCAGTTCTGTTGAGTAAAGGCTATTGTAGTAGGATCTGATGATTTTTTAAATTCCCTCAGTTTCTGTTATATCTCCCTTTACTTTTCTGATTTTGTTAATTTGGATATTGTTTCTTTGCCCTCTGGTTAGTCTGGATAAATGTTTATCTATCTTTTGATTTTTCTCAAAGAACCAGCTCCTGATTGTGTTGATTCTTTGCATAGTTTTGTTTCTACTTGGTTTATTTCAGTCCTGAGATTGATTATTTCCTGCTGTCTACTCTTCTTGGGTGTATTAGCTTCTTTTTGTTCTAGAGACTTCAGGTGTGCTGTTAAGCTGCTAGTGTATACTCTCTCCTGTTTCTTTTTGGAGGCATTCAGAGCTATGAGTTTTCCTTTTAGAACTGTTTTAATTGTATCCCATAAGATTGGGTTTGTTGTACCTTCATTTTCATTAAATTCTAAAAAGTCTTTAAGGTCTTTCATAATTTCTTCCTTGACCAAGTTATCATTGAGTAGAACATTGTTCAGCTTCCATTTGTATGTGGGCTTTCTGTTGTTTTTGTTTCGATTGAAGACCAGCCTTAATCCATTGTGATGTGATAGGAAGCATGGGATTATTTCAGTCTTCTTATATCTGTTGAAGTCTGTTTTGTAAGATCAATTTTGGAGAAGGTACCATGAGGTGCTGAGAATATGGTATATTGCTTTGATTTAGGATGAAATGTTCTATAGGTATCTGTTAAATCCATTTGGTCCATAACTTCTGTTCGTTTCACTGTACCTGTTTAGTTTGTGTTTCCATGATCTGTCCATTGACGAATGTGGGGTGGTGATATCACCACTATTACTGTATGAGGTCCAGTGTGTGCTTTGAGCTTTAGTAAAGTTTCTTTTATGAATTTGGGTGCCCTTGCATTTGGAACATAGATGTTCAAAATTGAGAGTTCTTGTTAGATATTTCCTTTCATGAGTATGAAGTATTCTTCCTTATCTTTTTTATGACATTTGGTTGACAGTCAATTTTATCTGATATTATAGAATGGCCACTCCACCAAGTTTTTTTCTTGGAATCATTTGCTTGGAATATTGTTTTCCAGCTCTTTATTTTGATGTAGTGTTTGTTTTTGACACTGAAGAACATCTCCTGTATGCAGCAAAATTCTGGGTCCTGATTATGTATCCAGTAGGTTAGTCTATGTCATTTTATTATGGAATTGAGTCCATTGATGTTAAGAGTTTAAGGAATAGTGATTGTTGCTTCATGTTATTTTTGATGTTATTTCTGTTTGTATGGATATCTTCTTTTGGGTATGTTGAAATAAGATTACTTTTTTGCTTTTTCTAGGGAGTAGTTTTCCTCTTTGTGTTGGTATTTTCCAGGTATTATCCTTTGTAGGGCTGAATTTGTGGAAATATATTATATAAATTTGGTTTTTGTCATGGAATATCTTGGCTTTTCCATCTATGGTAATTGAGAGTTTTGCTGGGTACAGTAGTTTGAGATCTGCCCAGGACCTTCTAGCTTTCATAGTTCTGGTGAGATATCTGGTGTAATTCTGATAGGTCTGCTTTATACATTACTTGATCTTTTTTCCTTACTGCCTTTAATATTCTTTCTTTGTTTTGTGCATTTGTTATTTTGAATATAATGTGATGAGAGGATTTTCTTTTCTGGTCCAATCTATTTGGAGTTTGTAGGCTTCTTTTATGGTTATGTGGATCTCTTTCTTTAGGTTAGGGAGGTTTTCTTCTCCAATTTAGTTGAAGATATTTACTGGCCATTTGAGTTGGGAATCTTCACTCTCTTCTATGCCTATTATCCTTAGGTTTGGTCTTCTCAGCGTGACCTGAATGTCCTAGATGTTTTGGGTTAGGAGCTTTTTGCATTTTGCATTTTCTTTGACTGCTGTGTCAATGTTTTTGATGGTATCTTCTGCACCTGAGATTCTTTCTTCTATGTCTAGTATTTTGTTTGTGATGCTTGAATCTATGACTCCTGATCTCTTTCTATCTCCAGGGTTGTCTCCCTCTGTAATTTTTTTTTATTGTTTCTATTTCCACTTTTAGATCCTGGTTGGTTTTGCTCAATTCCTTGACCTGTTTGGTTGTGTTTTCCTGTAATTCTATAAGGGATTATTGTGTTTTCTCTTTAAGGGCTTCAATCTGTTTACCTGTGTTTTCTTGTATTTTTTTTTAAGGTAGTTATTTATGTCCTTCTTAAAGTCCTCTATCATTGTCGTGAGATGTGATTTTAAATGAGAGTCTTGCTTTTCTGGTGTGTTGGGGGTATCCAGGGCTCAATGTGGTAGGAGATCTGGGTTCTGACTTTGCCAGGCTTATGTTCTTGACCTTGCCTTTTGCCATCTGGTTATCCCTGGTGTTAGCTGGTCTTGCTGTCTCTAACTGTGGCTTGTCCTCTGTGAATGCCTCTGTGTCAGTACTCCTGGGAGACCAGTTCTTTCTGGGAGAAATTAGGGGATGGAGAGCTGTGGTACAGGATCAACTCTGGTGTGCAGACAGATATCAGAAGAAACCTGTACCCGTTTGTTCCTTGTTTCCTGTGTCCTGCTGGCTCTGGGAAGGGCCCTCTTAGACCAGAAATTTGAATAGAAGTGGTGTTCTTACCTGTGCTCACAGGCTTGTCCACACTCCTGGGAGACTAGAGGTCTCACAGCACTATTTGGGTATGGAGCCTTGTGTCACAGGATCAGCTCCAGGCATAGAGGGAAATCGAAAGGCTCTCTTTTTATTTAAGAGTGTGAACTTTCCCCTTCTACCCCTTCCTGCCCATCCACCCAGTCTTTCTGCTGGTCTGCTCCCATGAAGACACCATATCCTTACTCATACTACATGACCTGCTGCACTGAGAGCAGTTGGAAAGAAGCCTCCACCCCCTGAATTCCCAGAGCTTCTGCATAGAGCCCTGTAGACTTGGGACCCATCCATCACCCACCAAAAAGTCACACCCTCCCAAATACCACTACCATTCTACCTCTTCTGCCAAGTTCACTCAGTCCTTTCTGCTGGGATAGACTTCTAGCTAGTCTGCTCCTGTGAAGACACCATATACTGATTCATCCTAGAGGATCTGCTGTACTTAGAGCAGTTGAGGATCCTATGCAATCAGAGCAGTTGAGGATCCACCGCACTAAGAGCAGTTGGACAACAGCTTGACTGCTCCACTGAAGACCCAACAGTTTGAAGACCGCCCTGGAGATGTACTTCAGCCAGGAAACAGATCAGCAGCTTCTCTGCACCTCTGAAGAGGCCCCAGTTGGAAGTCACCACAGGTGGTCTGCTACAGCCAGGGCCTCAGGCATACCAGGAGTATTGAAGCAACCTAGGGACTAAAGAGGCAGACTCTAGACAGAGTCACCCAGATCAACACCAAGGATATCCAGATGGCAAGAGGCAATTGCAAGACCATAAGCAACAGAAGACAATATATGTGGGCATCATCAGAACTCAGTTCTTCCATGATAGCATGCTCTGAATACACCTGAAAATCAGGAATCTGTCCTAAAATCCTATCTCATGAAGATAATAGAGTCCTCTAAGAAGGATATCAATAACTCACTGAAAGAAATACGGAAAACACAGGTAGACAGATGAAGGAATTGAATAAAGTGATCCGAGACCTAAAAGTCAATGTAAAAACAATTAAGAAAACACAAGTGGAGGCAAGCCTGGAAATGGAAGACCTAGAAAAGAGTTCAGGAATTACAGATGTATCACCAATAGAATACAAGAGATAGAAGAATCTCAGGTGTAGAAGGTACCATAGAAGAGATTGACCCAATTGTCAAGGAAAATTCAAAACATAAAAAACTCTTAACCCAAAGCATCCAGGAATTTCAGGACACAATGAAAATATCAAATCTAAGAATAATTGGAATAAAGGAGAATGAAGATTTCAAGCTCAAAGGACCTGAAATTGTCTTCCAAAAAATCATAGAAGAAAACTTCCCCAACCTAAAGAAAGAAATGGTCATAAAGGTACAAGAAGCCTATAGAACACCAAATAAATGGGACCAGAATAGAAAATCCTCTCATCACATAATAATCAAAACACTAAATGAACAGAACAAAGAAAGAATATTAAAAGCTGCAATGGAAAAGGGTCAAGTAACATATAAAGGTAGACCTAACAGAATTACATCAGACTTCTCAACAGAGACTATGAAAGCTATAAGAGTCTGGTCAGAAGTCATGCAGAGTCTAAGAGAACACAAATGCCACCTCAAGCTACTATACCCAGCAAAACTCTCAATCAACATAGAGAAACCAAAATATTCCAGGATAAAACCAAATTCAAACAGTATCTCTCTACCAATCCAGCCCTCAGAGGATCTTAGTAGGAAAAGTCCAAAACAAGAAAGATACCTGCACCAAAGAAAGGACAAGATATTAAGCATCTCAAAATAAAGACAGAAAAAGAGAAGCACAAGCACATAAAGCCACCTAAAAAATCAAACATATCAGGAACCAACAGTCATCTTTAATATCTCTCAATATTAATGGATTCAACTCACCAATAAAACGACATAAGCTAACAGACTGGATACACAAACAAGATCCAGCATTTTGCTGCATACAAGAAACACACCTCAATAACAAAGATAGACACTGTTTCAGAGTAAAACGATGGAGAAAGGTCTTCCAAGCAAATGATCCCAGGAAACAAGCAGGAGTTGACATCCTAATATCCAATAAAATAGACTTTCAAAGAAAAGTTATCAAGCATGATGAAGAAAGACACTTCATGTTCATCAAGGGGAAAATCCACTAAGAGAAAGTCTCAATGCCCCAAATGCAAGAGCAGCCATATTCATAAAAGAAACTTTGCTAAATCTCAAAACACACGTTGAACCGCACACAATAATAGTGGGAGACTTCAATACCCCACTGTCACCAATGGACAGATCATTGAAACAGAAACTAAACAGAGACACAGTGAAACTAAGAGAGGTTATGAACCAAATGGATTTAACAGATATCTATAAAACATTTCACCCTAAAACAAAAGAATACAACTTATTCTCAGCACCTAATGGTACATTCTCTAAAATCAAGCATATAATTGGTCACAAAACAACTTTCAACCGATATAAAAACATTGAAATAATTCTGTGCATCCTATCATATCATCATGTCCTAAGACTGGTCTTCAATAACAGCAAAAACAACAGAAAGCCCACAAACACTAAGAAACTGAACAACTCTCTACTCAATGAGAACTTGGTCGGAGAAGAAATAAAATAAAGAAATTAAAGACTGCCTGGAATTTAATGAAAATGTTGACACATCATATCCAAACTTATGGGACACAATGAAAGTAAGTGCCCTGGTAAAGAAAGTAGAGAGATCTTACACTAGCATTAACTACCAAAAGCTGGTTCTTTGAGAATATCAACAGGATAGATAACCCTTAGCCAACCTAACTAAAGGGCCCCAGGCAGTATGCAAATTATCAAAATCTTAATTGAAAAGGGAGAAATAACAACAGAAATTGAAGAAATTCAAAAAATCGTCATATTCTACTATAAAAGCCTATGCTCAACTGAAAAATCTAGATGAAACAGATGGTTTTCTAGACAGATACAGCATACTAAAGTTAAATCAAGAGCAGGTAAACTATCTAAACAGGTCCATATCACACAAGGAAATAGAAGAAGTTATTTAAAAATCTTCCAACCAAAACCAGCCCAGTGCCAGATGGATTTAGTGCAGAATTCTACCATAACTTCAAAGACCAGATACCAATATTCCTCAAACTATTTCATAAAATTGAAACAAAAGGAACACAACCTAACTAGTTCTTTGAAACCACAATTACTCTGATACCTAAGCTACACAAGGATGCAAAAAAAAAGAGAATTTCAGACCAATCTCATTTATGAATATCGATGCAAAAATACTCAATAAAATTCTTGCAAACCGAATCCAAGAACACATCAAAACCATCATTCACCACGATCAAGTAGGCTTCATCCCAGGGATACAAGGTTGGTTCAGTACACAAAAATTTATTAACATAATCCACGATATAAACAAACTCAAAGAAAAAAATCACATGATCATTTTCTGAGATGCAGAAAATGCATCTGACAAAATACAACATCCCTTCATGTAAAAAGATTGGAGAGATCAGGAATTCAGGTCCCATTCCTAAACATAATAATAACAACAATATACTGCAAACCAACAGCCAATAACAAATTAAATGGAGAAATATTTGAAACAATCTCACTGAAATTAGGGACAAGGATTTCCATTCTTCCCATATCTATTTAATATAGTACTCGAAGTGCTAGCTAGAACAAAAGGCATCAAGGGAATACAAATTGGCAACGAAGAAATAAAGGTGTTACTATTTGCAGATGATATGACAGCATACATAAACTACCCCAAAAATTCTACTAGAGACATTCTACTGCTGAAAAACTTCAGCAAAGTGGGCTAGATATAAAATTAACTCAATTAATCAGTAGCCTTCCTTTATACAAATGATAAACAGGCTGAGAAAGAAATTAGGGAAACAACTCCCTTCACAATAGTCACAAATAATATAAAATATCTTGGGATAACTCTAACCAAACAAGTGAAAGATCTGTATGATAACAACTTTAAGTCTCTCAAGAAAGAAATCAAAGATCTCAGAAAATGGAGAGATCTCCCATGTTCATGGTTTGGCAGAATTAATACAGTAAAAATGGCCATCCTACCAAAGGTAATCTACAGATTCAATGCAATCCCCATCAAAATTCCAACACAATTCATGAAAGACATGGAAAGAGAAATTCTCAAATTCATTTGGAAAGGCAAAAAAACCAAGAATAGCAAAAACAGTTCTTAACAATAAAAGAAGAGCTGGGGGAATCACTATCCCTGGCCTCGATCTTTACTACAGAGAAATAGTGATAAAAACTGCATGGTATTGGTACAGAGACAGATGCATTGGTCAATGGAATAGAATTGAAGACCCAGAAATAAAACCACATACATAAGGAAACTTGATCTTTAACAAAGATGCCAAAAGACAAAACAAAACAGAACAAAACAAACCAAACAAATAAAAAACCAAAACCAAAAAAAAAACCCAGTGGAAAAAAAGAAAGCATCTTCAATAAATGATGCTGGTATAACTGGCGGTCTGTATGTAGAAAATGAAAATAGACCCATATTTGTCACCTTGCACAATGCTCAAGTCCAAGAGGATCAAGGACCATAACATAAAACCAGACATACTCAATCTAATAGAAGAGAAATTGGGAAAGAACCTTGAACTCATTAGCACAGGGGGAAATTTCCTAAACACAACTACAATGGCCCATGCTCTAAGATCAAGAATTGTTAAGTGGGACCTCCTGAAACTGGAAAGCTTCTATAAGGCAAAGGACATAGTCAATAAGACAAATTGGCAACCTACAGATTGGGAAAATATCTTCACTAACTCCACATCTGATAGAGGACTAATATAGAAAGGCAGCCTGGTTTCTGGTTGAGCTAAGGTTTGAAACCCTGGTGACCCAGCAGGGAATCCCCAGCAAGGGATAACTCTGCCAGGGACAGTAGGGGTTTTGCCATGCTCCTGGACCCCAGGCTCCTAACACGAGGCTGTAGTTCTCCATAAGCCTGTGGCCATCGGTCACTTAAGGGCAATGCCCCAATCCCCTCCACAAGTAGAGGATGTGACCACAGATCATGTAGTCTCAAGACAGATCTCAATTTTAATGAGGTACCTAAAGGCCTGGGGGCTTAGCCTATAAAATCCCCTTTTCAGAAACTCCACTCTGCAAAATGTATTAAACCTCAGGCTCTCCCTGAGAAAGTAGAGTACAGTTTTACTCATTGCCACTCTCTGCCATGACAATAAATGCCTTAAGACCATGGACTGCCTCTTTTCATTGGAATTTGCTGTGGGAAACAAAGGAACAGCCCTTTGTCTAAAGAGCCAGCTGCCTAGTTTCCCAGCAGAAGGCCTCTCAGCACTCCCAGACATGGCCACCACCAAACCAAGCCAGCTGCCCTTCAACAAGCCAAGGACTAGGTTCCCAGCGGACCCAGCTGGAGCTCTCCTCCCCCCTTTCTCCTTAGGCCCTTGGCTAGATCCAGACAGCAGGTACCCACTCCTTTCTCAGCTCTTCCACAGCATCCAGTGGCACCTGAGGTGCCCAAGAGCCTGAGAACCAGACAATCGTGACCTCGTCGCAGGCAAGGGAACCACCAAGACTGTTCCATGCATTCCCTGGGACCCCAGGCCGAGCTCCCCCATCCTGAGGCAGTGTCCTGCAGCTTCTCACAGCCCCCTGACACCCACCTGGTGGCAACTTGGGGTGAGCTAGTTTAAACTCCCTGCCTCCTGCCTCCCCCAGTGGCCTGAGCCCTGGGGCAGATGCAGGATACCTTTAACCAAACAGACTAATATCCAAAAATATATATTTAAAAAAACTCAAGAAGCTAATCACCAAAAAAGCAAACAATACAATCAAAAAATGAGATACAGAATTAAACTGAGAATTCACAACAGAAAAATCTTGAATGGCTGAGAAACACCTAAAGAAATACTCAAGCCCTTAGTGATAAGAGAAATGCAAATCAAAGTGAACCTGAGATTCCACCTCACCCCAATCACACTGGCTAAGTTCAAAACCTCAGGCAACAATGCATGTGGGCAAGGATTTGGCAAAAGAGGGACACTTCTCCATTGCTGGTGGATTGCAAACTGGTACAATCACTTTGGAAATCAATCTGGGGGTTTCTCAGGAAAGTGGAAATAGATCTACCTGAAGACCCAACAATACCATTATTGGGAATATACCCAAAAGATGCCTAGGGGCACATGTTCTACTATGTTCATAGAGGCCTTATTTATGAGAGCCAGAAGCTGGAAACAACCCAGATGTCCCACGACACAAGAATGGATACAGAAAATGTGGTTCATTTACACAATGGAATACTACTCAGCTATTAAGAGAGAGGACATTCTGTGTTTTGCAGGCAAATGGGTGGGACTAGAAAATATCACCCTGAGTGAGGTAACTGAGACCCAAAAGGATATGCATGGTATGCACTCACTAATAAGTGAATATTAGCTCCCTCTTCCCAAAAATAGTACAGAATACCCAAGATACAGTTCACAGAACTCAGAAATGTCAACTAGCTGTGGAGACAAAGTGAGGATGTCCCAATAACCCTTGGGAGGGAGAAAAAAGCAATCACAAGTGGAGAGGAAGGGAGGACCTGGGAATGAAAGTTGATGGGTGGTTGTGGGGAAAAGGGAAACCTGATCTGGCATTGAGTGAGGGAAAAGTACTGAAGCCCTGAGGGGCAGGAGAAAGAATGGAAACAGGAAACCTGGTGAGATAGGAGGTTATAGGGATCCTCCAGAATGCACCATAGACCTGGGAGGTAAGAGACTCTCAGGACTCAAAGGGAGGGAACTTAAATGAAATGCCTGACAGTAAGGAAAGGGAACTTATAGAGTCCACCTCCAGCATGAAGACAGGCCATCAAATGAGGGAGGAGGCTGCTATCCTACAGTCAAAACTCTGACCCATAATTGTTCTGTCTGAAAGAATTACAGGGATGGAAATGGAGAGGAAACTGAAGAAAAGAAGGTCCAGTGACAAGCTCAAAGTAGGATCCAACTCAATGGGAGGTCCCAAGGCCTGACACTATTACTGAGACTGTGATGTGCTCACAAAAAAAAGGGCTATCATGACTGCACTCCAGAAGACCCAACAAGCAGCTGAAAGAGTCAGATGCAGATATTTGTACCTAACCACCGGACAGAAGCTGCTGACCACTGTGGTTGAGTTAGGGAAAAGCTGAAAGAAGCTGAGGATGAGGGTGACCCTGTGGGAGGACCAGTAATATCAATTAAACTGGACCTCTGGGGTTTCTCAAACACTGGACCACCAAACAGGCAGCATACACCAGCTGATATGGGGCCCCCAACACATATACAGCAGAGGACTGTATATCTGTGTTCAATCAGAGATGATGCAACTAACCCTCAAGTGACTGGAGGCCCCAGGGAGTTTAGAGGCCAGCTGGGGTGGTGAGTGGTGGGTGGGGACATGTCTTTAATCCCAACACTTGAGACCCATAAGAAAGCAGATCTATGAATTAGAGGATAGTCTAGTCAACAGAATGTGCTTCAGACAACCAGGACCATACAGAGAAACCCTGTCTGATCCAATACAAACAAAAACAAAAAACTAAAATCCCCCCAACCAACCAACCAAACAGACAAAAAACAAAAGTAAACAAAACAAAACAATATACAGTACAACAGGTGTAGGAGTTTGGCCACAGCAGACAAAAGAGCATGTTTTGCCAAATAGAGTAAGCCCTCCTCAGCTCTCTGGGGGCCAGAGACCACTGGGTGCCTTATCTTGTGACCACCTGATAAGTAGTCCTGCTGCTCAGCCCACCACCACTGCCATTGGTGGAGGAGAGCAGAGGGCTATGGGTAGGAATGTAGACCTTAGAGGAATGAGAAGCAATTGTGATTGGACATCCTGTATGAAATGCCCGAATATTAATAAAAACACTTGGGGAAAATTAACATACAGCCATTTTTTTGATATCCTAAAATGACCCATTGGAGTCTTATTGGCAGAATATTGTATGTAGATCATGTTGGGGAGAACAGACCTCATGAAGTATAAGTACATAGATAGTAGATTATATTTACATGTTTTCACATTTCCATGAAATATCATCTATCACATTTAGATCATCTCTGTTTCTTCCCTGAAAAAAAAAAAAGACCCTTAAGTTTTGCATGTAAAATTTATATTTTTTAAAATTTTGTGTAATTATTTCTTCCTTGGTCCAAAATAGCAAATGACATTGTTCCTTAATTTCTAACTCCAATTAGATACATATGAATTAATTTTTCATATTGAATTTCTACTGTACAATCTTGTTGTACATTATAAGTTGAAGGAAAGATTTCATTCTTGGTAGATTAACTTAGATTTCCTATATACATGTTTGTGTCATCTATAATGTTTGTCATGTTTCTTCCTTTTAATTCTATTAAATACTTCTGTTTTCTTCTCTTAAGTTGTGTTTGATGCTCCTTAATTACAACTTTATTGCTTCCGTTGAGCTCGCAATTATTACTGTCCACTTTAACAAAGTGATTTCTCCAACTGTACTGAAATACTTGATGAGTAGAATTATTAGATAGCAAGAGCATATCTCCCATTCATCCCTCTTGTCCTTTAAAATATCAATACTTAATTCACTTACCATTAAATTTTTTTATTGTATATATTTTTTCCATTATGATTTTGGATCAGTTATTACATTTTATTTGTTTAAGAATGCTATACATAAAACATTTTCTTTTATATTTATTTGTTTTTTTCCTTTGATGCTGGTATTTTTCCTTGATTGCTGATGATATGTTTCCCACATTCTTTATTTCTCTTCTGAAAAAAATCTGGATACAGAACCTATTATGATTTCTTTTCAAATTCTACAGTATTTAATAACCTTTTTTCTCACTGGCACTATCTTAGAGAGACATCCAACAGCCCTATTATGAAGCTATCAGCAGACCCCTCTCTTCTGTAAAATATTTATAACCTTTGGATATGACATATGTAAACTTTCTGAAATTTATACTACATTTATTTGTAGTTTTGTATCTGTAATTAGTTTTTGGAGCATTCTTAATTTTTGTTGTTTCAAATGTTTTTTGTATGTTTTTATTTTTTCTTGGTATGGCTATTCTGGACCTTTTTGGATGATAGTTTATACTTTGATGGAGAGATTTTCACCTTTAAGCTTCATTTCTCACAATTTAGGACTCCTTATCTCTTCCTTTCTGTATCTCACATTATATAGTATTATTTTACTGTCTCTCTGTGAATTTAATTCTTCTGATTAGAAAAGGTGATTTTTGGTTTTCTGATTTTTTTTTCTTGATATGTGTACATCAGTGATGACTTCCCAGATCCTGATTTAAAAGAAACAGGAAAAAATGTAACTGATCGTAAAATGTAACTGGTCATTGATTTAAATTTATACTTTCTTACACATATTTGAGTCTAAAAGTAGTGAAATTATCGTTTTTTCTCTTATTCGCTGCATACTTCCCAATACACAGGCAATGCATCGTGACTCCTTGCTAAGTGAATGAAATTCCTTTAATCATTGAAGATTGTCCATTAATATTATTAGTATCTATTTGTCATATGGATGAAACTAAGTAGCAGCACTATCATCACACTGACTATATTTGAAAAGCCTTTGAAGTTGTGACTGAAATAGGGATTTTTGTTTAATATATTTTCTCTATTAATTATAAATTTATGGAATAATTTTCTTGACAATAGTTCAGTTTGGAGAACAGGCTTTCAAGGTTTTATGTTTATTTTTTATAATAAAATTGATAACTATGAAACTATAGATGTGTCTTAGAAGGTGACTCCTCACTCTCTAGAGACTAGGTTGAAATAAATAGACATGCTGTGGCATAGCCTTCTGCAGATCACAGCAATGAGCAATTTCAAATGCCTTTTCACAGTCTCAGTGCATAATCCTTGGTGAGCTGAATGGGAGCCAGTGAGCAGAGAGCCACACTAATCAATTCCATATAAAATCTGTGCTCGTGAGAATTCTGAAAAACCACATGAGGGTCTTCCTTACAATGTACTCCTGATTCCGTAATTGCAACCTTCTCTGATGCTGCAACTCCCGCCAGTTTCCAGGGAATAACTGAAATGACAAGCTTCCCCAATCAACTGATCAGAATACTAAAACTGCTTTCCAGGGAAATGGAAATCCAGGCATGAACCAGTCAAATAGAAGTCTATTGTTTGGCTATATTTTTAGTCATATACAGACAACAAACTGCACTGTGATGCTCCAAAATTGTGTCTTGTAAATAAGTTCCTTTTTCTAAAACTATGTGCTTTTAACCACATGAACAGTGGAATAATTGTAGCTATATTAATGTAATAAAAAAGAATAAAATAGGCAACTATGTTTTAATACAGACAAAACCAATAAATTAGAATTATTTACAAAACTTCTGACTATATTCAGAATTTGGTTTTGTAAATATGTTTTGGTATGTGGCTTTTAAAATCAATCTAAAATTTTTTACAGGAGTGACAAAGAAGGAGAAGTGAATATTAATTTATATCTATTAATTCATAGTCCTGTTGCAATGACTACTTCAAAGTTTAAGAATATTATAGGAAAATAATAATTAATAATATCTTGTTACTCAGCACTCCAAAAATATTAATTTAGATTTTAACAGATATGACTAATGTTCTTCTTTCTTATTTATTACACAGGATACTTTTTCAGACTGATACTCATTACTGTAGAAATACATGATTACAGTTAAAATGTTCTTAGTACTGATATCTTCCCACAAAGCAGCATGACAAATAAAATGTCTGTTTTTCATGATTTAATTACATATATATATACACACATATATGTATATATATACATATTTATATAAGATCAATTTTATTATAAAAATCTCAACAAATAGATGATGACATGGGTAAAATTTACAATTCTTATGTTTAGAAATTTGAATTTTTCCATAAAGATTTAATTTTATAACAACATGGAGGTTACAAAATTAGTTAATATAGTCCAAGTATTTAGTCTTTTGAAATAAGAAATAAAAGCTATTTTTTTCTTTTTCTTTTTCTTTTTTATTATTATTTTTTGATATTTTATTAACATTTCCAATGTTTCCCCCTTTCTAGGTCTCCACTTTGGAAACCACCTATCCCCTCCCCCTCCCCCACCTCTATGAGGGAATTCCACCTCCCACCCACCCGCCTACCCACTCCCATATTCCCACCTTGACATTCCCCTTTACTGGGGCCTCTCCTCCCCCTGATGGCCAACAAGGCCCCCCTCTGCCACATATCTGGTCCAAACCATGGGTCCCTCGATGTGTATTCTTTGGTCGGTGGTCCAGCCTCCAGGAGGGCTGGGGGGGGGTCAGGCCAGTTGACACTGTTGCTCCCTCCATGGGGCTGCAGACTCCCTCAACTCCTTCAGTCCCTTCTCCAACTCCCCCATTTGGGACCTCACTCTCAGTTCAGTGGTTACTGTAAAGTCAAACTTGGGTATTCCGAGCTTTTGGGCTAATATCCACTTATCAGTGAGTACATACCCTGTTCATTCTTTTGTGACTGAGTTACCTCACTCAGGATGATATTTTCAAGTTTCATCCATTTGCCTGAAAATTTCATTAAATCATTGTTTTTAATAGCTGAGTAGTACTCCATTGTGTAAATGTACCACATTTTCTGTATCCATTCCTCTGTTGACAGGCATCTGGGTTGTTTCCAGCTTCTGACTATTATAAATATGGCTTCTATGAACATAGTGGAGCATGTGTCTTTATTACATGTTGGAGCATCTTCTGGATATATGCCCAGGAGTGGTATATCTGGGTCCTCTTTTATGGCATCTGATTATAAACTGATTTTGAAAGAAATGTTCTGTACTGTGATTAGAGATATCAAAAGCATACATCCTATTACAAAAACAATGAAATCTCTTCTAGTATCATATTTCATCTTATTTATTCATATATGAAAATATATTAGATCTGATTCAGGGATTGCCCAAAGTAGTCATTGTAGTTTTGTAAGAATAACTAAATACTAGTTTGTGATTTATTCTCAATATTGAATTTAAGTGATATAGTTTTACCCATTTACTTTTAATGAAGAAAAAGTTCTAAATAAAATTTAAATAATTATTTCAACAGAACTAAGATGCATTTTAACCATAATAATTAAACAAGAATCTTTTAAAAAGTGTTTACTTATTTTATTCACTTTCTATCCCAATATGAGCTCACATTTTACTCCCATACACCCTCATGCAGAGCCCCTCCCCCTTACATAGCCTTCACCTCAGGATATCAGGTTGCCTTGCGGCAGGACTAGGCACCTCCTTTCCCAGTGAGACAAAACAAGGCAGTTCATTTAGTGAAATGGGATCCATAGGCATGCAGACAACAGACTCAAGGAGAACCCCAGCTCCTGTTACAGGAGACCAAGCTGCTTATCTGCTACATATGCACAGGGTACCTAGGTCTAGCCAAGCCATACTTACTCATTGGTGATTAAGCTTCCGGGAAGTCCCAAGTGTACAGGTTAGTTGACTTTTGGTCTTCCTGTAGTCCCTGTTCTCCTCAGGTTCCTCAGTCATTTCCCCAGGACTTATGGAGTTCTATCTAATATTTGGCTGTGTGTCTCTGCATTTCTTTCCATTGGCTGCTGACTGGAGCCTCTCAGAGCAGTGATGCTAGGTTTCTGTCTCTAAGCACAACAGAGAATGGTTAACAGTGTCAGGGATTGGTTCCTGCCCATGGGGTGGGTGTCAGTTAAGGGCAGTCATTGGTTACCCATCTCCTTTGTCTCTCTGCTCTGCCGTTGTCCTTACACAACTTGTAGGCAGAACATATTTTGAGTCAAAGGTTTTGTGCATGGTTTGTTCTCCTTATCTCCCCACTGGGCTACAGGAAGTGGCCACTTCTGGGTCCATGTCCCCCACTGCTAGGAATGCCAACTAAAGTTGCCTCATAGACCCCCTAGGGCTTCCCCATAACAGGTCTCTGGAATGTCTTAGAGATTGGCCCAACACCAACGATTTCCTTTCAATCTCCCTGGATCTTCCTACTGAGCTCTCCTCCCCATCCCCTCTCACAACTAGTTCCTTCTTTCTATGAATTCTACTATATATTTTGTTTCCTCTTCTAAGAAAGATTCAGCCATCATTATTTTGGACCTCTTTGTTATTTGGCTTCTTGGGGTATGCTAATTATAGCATGATTATCGTGTATTTTACGGCTAATATGCACTTGTAAGTTAAAACATACAATGCAAATCCTTCCATGTCTAGCTTATCGTACTCAGAAAGATATTTTCTACTTTTATCCATTTGTCTGTGACATTCATATCATTATTTTAACAGCCCGGTAGTATTCCATTGAGTAAATGAACTACATGTTTGTTATCCATTCTTCAGTTGAGGAACATCTAGGTTGTTTCCAGTTTCTGGCTATTACAAACAAAGCAGCTTTGAACACAATTGAGCAAGTGTCCTTGTGGGATCATGGATCATCCTTAGTTATAGGTCCAGGAGTGGTAAAGCTGGGTCTTGAGCTAGAACTATTCCCAATCATCTGAAAAACAATCAAAATGATTTTCAGAGTATTTGTACAAATTTGCACTCCCACCAGCAATGGAGGAGTGTTCCCTTGTTCTCTATACTAGCCAGCATGTGTTGTCCTTTGAGTTTTTTATCTTAGCCATTCATGTGGATATAAGGTAGAATCTCAGAGACATTTTGATTTGCATTTCTCTGATGACTAAGGACATTGAACATTTCTTTAGGTGTTCCTTGAGCATTCAAGGTTCCTTGGTTGGGAAAGCTCTGGTTAGATCTGTACCCCATTTTTTTTTTTATTGAAAGTTAAAATTTATTAAGCCATCATGTGCCAAATACTCAGGTTCAAATTAATTTCAAAATATATACAGGCATGTAATGAACTTAAAAATGAGAAAACTGGATTGGAAACTGCACAAAGCTACAAGTGACTGTTGGAACTGAATTGAGAATCAAGGTTATCATCTATTACAAACTCTTTTCCCTCAGAACCAACATTCAATTGATACATAATTATCTAGATATTTAAAGAAAAAAATTTAATTAAAAGCACTTGGTAACCCTAAGAAATTTGTCCATAAATTGAAATGATAGTAACCGAATCCATTGTTTTCTACAAATTAAGTTAATCTTAAGCAAAGTGACCTCAGTGACGGATACGTTTCATCATTTGGATGTTGGAGCTCTCCCACTAAGTTTTTACAAGCTGGTGAACACTGACAAACTATTTCTCCCACAGAACTGTAACCACACATTCCCAGACAGTATAAATATATGGTTGAACCAACATTAATACACATCACCATTTTATCAATTACATAATAAAAACAAATGATCAAGTATCCAATTATTAAGTTACATAGCTCAAAAAGCATATAAAATATTTCTGCTCAGTTCACTAGCAGATCCCACTTTTTCTTTTTTGCAAGAGATTGGGAAGAGAAGGGGAAATCATAATTCAAACAAGTTGTAAAACTTCTGATAGGTATGGAAACAAGAATTTCAGAAATTTTGATTAAGAATTGGTTAGCTACAACAATGTATCTCTACTTCTTAAAAATATTTACTAAATTAAAGAGCATACTCTACATGTTCTGCACAAGACAAAGGCAACATATTACTAAAAATATTTAATAGCCTCCTCTCGTTCTTTTTCAGGTCCTCCCTGTTAGGCTGCACCTCTGAGTGCAAACATTTAACTATAAGGCTTTTTGTCTGGAGACATTATTGAAGATATGTGCTTCTGTTACAAATTTGATTTTCTAATGGCAGTTTCCCAAAACAGCAGAAAATAAGACAGAGACATTAAATAATCAGCATAAGACTTAGTTAAAAAAAAAAAAAAAAAGTTGATGGCTAAGCAAACCTGACATATTCTGGTGTAAGTGTGGGAGATGTAAACAGAGTGAGCAGGCAGATAATGAGAAGCCCTGCAGTGTTTGAAATGACTGAAGGAATACACCATGGAAGGTCTAGAGAGTTCTTAGTTCCTGGAATTTGGTTCTGTATGATGCCAAAAATATATGATTATTGTGCTGGGTATTTTGGCACCTAATCCTTCTAAATTCCTTATAGACTAGCAATATTCTGGCACAGGAGTCCATTTAATGACATAACTCAATACCTTATTTTAGGAAAGTCAATTGGTACAAATAATAAGCACATTCTAAATGCTGACCAGCAAAAATCTTTTGCTAAGTGTCCAAACATGTTGATCATAGCCCAAATATAGAGGTTGCAATTCTATCAAGCTTGAGGCCTGGTAAAACTGGTTTTCAATATTCCCATGGAGCTTCAGTAGCCTTATTCGGTAAGCAGACACATTGGATAGTTACGTATGACAAATCAGGTCCCATCTGAAGTTCCATTTCCAAGGCACTGGCATCAGGCACCCCAGTTTTATTGAATACAACAGTTATTTATATGACCATTGGAATCCTTGAAGTGGAGCCGCATTTTCGGATGGTACTTCTCCAGATACAGAAGTTGCTTGCTGTTAAAAGTTCCGTGCTGCTTTTGTCTTATGAATTGTACTCATCTTCATATTTCATTCCACCTTCAATTAATGCTAGGGCAACAAGCACCGGAACTCTGCCAAGGCCTGCGACACAATGGACAGCAATATAGCAACCAGTTCTTCACGAAACTTAATCTTCACAAGACTTAACCAGTCATCAACAATCTGGTTGGATGGTGGTGTACCATCATCAAAAGGCCAGTCAAGAACACGAAAGCTTTCTTTCTCCACAAGAGTAGTGTCATAAGTAAGATGCTTCACATACTCTTACTATTGTGGTAACTCCATACTTCTTAAGTTCCTCTATAAATTTGTTTAAGGCCGCATTGGTTGGATTGTGTGTAATAAGAAATCTCATGTTCTTGTATGTGACTTCCACAGGAGCAGGGCGGTTCATTTGAGCCATGTTAATTTAGTTAAAAAAAAAAAAAAAAAAAAAACCACCCAATAGGGTTATGAAAGAATTAAAAATTGAATAGAGAAATGATTCAAAACAAAAAAAAAAACAAAGTAAAACAAAAACAACCTGAAGTCTATGTCAATATTCAATATACTCCACTTGAAATTCTCAGTGCTTTGAGTATGAATTGGGAGAAACGGGCAATGAAATGAACCTCCTAACAAGAAGAAGTGATTCTTCAATCCAGTAATACTGAGGCAATACAAAGGAAGTGCACTGAGGTTTACTCCATCTAGGTCTGAGCACTTGTAAAATGCTCTGTAGATTTCAATTCAACACGCCTGTGTCTAGGTTATCCACCCCTATGGGGGCTTCTTGGTGGAATAGTAATGAATGTCTACAGTTCACTTGTCTGCATAGAGGTCGTGCTGTGCCTGGCAGTAATCTCCACTACCTTTCAGAAACTCCATAAATGTGTGACCGAGAACACCACAGAACTGAGGAATATGTCTACTCATTTAAGATTGTGGCCTAATCATACAGCCGGTCCCAAGGCGGTGCAGGCTGCGATGCAGGCGGTGGGGGCAACAGATGACCATGCAGTGAGCTGCCCGAGGAGCGTCGCCAAGCCGGCCACAGCACAGAGCCAAGGTGTGCGCCCAGTGTACCTCATTTTTTAATTGGATTATTTGGCTTGTTGGAATCTATATTCTTGGGTTCTTTATATATTTTGGAAATTAGTCCTGTTTCAGATGTAGAGTTGGTAAAGCTCTTTTTCCAATCTGTAGGCTGTTGTCCTACAGATTGTCTAGACTGTAGTCTTAATGGATGTGTCCTTTGATTTACAGAAATTTTTAAATTCATGAGGTCCCCTTTATTTATGGACCTTAGTGCCTGAACCATAGGTATTCTGTTCAGGAAATTGTCTCCTGTATCAACAAGTTCAAGGCGATTCTCCACTTTCTGTTCTATTAGATTTAGGGTATCTCATTTTATGTTGAAGTCTTTGATGCATTTGGACCTGAATTTTGTTCAGGATGATAAATATGGATCTATTTTCATTCTGTACATGTAGACATACAGTTACCATCTAGTATCATTTTTTGAAGACTCTCTCCCTTTTCCAATGTACGGTTCTGGCTTTTTTTGTTAAAAATCAAGTGTCTAAAGGTATGTGGTTTTACTTCTGGATCTTCAATAAGATTCCATTTTCTATCCCTATTATTCTTAGATTTGGCATTTTTGTAGTGGCACATGTTTCCTGGATGTTTTGTGTCATGAACCATTTAGATTTTGCATGTTCTTTGACTGATACACTGATTTTTTTTCTTTTTTATCTTCTATGCCTGAGATTGTCTCTTCTATCTCCTGTATTTTGTTGGTGATGCTTACATCTGTAGTTCCTGTTCTCTTTCCAAGGTTTTTGATCCCCAGGATTGCTTCAGTTTGTGTCGCCTTAGATGCTTCTATTTCTCTTCTCAGGTTTTTGACAGTTTTCATTATATACTTCACATGCTTGTATGTATTTTCCTATATTTCTTTGTATTTATTTGATTTATCTTTTAATGCCTCTACTTGTTTGAACATATTTTACTGTATTTCTTTAAGAGATATACTAATTTCTTCTTAAGAAGCCTCTATCATCTTTATAGTTTGGATCATCTTCTTGTAATTCAGTTTGATTACAATATCCAGGGTTGGCTGTGTAGCAAGATAGCTGGGCTCTGGTGGTGCCATAGTGTCACTGGGACTTGCTAATTGTGTTCTTATATTGGCCTTTAGGCATCTGGTTTTTCCCGGTGTTAGCAGGATGATCTTGATGGGAACAGGACTTTTAGGAAAGGTGTGGGGAGCCAGACAATGGAGGTCAGTGTCCCTGATGCTGCTGGCTCTGCATCAGACACACTCCACTGGCAAGGGTTTGGTGGAGCAATGTTCCAAGCTCATAGTTCTAAAGATTTCAACAAGCCTCCACAGGGAAGCAGGGCACTCTTGGGATTCTCAATGGCTCCTCAGGACTGAAGAGTGAACTAAGAAATAGACAAAAGGGTTCAGGGAACCATCCAGCTATGTCCAGGGTAGACCCAACTGGGATGGGCCCAGTTTCTCTTTTTTATAGCCTATAAAAATGAAATGAAGATAGGGAGATACTAGGAAGAAAAAAATGGAAAGTAGCATTAAATAAAAATGGATTCTGAATATTTCCTAAATCATGAGGATTATCCTGTACCTTTATCATGCACTCAGTGTGATATCAAATACTTTTCTTCATTTGACCTAGAAAAAGAAATCCTTATTTAATTGTCAGAATTTTCACAATTACATTCAAAGTAACAAGAGATTATGAAATTTGAGTAATTGGTCAAGGCTATGTGTCTTTGACAAAGACTAAAATTAAGCCACATAATTTGAATAGTGTTTGAATAATCTATAGTGTTATTGTTACAATGCTTAGATCCCGAGCTCCACATTCAGCACTATCTTTCTATTTTACTTTTACTTTATGCCTGACTGTCTTTTATTCATAACAAATTTACTAACCGCATTTGTTCCATAGATGTTGTACTCTTAAAAGTTTCAATATTATTCCTGCAAAAACAAGTAGAGTTTTATTTTAAATGAAATTTTTTAACAAAAATTTTTATAATCACTAAAACATATATTGGTGTTGAAATTATTTATTCTTCTATTTCTTCAAATATTCCACAATGCAATGGTGAAAATCAAAGTCATTCATTTTTTCTTTCTTATACAGCTTATATATGCCAAGGTACCAAGTCAGACATTGATTTCTACCTCTATTCATTCACAACTCTTCTCTAAATCTGCTAGAGATTGGACTTCCAGTGACTTGATACTTGGCTGCAGAGTCTTCTGTTTCCTGTCCAGCAAATTTCTGTAGTATTGATGAAAGCTGACACAACAACACAGCTGTCTTTGTCCAGTGTGAATGTCTGAACCAGTCATTATTTACCTTGTCTAAAACACTGAACAGTGGCATTACTATAATAACCCATTTTCTGTACAAAGATGCTGCTGCTTAGTGGATAATGGGTTATACCATGTGTAAATACTAAGAGATTAGAATAATTGGGACTTTACAAGTGTCTTGAGAGTATGGATATGAGTGGAGGCTTCAGTTCCTTGTATGCCAAATTAACGAAAAATAGATATGGGAACATGAACCTATGAGCCAGAGAAGACTATTAAATGGAATAAATGAGAATATAGATCAATTTTATATTACGTCATCATATCAAATTACCTTGTAAACATTGGTTATTGAACCTGATAAAAAGAGACCTTAAAAATGTATATTTTGTTGTAATTTGTCTGGTTACAAGAGAAAAAAAACACAGTCACAGAGGGGAAAAATAAACCCCAAAATCCTACAACTGAAAATATTTGCTATGGGTTAATAATATTCTCAGAAAATGAATGTTCGTAAGTTGATTGTATTGAAAAATACCAATAAATATATAAGTATTTAGGCAGAGAACATTATGTTCTAGAATATTAGATCTGATGGATTTATAACAGTGAAACATGACAACCAACCATTCCATTAACATGGATAGAATTCTAGGTATGAAGATAGCAATCATGCCAAAGTTCTTATAGGCATCATATAACAACTGTGACAAAAGACCATTTTCAGATACAGCCTAAGGGCTGTAATTACTTTTATATAACACTAAGTCTCAAATACACACACGTCATTCACTTTCAAACTCATTCAATTTGTGCAGTCAATTTTTATGAAATTTCTCCTAGAATTTATCTGATCAATGGTGCAAATAACATTTGTCCCACTTGAACTCTTTTTTTAATGTATTTATTTTGTGATTTGTAGTTGTTTTTGTTGGCTAGAGTTCTCAGAGAAGATAAAGCCCCTTGAGAAAAGGCTTCTATAAATCTTATAGGCAAGCCTGGGAGGCATTTTTTTAGTTAGTAATTGATGTGGTATATGGCTTGTATTACACCTAGATGGCAGTACTGAGATATTTAAAAATGCTGGGTGAGCAAGGTATTAGAAACAGGTGAGGTAAATAGTATCCTCCATGATTTCTGCTTCATGTCCTGTCTCCAGGTTTTTCTTTTGAGTTCCTGATCTGACGTCCCTCAGTGAAGAATTATGGTCTAAGAGCTGTAAGCCAAGGAAACCT
>CM052716.1:61130748-61166879 GCA_028551405.1 Uromys caudimaculatus
ATAAAGACACATGCTCCACTATGTTCATAGCAGCCATATTTATAATAGCCAGAAGCTGGAAACAACCCAGATGTCCCTCAGCAGAGGAATGGATACAGAAAATGTGGTACATTTACACAATGGAGTACTACTCAGCTATTAAAAACAATGACTTAATGAAATTTGCAGGCAAATGGATGGAACTTGAAAATATCATCCTTAACGAGGTAACTCAGTCACAAAAGAAGGAACATGGTATGTACTCACTAAGTGTATATTAGCCCAAAAGTTCATAATGCCCAAGTTTCACTTAACAGTAACTGCTGGACTGAGACTGAGGTCCCAGATGGAGGAGTTGGAGAAAGGACTGAAGGAGTTGAGGGAGTTCACAGCCCCATGGAGGGAGCAACAGCGCCAATGGGCCTGATCCCCCCCCCCCCCGTTCAACCAAACAATACACATCTATGGACCCATGGTTCGGACCACATATGAGGCAGAGGACGACCTTGATGGCCATCAGGGAGAGAGGAGAGGCCCTTGGGCCTGAGGGTGTTAGAGGCTCCAGTAAAGGGGAATGTCAAGGTGGGAATGGGGGATTGGTGGGCCGGTGGGTATGAGGTGGAATTCCCTCATAGAGGTAGGGATTGGGAGGGGATAAGGGTCTTCCAAAGAGGATACACAGAAAAGGGGAAACATTGGAAATGTAAATAAAGTATCAAAAAAAAATAGAAAAGAGTTCTCAACAATAAAAGAACTTCTGGGGGAATTGCTATACCACACCTCAAGCTATACTATAGAACAATAGTGATAAAAACTGTGTGGTAATGGTACTGAGACAGACAGTTTGATCAACAGAACAGAATTGAAAAACTAGAAATCATCCCATAAACATGTAGACACTTAATCATTGATGAGAAGTTGAAACCAGACAGTGGAAAAAGAATTCATATTCAATAAATGGTACTGGTCTAACTGTCTGTTTACATGTTGAAGAATGCAAATTGATCAATATTTATCACCTTGTAAATAGGTCACGTCCATGTGGATCAAGGAGCTCTACATAAAACCAAATATATTATATCTAATAAAAGAGAAAGTGGGAAATAGCCTCAAACATATTGACACAGGGGAAAATATCCTGAACAGACCACCAATGGCTAAGGCTCTAAGAATAAGAGTTGACAAATGGGACCTCATGAAACTGAAATATTCTATAAGGCAAAGGACACTGTCAATAGGACAAAACAGCAGCCTACATATTGGGAAAAGATCTTCACCAACCCTACATCTGATTGGGTGTTAATATCCAAAATATACATAGAACTCAAGAAGATAGGCTCAAACAAACAAAAACCAAACAAAACAACAACAAAACACACACACACACACACACACACACACACACACACACACACACACACACACACACAATTTAAATATGGAGTACAGAGCTAAACAGAGGAATTTCAATGGCTGAGAAACATTTTTAAAATATTCAACATCCTTAGTCATCAAGGAAATAAAAATCAAAATGACTCTGATATTCAAACTTACACCAATCAGAATGGCTAAGATCAAAACCTCAAGTGATAGCACAGTCTGGCTAGGAGGTGGAGAATGGCATACTCCTCCATTGCTGGTGGGATTGAAAACTGGTACAACTACTCTGGAAATCAATATAGTGGTTCCTCAGAAAATTGGAAATAGTCCTACCTGAAGACCTAGCTATACTGCTCCTGGACATATACCCAAAAGATGACACACCATACCACAAGGACATATTCTCTACTGTTTATTACAGCCTTATTTGTAATATCCAGAAGCTGGAAACAACTCAGATGTTCCAGAAAGGATACAGAAAATTTGTTCATTTACACAATACTATTCAAAAAGGAGGACATCATGCATTTTGCAGGCAAATGAATAGAACTAGAAAATATCATCCTGAGTGAGATGCCTCAGACCCAAAGGGACATGCATGGTTTGTACTCACGGATATGTGGATATTAGCCAAAATGTTTAGAATAACTATGATGCAACTCAAAGACCTTGGAATCATAACAAGAAGGAAGGCAAAGAAAATAATCATGGGATGCAGATGGACAGAGGTACCTGGGTGGGCGAAGGGAGGGGTAGGCTAAAAGGTGGAACAAGATCAGGTATGTGGGGAGATAGAATAGAAACCCAAAAGGCCAGGAGAATGAATGGAAATATGGAACAGTGTGGGGTGGGCAGCAGGGATAATGTCTAAAACGTCCCAGGGACTGAGATATGAGAGGCTACAGGGACTCAATGGGGATAACCTTAGCTGAAATGGCCAAAAGTGGGGAGATGGAGCCTGAAGACACCACCTCCAGTAGATAGACATGTCCTTCAACTGAGGCAGGGTCTACCCTCCCATCAACATTTTTCACCCAAAGTTGTTCCTGTCTAATGGAAATGCAGGGACAAAATGGAGCAGAAACAGATAAAAAGGCCACCCTGTGGTGAAGAACTTGGGGAAGGAAAGACCAGGAAGTGCAGAATCTTTTGGATTATAAATAAATAAAATATTTTAATTTTTTAAAAAAGAGGGAAAACTCTCAGAAAACAATGGAGTAACTCATAGATATTTCACAAAGAAAATCTCATAATCAATTCCAAGAAATTTCAGAGTACAGTATCTCAGAACTGAATCTAACAATAATGCCTTTAAAATGTAAGGCTAACAGAAGGAGAAATGAGAGAAGCTGAAACATACACATGGGACTAATTAAATGGACAAAAAGTCACATCAAAGATCATTAGCTGAAAATATTTGGGGAAAAGATACGCACAGCCCTGGAATACTAGATTTCACCTAATGGGTAATAAGTGGTGGGGTTGAATGATAGAATACCTATTTTCATTCACATTATAAAATAAAGACAAAGAAAAGAAAAGCCAGCCATCTCATGGTTCTGAAAAGAAATTAGATACTAGAAAGACTATATTGGATATATTACATTAATTTAGCCAAAATAATTGATATATTAATTTGGTTGAAAAGTCTAAAGAAAAATTATTTTGATAACCAAACTTACTTAATGTTGGCATAGGAAAAATGAATTTGGGACAGATGTTGAGGGATGAATCATTACTGTTAGGAGATAAATTTGGAACAATATTCATCTTTTCTTTGATGTTTTGATTGTTTTTTTGCTTAATTTTTTACTAAAAGAACAGATAACAACTGAAATGAAAATTTCCACAATGGTACACAATCGATGTTAATTTATATTATCTATGCTAACTCTATTTCAACCTGAAGTTGTTAAATGAGATGAAAATTAATTCCACAAATCATTCTATGACACTAATTTTATGAAACTTAATTTATGTAGCGTAAGGGTCCATGATTCCCCAGTCTCAAATAGTTTGTAAACACAAAGAGTATTTTATTCTGCAGAAGCCCAGAATGCTGGAGTCTCCCATTAACAAGATAGACAAACAAGTGAGCTCACAGGCCTGATTTAAAGCACATTTCGGTATTCTATCTTAGGTCACTTTTATCTTGTTCCATGTCTTAGGACATTCCATTACCAGGGCATGGATGTAGGGGTGACTCTGATGCTAAGGTCCTATTTCCCAATTGGACATTGATCTGTCAGTAAAGATGCCATGGATCAATTGCAAGGTGGAAGGAATAATCAGGACTTCCAGGTCCCGGAGGCAAGTAGAGAGATTCAAGGAGAGGAAGAGAGTTCACCAGGCTAAGAAAAGAAAAAAACAAACAAACAAACACAAACAAACAAACAAACAAGCAGCCATGTGAGATCTTGGGAGGAGTGGTTGGCTGTGCCCACTCCTACAGGCAGGAGGTTGGATATGTTTAGGAGGGACTGCATATAACTGAGCAACTAAAGTATACGGCAAGTGGAGAGGTACAGAAATAAAAATATTAATAAGTGTACATTTTTCCAGGTGGGTGATAGTCGTGTGTAGCAATTGTGACATAAGGAATGTTGAAATTGAGCAGTGTGTGTGTGTGTGTGTGTGTGTGTGTGTGTGTGTGTGTGTGTGTGTGTGTGTGTGTGTGTGTGTTTTATCCAAGGAATCAAGGGAAGCTGGGTGGGGTCTGGTAGCACAGCCTATTCCTGGATCTTAGGAGGGGTACCAAAAGCTACATGCAACAGAGGGTTCAAACCGTGGAAGGTTCGAACCGTGGAAGGCAAAAGTCCACTATTAATTTAGTAATTCTCTCTCTTTCTCTCTGAGACACACACACACACACACACACACACACACACACACACACACACACACACACACACACAGTGATATAAGTCAAGGAAGAGGGGAGAATTGGTTTGCAGAGTGGAAACATTATGTGGGAAACTTGAACAAAGGAAGACAGAGCCTCAGCTCACAGATGATGGGATCCCCTGATGTGAAGAGACTCGCTGCTCAGGGGATGACAGAGAGAGGGAGACAGTAAAAGCTGCTGGCCTCCAACAAGCAAATGATAGAGAAAAGTGAGATTTAATTATTTTCAAGGTAGAAGGAAGTATAAACATAATTGTTTAAATGTTCTTAAGTATACAGAGATATTAAGCTCCACAGGAGGGAGAAGTTAGTATTTGATCATCAGCAACAAAATGCTTTAGAGAAGATTTTAAAAGGTCTTGAACGGACAATACTCAAATGCTTTGAACATGGGCTCCATGAGAATTCTGGAATCATTTATTCTGGTATGACAGATTAGAAGCCTAACAATAGTAAGCAGAAGGGAATTTAATGAAAATTAATTACAGAAAAATAAAAATATTGAGGAATTCGATCTTAAAAATTAGATTAAATCCAGGGGATAGGGTGCCCAGCCTATCTCAGACAGTGGAAATTTAGGCCTTGAGAACTATATACAAAGAGACCCTGGAAATAGGCTCATACAGTAAGTACACAGAGATATTAAATAAATAATTTAGGCCTTGATATCATGAAAGCAGGGGACAGTAGAAGCACTGTCTCAGCAGATAATATTTGTTTAGATTGCTTTACTTGCTCTGAATTGCTTTAATCATCAAAATGAGTGTAATTTTGAGTTTGGGAGTTATATTAAAATTCCTCTGGGAGAGAAGTCAAGTTAAACATTTAATGATTTCTGGTTACTTGACCAAGGACATGCTATTTTGGAAGAAAAATCTCTGCATTTATGTTGTCAGGAAAGGAGAATTGGCACTGGACCCCTTCCAGAGTGATATGGATCTGTATGACAGGGGACACCCTCTGAAAAAAGATAAACATTTGAGAAAATCACACAGGACAGATAAATATTCATTGTTCAATCTTTCACATGGAGGCATACTTATTATAATTTGTTATAAATAAAATTAACTCATACAAAAGACAGTTTTCTTTCACCTGCTCAAACAAGATGCAAATTTTCAGCCCTAATTTCTGACAACCAAAATTTTAGTACCATGAAGCTATTGTGTGAGATTTATATATTACAAAATATACATCTTTTTCGAGATTCATTCTCAAAGACGTTGAACTGGCCTGCTTGGACACCTGCTTCCAGTTGCTGCCCAAAACAGCTTAGGCGATTGCGGTGAATTCCTGGTCATCTTGTCTCATTCAACCTTTCAGATGGATCCGGTCAGACTTCAGTCAAGCCCTGAGCCTTCTAAGAATAGAGAGACTGGGTAATAGATGCTAAAGCTGATTTCTTAAATCTAAAGAAATTTCCTAATTTTACTACTCCTCCCCACCTCTTTAAAGAGTTTTTCATCACCTTATTCAGCAGGAAGAAGTTATGGAGAGCTGTCAACCCAATTCCGTGAGTTTGGGGGTCAGGTAATAGATATTTTACAAATTATAGAAAAGTTGTCATTTTAAGAATAATTTGGGAATAGTCAAAATTTCAACAGAGAGGAAATATGTGGGATGGTTTACTAAATTTTATCCATGAACAAAGCATTGTGTAGCCATATTCTTAGTTGGTAGAAATCTTTATAACTGATGTAATATTGGATTTATAATTTCTTATGTTGGTACAGAATTTATTTTGATACTGATTTAATGTTTTCACTGATAAGAATTTCTTAAATTGATAAAAAAAATTTGAGACTAAAATTGTTACTCTTAAATAAGAATTGTGCCTACGCAACTCATTTAAGAATGCAAAGCTTAGACCCAGTCCTTCTAATAACTGCTATTACAAACTGTTTTTTAGATGATTAAATAATACCAATTTAGGCCAGGTAGAAAACTCATGGTTATGTTACATTCTGAATAAATTATAAAAAGAGTTTTTTGATGTGTTTCAATTAAAAATAGCTGAGAATAATCAGGGTTTAACAGTCCAGATTACCATATATATTTTATTTTCTCAAAAAACACAAGAAATCCACAGAATGTGTTATTTAATGTTATTTAATCATTTGACAATGAGAAATGTCTGCTCCTGACAGCAACCCTTTTTTGGTTTAAAGAAATCATTGTCGGGCAGTGGTGGCGCATGCCTTTAATCCCAGCACTTGGGAGGCAGAGGCAGGTAGATTTCTGAGTTCAAGGCCAGCCTGGTCTACAGAGTGAGTTCCAGGACAGCTGGGGCTACACAGAGAAACCCTGTCTCAAAAAACCAAAAAAAAAAAAAAGAAATCATTGTCACTGAAATGTAATGATATGCTTTGAAAAGTCATCTTAACATACCAGCTTTCAATTTTGTAGGTTATAATACATCACTGTGTATTTGTTTTTATAAGCAAACAAAATAAATTTCTAAGGAGACACCAAATTCTATTAACCTTATTCTTTTTGTTTGTTTGCTTGTTATTTTGTTTTGTTTTTTTGTTTTTGTTTGTTTGTTTGTTTTTTGAGACAGGATTTCTCTGTGTAGCCCTGGCTGTCCTGGAACTCACTCTGTAGACCAGGCTGGCCTGGAGGTCAGAAATCCACCTGCCTCTGCCTCCCAAGTGCTGGGATTAAAGGCGTGTGCCACCACTGCCCGGCAATCTTATTCCTTTGAGAAATAGTATATGATTTCTTTTCATTCATTTGATGACTGCTGTAGGGGAACAAATAGTCAAGCTCATGTACACACTTTCCAAGGAGAGTTGCTATTCCTCTCTTGTTTCCTAGTGAGGTAAATTTATCTCTGCATGTCTGACTTTGAGCCATATAACCCCTGTTGGGATTTGAAAATCCTTTCATAATAGTCAAAGGTTTATATGCATAGATTGAGAAAACTAACATGGTTCAGGGCAAAAAATACTAGGCTTGTAAAAGAAGAAATTGAAATGTATTATATATATTGGAATGTCCTTTGGTTTAGTTTGTTAATCTAATTATAACAGCATATTTGCTTATTACTAAATGCATAAGAAGTTTATAGCAGCATGTACTACAATTAAATCTATTTAAGAAAAAGAATACAAGTAAAGAACATTTTAACCTTTTCACTTGAAAATTAAATTTGACAGGCTATGTTAATCATAGCATGTGCTGCACAGAGTGTTCATTTTAGTGCCTGTTTTTGTTTCAGGCCTGCTAACATTTCTCTCATCTTTATCCTTCTTCTCTAGTTTATGAAATCTGCTTTATAGAAGTTAAGAAAAACCTGCAAACTATATCTATGATTGCCTTTTATTATTGTTTACCCCAAGTACATATTTTTTCCATCAGAACGATCATTTGTCATACAATATTGTATTTTATTTCTTTATGCAGTGTATCTACAATTTTATCCTTAACAAATCTGCTATAGTTAACTACATTTCCAACTCAGAAGATTAAATAGTCATTCTAATTCTGGCGCTTTTTAGTTTTCCTGTTATTTCTTAGCATATTTCCATAGTTATCATTTTTAACATCAACTTTCTTATAGTTAAATATATCATTGACCTTCCTGATATCTTCATTTTGAATGATAGTGAAAATCTCTACAATAATCTTAATGAATTTTGTATACTTAAAAATCAGAAGTCGGTCAGGCAATACAAGTCCTGATTTCAGTCTTTACCATGTCTTTGCCACCTTCTTCTCTCTCCACATAACAGTATATTAGTCCTGAATGTATTTACACAATGACAATATGGATATTCTATTTTTGTCAAGATAAAAAAATATGGATAGATTTAGATAAACATGTAAATCACTGCTTTTTAAAAAAACATGTGTGAGAAACATTAGTCAGTACTTCTCTGCACAAAAGGATACATCTACAGCATAGGAAAAGATGAAACTCCTCTCTACCTATTTATATGCACTCATCTTGTCTAAACCAGTCACAAGCTTATCACAAAACAAGGACAGGGGTAAAAAAAATTCCTGAAAGGACAGAGCTGCAGCAGTGCAAGTCAAGGATGGTGAAAGCATGCACACAGCAATTACTGATCATTGGACACTACAGTTTCCTGTCAGTAGGAGCAAATACATCAGAAATATTGTGGATATTTATTTTAATATTAAAAATATTATTTTTTATTAGAAATTCCATACAATGGTACCTTCCTTCTAAATGTGATTCAAAAAATTATTTTTTTATGATAGGGAGAACAACACTTGTTCAATCAGAAGATTTAAATATCAAAATTTAGCTAGGAATTCAAAGGTTGACACCAATTGTTATTTAAACCCACCCCACCCCTGACACTCACCACTCTGTGGTTTAATCATGGATCTGGTGCCAATAATAAAAGAATGAAATGAATTTTCCCCAAAATTATGACTTTCAAAGCCAGAGAGAATTAAATAACTAGTAAATACAAATGGAAGTTGCTATTGTTAATATTAGAGTTATAATGGAAGTTACTATTGATCATATTAGATTTACAGCAACTTAAACTTTTAATGGTGGGGTTGACTTAAGTGTGTAAACAAGGTCACAATTTTTGGCATTATATATGAAATAGGTCTTTGAAATGAAACTAACCATTAAGTAGTAATTTGTGTGTATGCATAAATATCCTCATAGAAGTAAGAAGGTACAAAGAAAGAAACAATAAATTTATTGCATTATAACTCATAATCAGTCAGTCCACATGAGTAGTAGTTTATTGTATCATGCCTTTTGCCATCTAAAAAAATTATATTAAAACAAATTGAAAAACAAAATCAAGGTCTGCCCTTAGAGTGACTCAGAAGGAAATAGCAAATGCTTTGATATGTTTTCTGAACTTAGGTGCACAATACTTGAAACAGAACCACATGCTCAATAAAAAGTTGCTACTTTGAGATGTAGAACTAAGTTCTTAATTTAAAATAAAGTGTCAGTGATGAGAAACTTACTACTTTTATTGTTTGTATTTTGATAAAAGTAGGAAAAGATGGAAAATTTTATGTGATCATAGCATAAAAGAAGAAATATTAATCTTGTTTTCAAACATTCAAAATACATCTATAAAATGAATATTTTTTATGTCTTCTAAAATTAATATTAAAATTAATACTTAATTGAAATGATGGAACATAGCATTTGGCTTCCTCTATATTTTCTTGTTAAGGATGATAGTGAAAGTAAATAGCTTACTTTCCATTGTTCTCAGTCATGTTGCTAACAATGTATAAGAAAATAAATACATGACCATAATAAAGAATATGAATTCATGAGAGGAGGAAGACTTAGGTTTTAGGTTTCGCATTATATATTTTTCTTGCTATTTAATCCATCATATCTTGTATAATATCTAATGTGGTATATGAACTTGATAAGTTCTGATAAAAGGGTGAAAGAGTTCATAATTCAAATCAAAAGTCACTTTGATTAGGGACATTTTCAAATATGTACAATATATCAGATTTTTCTTACAGAAAATGAATATGATTAAGAAACTATATATGTCTGATTTCTTGTTTTATTTTAGGGCATAAAGGTAAACCACATCACAAGAGATGGCTGCATATAAACATAAATTTCAATTATTTACCATTTCAAACTAAATATTGTGAAAATTAAAATTCTGGAAGTAGTCAAATTAGACCTACAATATTGAGTCAGCATTTAATTCTAACTGGTGGCATTTTGTCCATCATTCATTATTTGAGTGTGATACCTTCTAGTAAAACATATTTTTCATGATAAAAGAAAGGACATGTTAACTCCTTTGAAGTAGACTATTCTAACACAACAAATAAATTGACAAAAATTGTTCTTAAGTAATATAAAGGCAAGGAAAAATAAATTTCAGACCTGTATTATTATTATTATTATTATTATTATTATTATTATTATTATTATTATTACATTGCAGTCATTACATAGCCACACATAATTAACATTTGGACAAAATATATGTTATGGATCATAGAATGTGAGAAACTCCCAGGTATGTGAGAGACTCCCAGGACACAATGAAGATAATTTTAATCAAAATGCCCAATAGTGGAACCTAAAGAGACCACCTGCAGTAGATACACATGGCTCCTGTTTGAGATATGGGATCAGCCAACCAACTTCAAAATTCTTAACTCAGAATTGTTCCTGTCTAAAGTAAATGCAAGGACAAAAATGGAGTAAAGACTGAAGGAAAGGCCATTCATAGAGCTGCTTAAGTTGGAATCCATTCCACCTGCGGACTCTAAACCCTGACACTATTACAGATGCCATGTTGTGCTTGCAAACAGGACACTAACATAAGTGTCCTCTGATGGGTTCTACCAGAAGCATGTATGAGACAGATGCACATACTTACAGCTAATCATTGGACTGAGTTCAAGTACCCCTATGGAAGAATTAGAGGACATACTAAAGGAGCTGAAATGGTTTGCAACCCCATAGGAAGAACACTTCTACTACATATGCATGACAGACTGCCTTGTCTAGCCTCAGTGGGAAAGGATATGCTTAATCCAGAAGAAACTTGATGCCCAGGGAAGGGAGATGCTAGCATGGTGAGGTTGGAGTGCATCAGTGGGTGAGGGCATATCCTCTCAAATGCAAAGGGAATTGGAGATGAGCTGAAAAACTCCTGTAAGGCAGGCCAGGAAGAGGGGCCAACATTTGGAATATAAATAAATAAAATAATTAATAAAATTTAAAAATACAAGCTTTGTCAAAGCTCTCAGTCTCCATAAATGCATTCAGCTTTCATCTATAATATCCTATTTTTAATATGTCTAGAATCATTTCATTTTTGTGGGTCAAAGTCAGCATCATCTCCTGGAGTACCTTATCATGCCACCAGTCTAGATATTAAAACTGTTTATAGCATTTCAACACAGAATTTGCTTTTACTTTCAATATTTTAATCTTTTCAATAAGTTTAATCTTTTCATTTGTGATGTCTGATACATAATTATTTATGAATTATTATGCATAATTATTATTTATTCAAGTTGCCCACACTGTCAGTTATGTTGCTCATTAATGTAAAGCCTAATTCAAGGACACAATTTTGTTTCTGCAAAGTTCTCAGTAAGCATTAATTGAGTGAATAAAAAGGTGAATCTATTTGTGCATGATATAGTATGTTATACCTCACAGATGTCACATAATCTCTTGCCATTTGAGGAAGAAAAACAATTTAATTCACAACAGAAAACTCTAGTGATAAAACTCCCAGTTCTTGGTGAGTACAGTTTGCCATCTGTTTTTCTAAATTACTCAGCAAAGAATATTTTAAAACAAAATAATCTCACTTAACATCTGTTTGTTTTTATTCACACTCTGCTAAGTGATGGTTTCCTTAACTTTCATTTTTTGTCTTCAAACTCTGTGCTCAGAAGAGATTAAAGGATAATAAACTGTATTTCATCATGACCTAAGCATCATATTGAATATCTCATGAGCAAAATAATACTTGTAAATGCTTTTATATATGTGTTGATTATTCAGTTTTTACACCTGGGGAGTAATTCTACTTTTAATAAATGAATTATGAAATTATACAATTTTATATGTTCATTTCCATTTATTTTATATTATTGGTGAAATTATCAGAACATACTATTTCAAATTGAGGCATAAATGTCTGTTTTAATTTTAACCATATTCATAGCAAAATAATTTAGTCAATAATTTTTCAGTTCAGGTATTGTCATTGAAGAACAAGCATTTTCTCACAAATAAATTTGAAATATTTATGCTAAATTGAATTTAAAATGATATAATTTTCATCTTAGAGGACTCATTCATATGAGTCATTTATGATAATAATTAGCATATAATCATCCCTTAAAACAAGTCTGGTGTTGACAAGTATTATTAAACTGTTTTGCAAGAGAAGCTGGTTCAAAGAGGGGAGAGCTGTCAGGATAATGAAATCAGTAAGTGGGTCAGGCCTCCTGCTTCAAGTACCATACTCTAAAAGCCGCCAGAGCCAAATTCTTTTCTGTCCAATTCAAAAATGCAACATTTTGCGAGCTATGAATTTGTTCTCAGTTTAAATATGTCTTGTGCATGTTTTTGTCTGTTGAGATTTTTCTCTTTCAATAAAAAGTTTATACTCTTTTAATTTTTATTTATTTTTATTTTTATTTTTTTGGTTAGCCAATGAGTTTATTTGACTTAGTTATAAGATTACAGTTGGGGGATACAGGTTGAATAGCCTACCTCACTTTGAGTAATGAGTCACAGAAGCTGCATCCTTGAAGTGTCCCTCCTTATATGTTGGCAATTCTGCAAGTCACAAAGAGTTTTCTCTGGACATCTCAGCATCTGAGAATCTGAAAGCCATTCTGTCTCATATCTCCCCAGCAATTGTTTATTGCCTCTGTAACCTCAAGGAGGGACCCTGTGTTATCTTTTCAATTTCAGGAACTTCTTGAGATTTGTGAAGTGTTTATTTCCTCATTCTCATGAACCTCCCCTCTCTTTACAGGAATGTTACTGTATAGAAATTCCTGAGTCTTAAGGAGCCTGCTCCCAAGAGGAGAGTGTTTCAAGTATGAGGGAATTGATGTATAAGAGAAGTTTAGGGTCATTTGAAGCAGAATGCTTCAAGCCAGGAGAAAATGTGTTTGGGGTAAGGGGAAGTGAAATAATTTGTAATCTGAGCATGGATAATCAACCATAGCTCTTCATGAGACATCTGAATTTTTTTTTTTTTTGATGCTTTATTTACATTTCCCATGTTTCCCCTTTTCTAGGTCTCCTCTTTGAAAACCCCTTATCCCCTCCCCCTTCCTGCCTCTATGAGGGTATTCTACCTCCCACCCACCCAGAAATGCCAGGGTTTTGTGCTCACAGTGAATTCACTGACAGGTGTTACCAGAACAACTTATCAATTGCTTTTAACTTCTTGACAATGAGGTGGTTGTTACAGGTTCTCAAGAGATTATTTGAACCAAAGGAAGGGATTACCTGGTGATTGGAAGATGACAAGTCTTCAACCAAGAAGTCACACTAATACCTGTTTTGGCAAAAATCAAGAAACATGTTGCTTTTTTGCTTTTGCATTGACCCTTTCTTCTGGCTGCAAGCTTTTGACATAAGCTTCTATGATAAGAGATTGTACATTAGTTAATACCTAATTAAAATTCATACTAATTTAAAAAAAAAACAAGTCTGGTATCTTGTAAAGTATTTAGTGAGTGTTACTTTATGGAATAGAAGAATAAATCAGATACATAGATTTACTTAAAGTTGTAAACTACTACTTATATTTTATATGGGAATTCCTATAATGTTATTTTTTGGAAAATGAAACTAATTTCTCAAATATAAAGTTAGTATAATACTTATAGGACATTATATATTTTATTAAAATTCAACATAGGAAAATTCAAAGGAATTTATGATTTTTTACCATCTAAAAGATCAGTGTGAGCTCAAGGGTAGCCATATAAAAGAATCAGAAAAACATTAAAGAAGATATGGTATGAGTACTTATGAAATACATTAAATAAAGTAAATACACATATTAAACAATTTATGTAGAAATAAAAAGGAAAATAAATACTCAGTGTCCTGTCTTAATCTTAATCTAAATGATCTAAATAAAGAAATAACCTCATGTTTTTTGCCTCAGAATTAACTATTTTACTTTATTTCTGGAAAGAAAAACAACTGAAGAAAACTTGATTACTTCTCCCTTATATTATAGGTTGAAACAAATGACTGATGCATTTTTAAAACAATATTCTCTGTATATGTCATAATATTGTTCATTTTACTAAACTTTCCGAAATTTGAAATTTGTAATATCATAAAATATACAATGTCAAATACCAAGTTCTCTGAATTTGCAAACATTCAGGTAACATTATACAAACTTAGCAGTTTTATTTATAAATTTAATAATACAAATGTGTGTGTGCATGTATGTGTGTGTGCGTGTGTGTGTGTGTGAATATATAAAGAAAAGGACTGTGAACTTGACAAAAATAGGAGATACATGAGACTAACGGTAATGAGTTAGATCTCACTAATCTCTGGGATTTAGGAATTTATCTCAGAGTGAAGAGTAGAATGGTGGTCCCTTGAGGTTAGGGAAAGGAATTAAGAGGAAGGGGAAATGAGGAAAAATTAATGTGGTAATTAAGTTTAAGTTCTACTTAGAAAGGAATAAGAATTTCACACTAGCAGGATGATGATAGCTAAAAATAACAAGCTATTTCAGAAGGCTTGAAAATGAAAGATTTTTAATGTTTTCACCATAAGAAAATGTTTGACCTTCAAGTACAGATAGAAAGTCCCTGATGGGAGCAGGCCTCTAGGATGGGCAATAGACTGGTTTGCCAAAGAGGGCCTAAGGAAGGATGCTTGAATTTCACTCAGGAGTGAAATAAAATAGTCACAGGAGGTAGATGAATGGAGGGAACTAGGTAGGAGTGGGGGAGGAAAAAGGGGGTCAGATGTAAGTGGAACCTAGGAGAGATGCATATAGAGTGAGTGGAAATTCTTAGAGGTAGGTAGAGCAGGGCAGGTGGGTTATCTGTAGGATTTTCCAGATACATGAGATGGAAGGTCCTCAGATTCTATGAGCGTGAGTCTAGCTGAAACTTCTAACAGTCAGGGTTATAGGGCCTGAAGTGGCCACCTCCTGTATCAAGGCAGGAATTCCAGTGGTGGGATAAGAACACAAACTCTCCCATAAGATCTTCAACCCAAAATGTTCTGCCTATAAGAAGTGCAGGAACAAAGACGGAGCAGAGACTGAGGGAATGGCCAACTAAAGACTGGACAAATTTGAGACACTTTGCATGAGTGTACACCAATCCCTGACACTATTAATGATATATTGTTATCCTTGCAGACAAGAGCATTAACAAAATTGTCCTCTGTGAGAGTATACCCAGTATCTGACTGAAACAGATGCATAGACCCACAGACATTAGATAAAACCCAAACATTAGATGAAGTTTGTGGAATCTTGTGAAAAAGTTGGGGGAAGGATTGAGGGATTGGGTCTCCACAAAATGACCAAGACAGTCAATCAACCTGGACCCTCTGGGGCTCACAGAGACTGACTCACCAACCAAAGAGCATACATGGGTTGGACCCTTGTCCCCTGCATATATGTAGTAGAAATGTGAAGCTTGGTCTTCATGGGGGTCTTCTAAGAAGCAAGGGTTGTCCCTCACTCTGTTGCCTGCCTGAGAATCCTGTTGCTCTGTTTGGGCTACCTTGTCTGGCCTTAGTGGAAAAGGATGCCCCTAGTCATGTAGGCGTACTTGCACTTGATGTACCAGGATGATATGGTGTGTGTGGGGTCCTACTTCTCAGAGGAGGAAGGGAAAGGGCGTGGGAAAGGGGATATGTGAGAGTGTATCTGGGATGAAAAGGTGGATTTGATTGGGTTGTAAAGTAAATAAATAATAAATTATTTGAAAAAAGAAAATAGGAATAATAAAACTTTACAAAGAAAAATATGTTTGAAGAGGCATGTATATTTATAATTCAGACTCTGCATTTAAAAAATCACAAATTATTCCATTAACATATATAATTTTGAGCTTTTAATATCAATTAAGTTAATTATTCAATATCAAGCAAGTTTAATCTTAGAATTCCTCTGACTACTTAATTACTATAAATATATTTTATGTAAACTTTCAGAGATATAGCTGTTTTTTAAAGAGAAAAGTTCTTTTTATTTAAATAGAAACCATTACTGCTATTCAAGCAAACAGGTTTGTGGAATGGCACTTATACCTAAAGAGTGCACCTGTGTGATCAATTATATATGGTGTCACTTACTGTATGTGAGATTGTAACAAAGGCTGGTGGTACAGTCAAGAGCTGTCACTTGGCTTTTCCTTTCTTAGACTGACACTTATATCCATGTGATTGGGTCCTGCTTTTCATGACATAGATCTTAAATGTAATTAATTTCAGCCAATGTCATGAGTCAAGGTTATAGGGTATTAATGTATTCTGGTTGTATATTCTGCTTTTTGATTCTAGGTACTGAACTTGAGACCTTGTTCATGTTAAGCACATTCTATTACTGGATCTGAGCCCTGTTTGAACCTTTTTTTTTAAGCAGGGAAAGGGATTTGTTTCTTTTCTGATGAGATAAAGAAAGGATATGGATTCGGAAGGGAGAAGTATAGAGGATCTGGGAGGAGTTGTCAGGAGAGGGGAAATCATAATCAGAATATATTGTGTATATGAATATCTATTTTCAACAATAATAGAAAAATATTTTAAAAATTTATTTTCAATAAAAACTACACAAAAGCAAGGAATCAATACTATTACATATATGGTTAGTTAAAATTAAATAACAATTTTGGAAAACATACAAACTTTTACAAAGAATGTGTTTCTAAAGTACATGTGCTCTATTTTTTTAAAAGGGATTTTTATGAACTCTTGTCTTATATATTACATCCTGATCCCAGTTTCCTCCCCCTCCTCTCCTAATATTATCTCCCCTCCATCCATTCCTCCTCCTTTTGTCTGAAGAAAAGGGCAGGCATCCCATTGGTATCAACCAAATATGACATAACTCAACAATATGTGTTCTATTGTAAATAATAAAATTCATTTGAGATTCGTATCACCATAGTCAAAAGGTGCAAGAAAAAACAAAAGAAAAATAAACCAACCAAACAAACAACAAAAAAGTCCCAACAGCAACACCAAAAAACAATCAAACAATCCAAAAAACCATCCAGAAACTAATGCTGGCTATATTGTGGAGGAAGTAATCATTATTTATTGTGGGTGGGAATACAAATTTATGCTATCACTATGGAAAATAGGATGGAAACTCCTTTAAAGCTAAAAGCAACTCCACTGTATGACCTAGGTATATAACTTTAGGACTTATGACAAAAAACAAAAAAACAAAAAAAAAAAAAAAACAAGAAAAAACCAATCATACAAAAAACAAAGACAAACAAACAAAACCCTTCAACATCCTCCTCTACAGAAACTACTTAGCAATGTAAATATTAATAGTTGCCTTATTCACAATAGTCAAGAACAGAAACAATCTTAATATCCTTCAATAGAAGATTTGATAATGAAAAATGTGGTACCTATACACAGTGCACTAGCACTCAGGTATTAAAAAAAAAATAAAAATCAGTTGAAATCATGGATTTTCAGGTAAATGAATAGACCTAGAAAAGATAGTATTGAATGAGGTAACCCATCCTCAGAATGATGAATAGCACATTATATCACATATATGAGGATGACACTATTGAGGACTCCTAGTAATGGAGGATATGGATCCTAATCAACTATCTTCTGTAACCAGGCAAGGCTTCTGGTTGTGGAATGGAGAAAACAACCCATACACAGAATCTTTGACCAAGACCTTTCCTGGAAGCAACTTGTGCTGGGGAAAAGATTGTCCAGAGCTTATGAGTGTGGCCAAACAATGATTGTTGTAACTTGAGCCTCATGCCAAAAGAGATTGCCCATGTCTTGTACTGCCTGCATGACCAGGAACTGGAAGTCGGACAGCCCAGAGATTTAGGGTAGAACCAAACATGTGATTGCCAATACTACTCAAAAACAACAAGAAAAAAGTCAGTAAAATGATTTCTAATGGTATTCTGCTATACTTATAGGTTCCAGGAAGGTTCCATTGCACTAGTTTTCCATATCATCCACCAAATACCCCTAATCAAATCATCTCTCCATACACACTTTACCTCATTCATTCGCTTCCTTGTCTGATACTTTCCATTCAGAGCCCTAGACACTTTCAGTTCTACTTGCAAGAACTGCTTTATTTCCCTTTCCTAGGGAGATCAGTCTATGCGTCCCTAGAAGCCTCCTCGATGTTTAACCTCTCTGTATTTGTGAATTATACTGTCATTATCCTTTACTTAAGAGCTAATATCCATTTATAAATGAGTACATATTATGTTTGTCTTTCTGGGTCATGGTTACCTCATTTAAAATGATTTTTTCTAGTTCCACTCATTTTTATGCAAATTATATGATGTCATTTTATTTTTATTTTATTAATTTTTTTTTATTTTTGGATTTTTTGAGACAGGCTTTCTCTGTGTAGCCCTGGCTGTCCTGGAACTCACTCTGTAGACCAGGCTGGCCTCGAACTCAGAAATCCACCTGCCTCTGCCTCCCGAGTCCTGGGATTAAAGGCATGCGCCACCACCGCCCGGCATCATTTTATTTTTTAATGCATATTAATAATCCATTGTGTGAAGGTGCTACATTTTTTTAATCCATTCTTCAGTTGAGGGGTATCTAGGTTGTTTGAAGTTTCTGGCTAATATGAATAAAGCTAGCAGAAATATAATTGAGCAAATGTCCTTGTGGTAAGATGGAGCATCTTTAGGGCATATGTCCAAGAGAGGGGAAAGTGGGTCTTGAAGTAGATTGATTTCCACTTTTGTGAGGAACTACTATATTGATTTCCATAACAGCTGTACAAGTTTATAATTTCACCAGCAATAGTGGAGTGTTCCCCTTGCTCAACATCCTCACCAGCATAAGCTGTCACCTGTTTTATTGATTTTAGTCATTTTGACAAGTATAAGATGAAATCTCAAAATAGTTTTGATTTTCTTTTCCATAATGGCTAAAGATGTTGAACATTTATTTAAGTGTTTCTCAGCTATTTGAGATTCTTCTATGGAGAATTCTGTTTAGATCTGTATCCCACTTTTATATTGACTATTTGGTTATTGGTGCCTAGCTTTTTGAGCTCTTTATATCTTTAACCCTTTATGGAATATAGAGTTGGTGAAAATCTTTCCTATTCTTTAAGTTGCCATTTTGTCCTACTAAGAGTGTCCTTTGCCTTACAAAGCCTTTCAGTTTTATGCAGTTGCATTCATTAATTACCAATTTCAGTGCCTTTTTTTTTTTCCTGTTATGTTTAGGAAGTTGTCTCATTTGCCAATATGATCAAGGCTATTTCTCACTTTCTCTTCTATCAGGTTCAGCATGTCTGGTTTTATATTGAGGTCTTTGATTCACGTGGACTTGAGTTTTGTTCAGGGTAATAGATACAGATAAATATTCATTCTTCTACATGCTGATATCTAATCAGACAACCAGAATTTGTTGAAGATGATTTTCCTTCCCAGTGTGTATTTTTGGTTTCTTTATTAAAAAGCATGTGTCCACAGGTGTGTGGATTTATGTGTGGGTCTTCCACTCAACACCCTTGAAAAAGTGTCTGATTTTATGATAATATCATGAGTTTTTATTAGTATAGCTCTGTAGTTCAACTTGAAATCAGGGATAGTGATACTTCCAGAATTTCTTTATTGTTTAGGATTACTTTTATTATCCTATTTTTCTGTTTGTTTTGTTTTTGTTTTTGTTTTTTGTTTTAATATGATGTTGAGTATTGTCCCATCAAAATCTGTAAAGAATTGGGTCGAAATTTTGATGGGAGAATGCATTAAATTTGTATATTTCTTTTTATAGTACGATCATTTTTACTATTATAATTCTACACATCCAAATGTATGGGAGATCTTTTCATCTTCACTGTGGGTGAGGCCTTTAAAATTCTTGTTCTAGATACCTGGAAGCTAGTCTTCTAGTGGCATTCAGATGAAGATGTAGAACTCTCAGCTTCACCTGCACCTTGCCTACTTGGTTGCTGTTATGCCTACTCCCTGGTTAAAATAGACTTAAACTCTGAACCTGTAAGCCAGCCACAATTAAATGTTGTCCTTATAAGAGTTGCCTTGGTCATGGTGTGTGTTCATAGCAGTAAAACCCTAACTAAGACTATTCAGCTATTCAACAGCAAAACCTCATGAATTTTTGCAGCCAATGGATGGAACTTGAGAATATTGTCCTGATGAGGCAAAAGGACATGCATGGTATGTATACTCACTTTTATGTACATATTAGCCATAAAATACAGGTACCATGTTATACTTCACAGACTCAAAGAAGCTAAACAAGAAAGGAGGCCCAAGTGCAGAATCTTGAATCTCACTTAGAAGGGGGGATAAAATAGTCATAAGAGGCAGATGAATTCTGGGAACTGGGAGGGAGTGGGGGTATGGAAGAGAATAGGAGATTCAGAATCCGGTGTGGAGAAGAACAGAAGAGCTGGCTTGATGACCATAAAAACTAATGGAAATCTGCAACTGATGGGGGTGAGGAGGTGGAGCGCATCTCCAGGACAAGACAGAGTCCTGGGATATGGGAAGTAACCAAGAATCCTTGGGGGTGACCTTAGCTCTGACTCACTACATTGGGGATGTGGAACCTGAAGAGGCTCTCTCATGCAGTCAGATAGAAACACTAGTGGAGAAATAGAGATATCATCTTACCCACAAAACTTTCAACCTAAAATTTATCCTATGTATAAGAAATGCAATCTTGAGGGATGGAACAGAGACTGAGGGAATGGCCAATCAGTAACTGGCCCAACTAGAGATCTATCCCATATGCAAAGCACCAGTCCCTGACACTATTAATGATACTCTGTTATGCTTGCAGACAGGATTGGATTGTCTTCTGAGAGGCTCCACCTAGCAGCTGACTCAGCAGATACAGACACGCAGACAATGGATAGAGCTTGGGGAATCTGACAGAAGAAAAAAAGGAAGGATTTCAGACCCTGAAGGGGATAGGAACTCCACAGGAAGACCAACACAGTCAACTAAACTGGACCCTTGGGGCTCTCAGAATCTGAACCACCAACCATAGAACATATACGTGCTGGACATAGGACTCCCGGGACATATGTAACACATGTGCAGCTTGGTCTTCATATGTGTCCTGAACCACTGGAATGTGAGCTATCCCAAAGCCATTGCCTGTATTTGGGATACGTTCTACTAGCAAGGCTGCCTTATCTGGCCTCAGTGGGAGATGAAGCACCTAGCCTTAAAGGGACTTGAAGAGCCAAGTGGGGGCGGGATATCCAGGGAGAGCCACACCTGCTTCGAGGAAAAAGGGAAGTGTTATGGGAGGAGTGATGGAATGACCAGAAGGGGTGGCAGGGAGCAAGATGTAAGTAACTATGTAAAATAAATAAATAAATAAATAAATAAATAAATAAATAAATAAATACCCTAAAATGAAATATTATACATTATTTTTATCACTCATTTCTGAAGATAAGCTTGAGGTTATTTATTATTCACAGTATTCATACTTCTGTTTCAAAAGAATGGCATATTTCTTCCTTTATGTGAGAAATTAATTCAGTGAAATTTTTTAGACTATCAATTAAAACTACAATTTACAATAGAATTTTTAAAACCATACTTTTAAAATAGAAGGAAAAATATTTTGAAGTTAGAAAGAAGACAAATATTATTACACTTTTGACTGTAACCTGTAATTCAAATTTTTAGATCATTCAGACTATCTTGAACCTTTCTAGACAAATTATTTTTTTCAAAAATATGGGGAAGACACAGCACATTATGTACATAGCATGCAAAGAAAAATAGCATGTTTCTGGCACCCTTTTGAGATTCTCTTGAAATGGACTTTTAGACCCTTTTACTTCACCACTGAAACTCATAAGCAACTGATCTTTTCATGTCTTCGCTAAGGACACTTAAGCATGAGGAATGAGCCTCATCCTCTGAGAGAACTGGATGTCAAGAAAAGAATCTTAAGAAGCTTAGAACATAATAAGAACTATCATTCAAGTCAAATAAAGGCAATAAACAAAGTAAAAGATAAGTCTTAATGACACAACATTGTGCTTTTAATTGCCTTTAAAAGGTTGGAATTTATACTGATATTAAAACCAGTAAAAATACACATTAAATACATTGTCCTGATGTTGAAACCACTCTCTTAGAACGCACTCTTCCTATAATCTACAGTCATCTATATTTTAAGATATCCCTCGCCTTTTAAATTATGATTAAATATTCATTAACTTTTTTATGTTATATGATAATTTTTATACAAGATGAGAATTTGTTTTAAATCTCTATTTGTCTTATGATGATAAAATTGATCATATTTTAGTAGTATCCCCCTTTTCAGTTCTATATGAAAGCCAGTATGTCTTGGTTTTTTAGCAATTAATTTAGTGTTTAGAAAATAGTCCTCTTTGGATTTACACTGGCAATCATTAAATAGTTATTTCCTTTGTAAGACTTCAGCTTTTGTGGAAGGTTAGTATAGCTGTTAAGGTTTATATGGAAACACAAAATGTATCACAATATCAGAGTCATTAATCTACCTAAACTCTTTTAAATCACTCATTTCTATTTTGACTTAAGGCCATGAATCACATCTGTACACATTTCTTGCCTGCTCCCAACTTTTTCAGAAGTGTAGGAAACATACAGGATAAAAAAATAAGCATATTTGAATGAAAAAGAGAGTACATGCAGACTTAACTAAACAACCAATAAGAGCTCAAGAGCAGAGAATGAAATAAAAGAAACCATATTAAATGAATCTTCAATCAACCTTCAAAGGTCAAATCGCATTTGAATTTCTTCTTGAAGGGCAGTATAAGAACATTTCATGCAAGAGACCTGGAGGTGACTATGTTCTCTTTTATCTAAGAGACAATGTAAACACAGGTGAAATACAGGACCACCTTTGTGGCTACTAGTACTGACGATATATTTTATTATTTTATTAATATCCTGTGTACAAATTCAGAAGTCAAAGTTTGTGGTTTTGACTAATTGGCATGGGTAAGAACCTCAAAATATTAAAAGATAATTTTAAGGTATAAAGAGATAAGCAGAAAAGGACAATAACATCTGAATAAATGTCTAGAGCTCAATAAAAACATAATAATAAAATGATTTTTAAAGAAGAAAACAGCACTAGGAAATGCATGGTTTGAATAATATTGTTGTATACAACATTTGCAGGTATTTCTTTTAAAAGAAGAGGAAAGGTACAATTCACAAGATATTATCATTTTAAATATCAGCTGAATTCCCGTGGATTGGGCTTGTTGCCATAATATTTTTATTTACATCCTGTAAATTGTAGTTATTTATTGTATATTATATTATATATACAATATATTATATATTGTATTATTATATATTGTATATATTGTATATTATATTGTATATATTATATTATATATTGTATATATTATATATATTGTATATATATTGTAGTTATTTAATTAAGAATGAGCCAGGTGTCAATAAAAATCTAAAGATGAAGAGTAAAAGGAAAGTAGGCAGTAGGAGGGAGGAGAGGTAGAGAGAGAGAGACAGAGAGAGAGAGAGAGAGAGAGAGAGAGAGAGAGAGAAGCTTGTGGTGTGGTGTTGACATTAGGAGTATAATTTCACCTTGTGTATCTAGCTCTGGTTGCACGGATTCAGGGTTAAAACAATCACTGCATCCCTTGGGTTTTTACTCTCTTCTTGTGTGCAGGAATTTAATCCCGCAACATGGTTGCTCTGGCAAAGGATCACATCTACAGAACTTCTAGGCCTATATAAACCAGCTGGAATGCAGACACACACTGAATTACAGTATGATCTTTCTGGAATAGAAACACATCCTTAGTACACACCTTTATTCCCTAACAAAGATTAGGGTTAGTTTGAAGATTAGGTTAGTTTGAAGGAGAAAGCAGCCATGTTTGAAAATCTAATTGAAGGGTAAACAGAAACTCAAAGAAAGAATTGACAGAATGAGCCAGAGACAGGCACAACTCTCAGGGGAAAGACACAGAAAAGGGAGACTACTTCATAGCAGTGCTAGAAAAGAAGGGAAATGGTATGTGGCAGTTTTACTTGGACAATTTTACAGAGACAAATCATAAAACAATCTAGACACAGATGAATACAGAATGAGTCAGAAAATGAAAAGAAGCCAGAAGATTAGAACAAATTACCTAAGTTAGTATGAGGCCAAGCAGAACAATTCAGTGTGAAGAATAGAGAAGCCAGTTTGAATCAAACAGTGTCAGGAGGTATTTGGGCCAGACCAGCTGAGTTGAACCAGCCAGGGAGAATGCAGAAAGAGAAAGGGCAAGTTTAATAAGAAGCAAGTCTCAGAGGCTAAAACATTCTAGGCTAGGTTAGGAGACAGAAGCTGGAAACTGAAGCCTTCATATTCAGGTTTGTAGAAGACTAGGTTGTATGGAGGCTAGAAAATTCTAGACCTAGTCCTAAGGATAGATAGAACCGAGGAAAAAATGCTCTGAGCTCAGCCCAAGCCATGTTTTCACAGCTCTCATTCCATCCCTAATCTGAGTCAATAAAAGCTACATTTGCATAAATATTATTATATTAAACATTTGAAGAAACAAACTATTGGTCCATGATTTATAAGCTTGTTTCTTTACAGGAATAATTAATAGAAATACATGTATTTTTTCCTAGAAGAATGAGGTTGAGAAATTAGCCCTGACCAAAATAATATGGAGCAGTTTTACACTGAATGAATCCTAACCATCTTTAAAATGAATTTTGAATGGATATATTGTTACAAAGTATCCTGATATCTAAGACAATTCTTGTAATGCTTTTATAGCAGCAAAGACCTTTAAAACCAGCAAGTGAATTCATGTCCCCATCCAGCACTTTACTACCAAGTTGAATCAAAGGCATAGAGGACAGGGAAGTTTGAATAAATCAGTGACTGGATAGATAGATAAAAATTTACAGATATTTGCCAGTTAACTCGTTTCAACAAACTACTCTATATGAGCTAATTTGTGGTGTGTGTATGTGTGTGTGTGTGTGTGTGTGTGTGTGTGTATGTGTGTGTGTATGTGTGTGTGTGTGTATGTGTGTGTGTGTGTGTATGTGTGTGTGTGTGTATGTGTGTGTGTGTGTATGTGTGTGTGTGTGTGTGTGTGTGTGTGTGTGTGTGTGTGTGTGTGTGTGTTGGTTTTCATGTTTTCCTCTCTTTGATATACAGTGCATAATTCATTTAAAAAAATTGTTTTGGCTTTTATGCTAAAGGCCATAGTAGCTCCCTACCCCAAATTAGCTGTTTGCCAGGCAAGAAACACTTGTCCCTCGGTTACCATTTTCTATAAATCCTTGTCCCAAGGAGTGTTTGGGGCTTTTCTCCATCGAAACTCTCCTGTGGGTCAGCAGTGAGTTAAGCCTCAAGCTCGAGCTTGTGAATAAAGACCCTGATGTGATTGCATTGGATCAGCTCCCAGTTGTTCTTTCAGGGTACACAAAAGCTTCTTGATACTACAGTTGGACACAGACTCGTCTACACATGGAGCCATCCTACACAGCCTACACATTGAAGGCCCTAAAAGAAGCTGAAAATATCATCCTGAGTGAGGTAACTCAGTCACAAAAGAATGAACATGGTATGTACTCACTGATAAGCCGAAACGTTTGGAATACCCAAGTTTCACTTTACAGTAACTGCTGGACTGAGAGTGAGGTCCCAGATGGAGGAGTTGGAGAAGGGACTGAAGGATCTGAGGGAGTCTGCAGCCCTATGAAGGGAAAACAGTGTCAACTGGCCTGACCCCCCCTCCCCTTCGGTCTTCCTGGAGGCTGGACCACCAACCAAAGAATACACACGGAGGGACCCATGCTTCAGACCACATATGTGGCAGAGGAGGGCCTTGTTGGCCATCAGGGGGAGGAGAGGCCCCAGTAAAGGGGAATGTCCAGGTGGGAATATGGGAGTGGGCGGGCGGGTGGGCAGGAGGTGGAATTCCCTCATAGAGATGGGGGAGTGGGAAGGGATAGGTGGTCTCCAAAGAGGAGACCTAGAAAGGGGGAAATATTGGAAATGTAAATAAAGTATCAAAATAAATAAATAAATAAAAATAACAACAAAAAAAGAAGTATGTTATTGTATATTTCCATTTCAGCTCTGCTGAAAAAATTAAATCATGTAGAAAGTTTCATTTAAACTCAAAAATTATCATTCAGTGAGCACACAAATGTAACATATTTTACACTTACTGAGGTGAAGTGAAGTAAATGCTACCCTAGAGTTCTGATTATGTCACCTGATTCTCAGATAAATATGTTTTGACCACGTAACTTCTTTACGAAGAGACTTTTGTTGTTTTTCCACAATCTTTTAACTAACATTTAAATTATTTTGCACTTTAATTTGTAACTACCTATGTGTGAAATGCAACAGCTATTAGTGCAGTGGTAGCAGTAGTCCCTGAGGAAATACATCTACATTTGCTAAGTGCTTTAGTTTCTTTTGAGACTTAACTTACAGCTGAGGAAATGTAGCACATAACAGATGCTCCTGTAGAATAGCTATGGAGAACTATTGTACACTAGTGTGGTAGTAAAATGCTGCCCTTGTTTTATATTTCACTTTGCACTATTCTTTGTATTCAAAGTTAAGACTCTTCTTCCATTCCAAATGAAAATCCCTTAAGCAGATAAAACTATTAGATGTTTATATGAAGATACTTTGAGATATCATTTGCTTTCTATAGTTCCTTTCCATTTGGCGAAACAGTTATACATGAAGAAAAAAAAGATATAAAAATACTTAGCCAGTGAATTTACCAGATAATACTACATATTGTCTCATATTGTATGTTCTACGTGGAGGTAATACAAGCATTCTGGCTTCATTTGGGAGATTCACAGGAGACCAACTTTGTCTATGGTGATGAGAATGGGCTTTAGAATTGCTTCACTAACTGTTTTAGTTCAGGTAATGTATATCTATGTGATTCAGACCATGCTGAGAAGGTTTGAAATCTACTTATAAAGGAAAATAAATCAAAGAAGTCAGTATGACAGGTAATAGCACTGCGACAAATGTTTAGTGCTGTTTGTAAAATTAGAGGCCGTTGAATAATACAGTGATAATCAGTCACAGATGAAATGGGATTTGTACACATGTCCCCCTTATATTTCCTATATTGCCACATACTGAACACAATAAAAATGAGAAAGATTTAAACCATATTTTCACATATTTATATAACGTTTCAATGAACTCTGCTAATCAATTTTGATAGTATCATCTTTGTCAGTAGTTCTGAATAATGAGTTATTATTCCTAATATTTATAATTTTCATAAATATTTTCATAATATGTATTCCTTTACACTTGTAACTTACTGTGAGATTATAAAAAGAAACAGTCTATGCTCTACATTAATCTATTACGAATGCTCAATTATATAAAAGGGCTCGCTATAACCTATCTAGTTCTGATACTGAAAAATGTTATTAATATTTACTAGAAATGGGTACAAATGTTCTAAACTTTCATATAGAAATTATTTAGCTGAGATTAGACACTATTAAAGTAAATATAGCTTGTTACAAATTGCATTTGCAAATTCATATTTAGTGTGGCAGAAACAGATCCAAGTTCTATATTAGATATTGCTTGAAATGTTTCTGATCTTATATCCATTTTAAATAGTGGTAGAAATATCAAGCTATAGTGAATACAATATTTTTGCTGTATTAGCTAGTTTATTTGAAAGTTGAGTTAAATCTTAAAAGATTAATGTATAATCCACTCTGTCTAATTTCTGCTGCCCTTGATTTCAGAGAAGGCATGGTAAGGAGAGAGTGGAGGGTAGATTTTATGGAGGTACATAATATATGTCTATATAATTTGCGAAGGAAACAATAACGGTGAAAAAATTGGAAGAGTATTTGCAGAAGATAAGAAGTTGGTATATGGCTTACACATGCACCACATTGAAAAGTGGATACAGGCATGTTCATACTAACACACACACACATACATTTACACTTACACACTTACACTCACACACACTCACTCACAGACACACAAACACATACACACACTCATGTATACACAGCACACAGCACACAAACACACACACACACACACACACACATCCACACACAAAGGTTTGTTCCTTGATTTAAAATTATACTAAAATATATGCAAGTAAATTTCCAAATGTGATTAACAGAATACTTGTTGGAGAGAGATGATATGGAGAAGAAAGCAATGAGAAACATTTAGTTTCATTATATAGAAACATTTATATTATGATCCTATTGCCTAGTTTTGCTATATTTGTTTGCTCTCTGTATAACACTTGTTGAGACTGCATGAAATATCAATGCACTCTTCTTGTGTATAAGTAACTACATTCAGCCAAATGTTAACATTTTTCTGGTTTACATTAATATTTTTACCAAGGACACAGTAAGTGTGTTTCTGCATAACACTGTAATGTTACAATTTCAAGCTAAATAATTTGCTGGGAAAATCCTTTAAAAATGGAATATGTACAATTTTACTTTGATTAGCAGTAAGTCAGTTTTATAGTTGTCATTCTCCATTTCTCTAAAGTATCTCTTATCATCATCATATCTTCATACTCTTTAAGTAGGGCATATGTTTTTCCTGTGTTTATCATATATTATGCTTATGGATACAATGGACCATTGGTTTTCAGAATTATGAAACATATTGGATACTGTCATATACAACAAAGTGCTATTTTTAAATGAAATTACATTTGAAGTAGGGGGGCAATTTGAAACTCTTCAGAAATTTTAACTGTATTTTACAAAAGTTATAAATTTGAGTAAGTTGTCTGCTTTTATTTAGTAATGTTTACATATATTTTGACAGTTTTATTTCATTTGTAAGTAGTTGCTGTTTGAGTTTTCTCATGCATGAAGCAATATCAAACATTCATATGCAATCAATTAGACTTTATAACCACATCAAATCTTAACAAATACATTTGGAAAATAGCATATAAAACCTGGTTTACTGTTTTTCATTCTCATTTTAATTTATTTGTATAGTCATATTTGAGAAGAATCTTTTCCTCATTTTGAAAAGGTGACGTATACTAACCCAACAAATGATGGCTTTTACTTCATTGGCTGCAGTAATAACAGTTTGTAAACATACATTTCTTTGTTTTTGTAATGTAAAATAATTCAAGAAGTGATTCTTCAAAATTTTAAAAAACTAGAAGGTTGCTGAAATAATCAGTATGACATTATTAATACACAGGAAACATGATCACAGCTTTATTTAACAGTGCTAGCTATAAAGTTTAAAGAATATTTTACTTCTTAAGAACACTATAGTTGAGTGCAATATGCCAAAACTTGCATATGTTCTATCTATTGACTGTGAGGATGTATGAATGCAGTCCCATTTGTTTTCATATAGAACATCACCATGGTTTTATGTGTTCTGCAATTTTACTAAGATGTTTATAACAGATGGCATAAAATCTGACTTTTTGATATACAAAAATATGCAGTAGTTGGGAAAATGTGCATACCATTGCTATGCTACAGTGCATTCTCTAATTCCTTATAGAAATTTGGTAATTTCTGTCTAGAAGATAAGATGTGCACTGAATACTGTCTATATATTCCATATAGGAAGTGGAATTTTCTAGTTGTTTAACAACTCAGTTATGTCATGTGATTTTTTTTCTGGAAGGTGTCTTGTGAGAGGTCAGTTGATGTTTTGCTCAAAATGGACACTTGAGAGAATCCATGAAGCTTAGAAAGAATATAGATGACTCTGGCTCCTTCCCCTAACTTGTGCCAATTCAGCAGAGCCTTGCTCTTTCTGCTGGATCATGCTGCTGCTACAGATTCATGTTTGGTGTTTGCTATTGAACTGAACTATTGGTGTCTTGACAAGGAAGAATAGGATCACTGCAAAGAAGCACTTTTAAACAGGTCCACGACACCATTATTTTTATTAATCTTTCTTCCCTACCTCTGCTCAGTGGGCAAGAAGAGAGATTGAAGTGTAAAAGTAGGTTTTGAAAAATCTAAGCCTACACATATCAAAGGATCACTTTCTTTAACCTCTTTTTCCAACAATTGAATGACGCAGCACTACTTTTAAAATTTCCCTTAAACAGTCAAGAAAACAGTATAGTATCTTTAAAATGCTTACGTGGTATAACCAGTTTAGGTAAACTAGCATTGCTTATAACTGAACATTGATGTGAGCTAGCAGGCAGAAAAACAAATGTAAGAGCACAAGCAACAAATATTTGCTTAGAAAGATATTTTGTCTTACTTTGTATCTGTGGGATTATGTATCCAAATATACTGCCATACTCACTTATCCACCACATAGCATCCATGGCTATCTACATTCCTCTATATGTAATTTTCAACTTTTCTTGTCCTGACATCTTCTTACATGAATCTAGTTTCAAATGACTTTCATTCTGTATTTAATATAACTAACTGGCATTCATTTATGAACATAAACTATGCTTAACTGATATTACTATTTTAATAGGTCCCATTTTCATTATCTGAAACCTTTGAAAAAGTTTAATATTATTGAGGGGGCAATATTTTGTGTGTACATGCTCAAATGAGTATGTCTGTGTGTATGTGTTTGCATATGTGTATGTGTGTTTGTATACATGAGCATGTATGTCTTAATTACCTTAGTTTTAGGGTTAAAAGTACACACAACCATATCTGGTCTTCTTTAAAATTATTATTATTAATGTGAGTATTGTCTACCAAACTCAAGTTTGTTTGTAAAGAAAGAAAATACTTTACTAACTAAGCTATCTCCTAAACCCCAAAATACCATCTCCTTTGTTTCTGCTACTTCTGCTTCAAATTCCACAGGATTTCCTAAGCTCTGAGGGGAGGTATTTTATAGAGACATCAATTAGAGCTATGAATTCCAAAGTCTCTCTCTCCTTATAAAACACATATTCTTGAAATTCTTTAAATGATTCATTGAAAGTCTTGAAGATATGATAGCATATATAAGCGACCCCCAAAATTCTACCAGAGAACTTTGACATCTGATAAACAACTTCAGCAAAGTGGCTGGATATAAAATTTGCTCAAATAAGTCAGTAGCTTTCCTTTATAAAAATGATAAACAGGATAAGAAAGAAATCAAGGAAACAATACCCTTCACAATAGGAAAAAATATATATAAAATATCTTGGGGTAACTCTAACAAAACAAGTGAAAGATCTTTATGACAATAACTTCAAGTCTTTCAAGAATGAAATAGAAGATCACAGAAAATGGAGATAACTCCTATGTGCATGGATTGGCAGAATTAACATAGTAAAAATGACCATCCTACCAAAAGCAATCTACAGACTCAATGGAATTCCCATAAAAATTCTAACATAATTCTTCAAAGATATGGAAAAAACAATTCTTAAATTTATCTGGAAAACCAAAAAATCCAGAATAGCAAAAGCAATTCTTAACAATAGAAGAAATTCTGGGTATATTGCCTTCCCTGACCTTAAGCTACACTACAAAGCAATAGTTATAAAAACTGCATGGTATTGTTACAGACACAGACATGTTGATCACCAGAAAAGAATTGATGACACTTACTCACACTTGATCTTTGACAACAAAGGCAAAAATAAACAAAGGATAAAAGAAATCATCTTCAAAAAATGGTGCTGGTCTTACTGGCAGATTGTATGTAGGAAAATGAAAATGGATCCATATTTGTCACCTTGCACAAAGCTCAAGTCTAAGTAGATCAAGGACCTCGCCATAAAACCATATACACTCAAAATAATAGAGGAGAAAGTGGGAAAGGGCCTTGTATTCATTGGCACAAGGGGAAATATCCTAAATAGAACTCCAATAGCTCAGGCTTTAAGATCAAGAATTGTTAAATGAGACCTCATGAAACTGGAAAGCTTCTGATTGGCAAATGACATAGCCAATAGGATAAATCAGCAATGTACATATTGGAAAAAACTTCACTAACCCCACATCTGATAGAGTGCTAATGTCCAAATTATATAAAGAACTCAATAAGCTTACCACCAAAAACCAAACAACCCAATCAGAAAATGGGATAAAGAATTCAACAGAATTTACAACAGAGGAATATGGAAAGACTGAGAAGCACTTAAAGAAATGTTCAAAATTCCTATTGATCAGGGAAATGTAAATCAAAACTACCCTGAAATTCCACCTTCGACCAATCATAATGGCTACAACAAAAATTTCAGGTAAAAACTCATCCTGTTGAAGAGCACTCTTCTATTGCTTGTGGGATTGTAAACTGGTACAACCACTCCTGAAATCAATCTGGAGGTTCCTCAGAAAAATGGAAATAGATCACCTGAATATTGAGCTCTACCACTCTTGGGCATTTACCTGAAAGATGCCCCACCGTGCCACTGGGGCACACATTTCACTATGTTCATAATAGCTAGAATTATTTGTAAAAGCTAGAAGGTAGAAATAATCCAGATGTCCCACAACAGAAAAATGGATACAGAAAATGTGATTCATTTACACAATGGAATACTACTCAGCTATTAAGAACGGGGACTTCATGAGTTTTGCAGACAAATGGATGGAATTAGAAAATATCCTGAGTAAGGTAACTTAGTCCAAAAGGACATGCATAGTATGTACTCAGTAACAGATGGATATTAGCCAAAAAATGTACAGAATACCCAGTATATAATCCACAGTACTCAAAATGGTTCACAAGGACCAAAGTGAGAATGCCTAAATCTGACTTGGGAGGGAGAAGAAAGCAATTACAGGAGGGGGGAAGGCAGGAGGCTCCTGGGTGGGAAAGTGGACAGGGATGGGAAGAGGGGAACCCAATCAGGTACTAGGTGGAGGAGACAGAGATGAAGCTCTGAGGAACAACAGAAAGAATGCAAACAGGCAACCTCTAGAGGCAGGAGATGGTGGGGACCTCCAAAATGTTCCAGATACCTGGGAGGTGAGAGGCTCTCAGGACTCAAAGGTAAGGACCCTAGATGAAATGCCCTACAGTGGGGAAAGGGAATTTGTAGAGCTCATATCAAATAGAAAGACAGGACATCAAGAGGAAGGATGGGGTTGCAATTCCACACTCAAAACTCTGACCCAAAATTCTTCCTGCCTGAAAGAACTGCAGGGATAAACATTGAGAAAATCCTGAGGAAAAGGAGGTCCAGCAACAGGACCAAAGTGGGATCCAGCTCAAGGGGAGGCTCCAAGTACTGGCACTATTACTGACGCTATCCAGTGCTCACAAAATGGGACCTATCATGTCTGCCCTCCAAAATACCCAGCAGGCAGCTGAAAGAGTCAGATGCAGATACTTACACCCAACCATTGGACAGAAGCCAGGGAACTCTATTGTTGAATTATGGAAAAGCTGCAAGGAACTGAGGAGGTGGGTGACCGTATTAGAAGACCAGCAGTCTCAACTAACCTGGACTCACTAGATCTCTCAGACACTGGACCACCAACCAGGCAGCATACACCAGCTGATATGATGCCCCAACACATATACAGCAGAGGACTGCTGAGTCTTGACTCAATCAGACAAGATGCCCTAATCCTCAAGAGACTAAATGCCTCAGAGTGGGGAAATCTGGTGGAGTGTGTGTGTGGGGACATCCTCATGGTGGTGGGGAGAGGAGGGATGGGATTGTGGAATAGTCAGAGGGTGGACCAGGAGGGGGATAAAGTTTGGACTGTAAAAAAAAATATTAAATAGAAAAAATAAATTAAAAAAAAAAAAGAAATGGTTCCATAGAATAAAATTACTTTCAGTACAATAATGCAACCTCAGATATCATAGAAAAAAATAGTAATAGATGAATTTAGTTACATTTTTCCCATGCAAACTCTGATGAATTAGAGCTTATAATATTTCTAACATAAACAACAGCTAACAGCCAAAAACACACTCCTGAAAATATTCAGAATTCTATCTATAAGCAAGAGGTGGTCCATAGACACATTCACATTTTCTTTAGGAGATTCCTATGTAACAAAATGACATAATTAAATTTTAGTCCTGTCACAAAACAGTAAAAATTGTGTAAGTTATCATTCTGAAGGAGCAAACCATATTATATAATATGATGTCAAGTTTTGTTGGGTGTTTTGTTGAAACAAGAGAAGAAATTTTGGAGTAGATAATGTGTAGGAAAGTACAGGGCCAAAAGGTATAGCAGGTCAAATAAAATAATCTTCACAGAACCCAGTAACAGCAATTTCCCATATTCTTTACTTTAATCAGAGCACCAGATGGTCCATTCTCTGGGGAAAATTTCTACTTTACAGCTTCAAAGTAAAGGGTTTTTCACACATTCTGATTTCTATACTCCCATCTCTGCATATTCACATGCCAAAGTTCACTATTCTTCCAAATATGACTGCTTCTCCCCTACCAAGTGTTGATATATGAGCGAATGCATGGATATCTGTAACTGGTTTGTAATGTGTATAAAAGCTAAGAAGCACACTATAAAGAACTTTTTCATTGTCTTTTTTCTTCAATCTTCTCTAAATTGACTGCCACGGGCAGAAAGTATATCCTAGTAAGAGAATAATAGCCTCTTTATGCCGAAAAGACAAATGCATGCAGGACAATATTAATTACATCAAGTGGTAATTATACAGGATATATGTGTGAAGCAATGCATTTTTAAGAAATAAGGTTCTTACCCACTGTTCTGTTTCTCACATTTATTTGTTTATTAAATAACATTGTATTGCAGTAAAATTTCTTTTATTAGCCTAAAGGAGGATTAAGAGTCTTAGCAATTAGTTATGAATTGATTCAGTTTCAAAACTGTAGCTCTTAAGGCAATTATGTAAAATTAGCTATAAAGTGAACTGAGCATTCAAAAATAAATGTAGAATAATGATACTTATCAACAGAGAGAGAGAGAGAGAGAGAGAGAGAGAGAGAGAGAGAGAGAGAGAGAGAGAGATAGCTTTCACAATTAACCTCCACTGAAAACATAGTATAACACCCAAGGGAATGTGATTACATCTTTGGAATATTAATGGTCTTGCATTTCATATTCTAATTCCAAAATTAACTGACTTTCTGGAGTGCTTTCAAATACTTATGCTTACTTTCTAGGCAAAAGCCCTACTCAGATACACATATTATCTTTCTCATCAAACTAACTAAATAAAATAGTCCTCTACATATTCTTTGGGAAGTTTCGGTTAAAGGCTTTATTTCTGATGAATATTTGTTAATTATAAAAGTAACCAGAGGAGATGCATGTCTTTGGCCTTGGCCTTGTGGGGTTGTGGTCTGTGACATGCAATCTGGCACCCGTTCGATTACAGGCTAAATTCCTGGGCAACCCACAAGGGACCGGAAAGCGCTTTGCCAATGCTCCAGGGAGGCTTCTGGCTCCTGTCAAGTACAACCCCCCACAGCCTCCTGTAGAGAGGTTTGTCATGAAGAGAGGTTTGCCAGGTAGAGGCATGGCCTCACAGACCCAAGCCATCCCCAGGCTAATGAGACACCTAGAGACATAGCCACGCCCCTTCCCAGTTACTATATCTGCCTCCTCCCTCCTAGAGGGAGCAGGGGTATGATTTCATCCATGCCATTCATCACGATGTCAATAAATGTCTTAGAATTATGGACTGTCTATTCATCTGGACCCACCGTGGGAAGTGAGGGATCTGGCCTTCAATTAAGGAGCTGCATCTAATCTCTCGCTGAAAGCATTTGATGTCTCAGCACCTCTAAACTGTATCCATTCACCCAAGCCAAAGCAGCTAGCCCAGCACCCAAGCCACAGACCCAGTCTGGGCAGGAACCCCAACTGTGCTCTGGGTAGCCCGTCTGCAGCACCCAGGGACATCTGCGGGCATAGCATATGTTAGTCATCTCTATTTGGAGTACTGAAAATAACCCAACTGGTTCCCAAATCAAACTATAATCATAAATTCTATGAATTGCTACAACTGTTTACAATATAATTAAAAAAACAGCATACATATCTATAGCCCTGATAATAAGTCTTGCTACTATTTTCATCTTGCCCATGTTTGTTGATAATAATTTCCTGGTAGTAGAAACTTTCTAACTTATAAATCATTTTGTACAGTCTTCTTCTTCTTCTTCTTCTTCTTCTTCTTCTTCTTCTTCTTCTTCTTCTTCTTCTTCTTCTTCTTCTTCTTCTTCTTCT
>CM052716.1:61166979-61209685 GCA_028551405.1 Uromys caudimaculatus
CGTTGTTGATTTCTTTAACCTTGCTTAAATTGAGATATGTTTTTCTTTCACTTTTTAAATAATCTAATTGAAATTCTTGTCCAATATTCAATAAACAAATCAACTCCTGATCTAAAAAACAGTCTAGATCCCTTTATAGTCTAGAATTATATATATATATATTTGGTTTTTTCGAGACAGGGTTTCTCTGTGCAGCCCTGGCTGTCCTGGAACTCACTCTGTAGACCAGGCTGGCCTCGAACTCAGAAATCTGCCTGCCTCTGCCTCCCAAGTGCTGGGATTAAAGGCGTGCGCCACCACTGCCCAGCTAGAATTGTATTTTATTTATACCTTACCAGTGATAGTTACCAACAACAACAAAATAGATGATAGATAAAGACAACAACTGAATGTGTCAGAGTTAAATACTTTAGAAGGATGGGAGAAAGCAAGTTGGGGATGTGATGAAATGGGCAGTGAAGTGATTGTCACAGTACAACTATTGCAGGAAGAAATAGACGAAAGAATTTAAAGTCTCTTTCTCTTGTTTTAAAGTGGCTCAAAACACTGATTTAGAAAGAATCTGCAGTCCTGGAATAAATTCTGAATATTTGATTGGAACTTACCAACCACAATCAGTCTTTGAAATCTGAAGCAAGCTCACTACAGATAAGTGTAAATCCCTAAAGCATCTTCCGTTCCCACATGCAGAATAAGCGCCAAATGGTGCCATAGAAGTGTGACAACCAGGCCTCTGATTCTGTTTTCCACCGATTGGCATTTTAATCATCTATTACCAGGGCACTTTAACCATTTACTTATTTTCATGCTAATCCTTTGATAATTTTATTTGTATGTTCTCTATGAAGACATATTATTTCAAATTATTTTTTAATGTATGAACTAAGACATTTGTTCTAAAGATTCTGAAGCAATATGTCTTAGCTATGACTCACAACTATATATTAAAGGTTTTATCTACCTACACATGAAGGATAGTAATATTTTTAAAAACAAAAGGACAGATGTTTTATCTTTTAACCTATGATTATGTCTTATTTGCCTAAGACTAGTTATGTCATACTTCATGTAAGCCTTTTGAGGCATACAAGTTGCAATGCCCCACATCCCAGTCTACTCTAATGGCCTATAATGGCCATTTGTAGTCCCTCCAGAGAAATGTGGACAACCTCTCCTACAGAAAAAAAAAAGTATAGCATCAGGCTACAAAACTCCCACCAATACCTGTGCTTTCCTGAAAATCAAAACACGAAATACCATAATTTTCATGTTGCCCTGGAAAGCAAACCTCTCTCGTAAGAAACGGTATATAATGCTTGCCTGTAGCTCATTCTTTTTCTTCTTTTTCTTTTTTTTCTTTCTTTTTTTTTCTTTTTTGAATATTTACTTTATTTACATTTCAAATGTTTTCTCCTTTGGAAATACCCTATCCCATCCCCCCTTCTACTGCTTCTATGAAGGTGCTCCCCCACCCACGTGCCCACTCCTGTCTTCCCTCCTTAGCATTACCCTACACTTGGGCATCAAACACCCTCAGGTCCAAGGGCCTCTTCTCCCACTGATGTTCAACAAGACCCTCTTTTGCTACATATGAGGCATGTCCCCCCATGTGCATTCTTTGGTTGGTGGTCCAGTCTCCAGGAGCTCCTGGGAGTCTGGCCATTTGACACATTTGTTCCCTCCATGGGGCTGCAAACTCCCTCAGCTCCTTCAGTCCCTTTTCCAACTCCTCCATCCAGGACCCCACACTCAGTACAATGGTTGGCTAAGAGCATCTGCCTCTGTATTTGTCAGGTTCTGGCAGAGCCTCTCAGGAGACAGCTTATCATGCTTTCATCAGCAAACACTTTTCAGTATTGATAATAACATCTGGGTTGGATGGCTGTATATGGGATGTATTCCCACGTGGGACAGTCTCTGGATGGCCTTTCCATTAATCTCTGCTCCACACTTTGTTTCCATATTTCCTCTTTTGAGTATTTTGTTTACCCTTCTAAGAAACACTGAAGCATCCAAATTTTTGTCTTCCTTCTTCTTAGTCTCCATATGGTCTGTGAACTGAATCTTGGGTACTCCAAACTTTTGAAATAATATCCACTTATCAGTGAGTACATACTGTGTTTGTTCTTTTGTGACTGAGTTACCGCACTCAGGATGATATTTTCAAATTCCATCCATTTGCCTGTGAATTTCATGAAATCATTGCTTTTAATAGTAGAGCAGTATTCCATTGTGTAAATGTACCACATTTTCTGTATCCATTCCTCTGTTGAGGGACATCTGTGTTGTTTCTAGCTTCTGGCTAGCATAAATATGGCTGCTATGAATATAGTGGAGCATGTGTCCTTATTACATGTTGGAGCGTCTTCTGGGTATATGCCCAGGACTGGTATAGCTGGGTCCTCAGGTAGTATTATGTCCAATTTTCTGAGGATCTGCCAAACTGCTTTTCAGAGTGGTTGCACCAGCTTGCAATCTCACCAGCAATGGAAGAGTGTCTCTCTTTCTCCACATCCTCGCCAATATCTTCTGTCAGCTGAGTTTTTTTTTTTTTTTTTTTTATACTTTATTTACATTTCCAATGTTTCCCCCTTTCTAGGTCTCCTCTTTGGAAACCACCTATCCCCTCCCCCTTCCCCACCTCTATGAGGGAATTCCACCTCACACCCACCCACCTGCCCACTTCCATATTCCCACCTTGACATTCCCCTTTACTGAGGCCTCTCCTCCCCCTGATAGCCAACAAGGCCCTCCTCTGCCACATATGTGGCCCAAACCATAGGCCCCTCCATGTGTATTCTTTGGTTGGTGGTCCAGTCTCTATGAGAACCCGGGGGGTCAGGCCAGTTGACACTGTTGCTCCCTCCATGGGGCTGCAGACTCCCTCAGCTCCTTCAGTCCCTTCTCTAACTCCTCCATCTGGGACCTCACTCTGCTGAGTTTTTGATCTTAGCCATTCTGACTGGTTTGAGGTGGAATCTCAGGGTTGTTTTGATTTGCATTTCTCTGATGACTAAGGATGTTGAACATATCTTTAGGTGTTTCTCAGCCCTTGGCGTTTCCTCAGTTGGGAATTCTCTGTTTAGCTCTGTTCCCTACTGTGTGAGATTTGTTGTACACTGTGACTTTCTAGTATTCCTTGTCTATTCTGCCAGGGTACATTTTCCCTCAGAGCTACAACAATTGCTTTAAGAAATCATTTCTCCTCAGTTCTGAAACACTTATACTTCCCATGAATTTGTACATGAAAATTTACAGAAGATGCAAAATAAAACAATTATCTTAAAATTGACATTTTGCTTTCTTCCATGACCATCTTTTCATTGATAATGTTTAAACTAAAACTAGAGTTTACTTAAAATATTAAGGCTTTGTACCAATAATAATTTAGAATTAGAAGCATTGGTCTGTAAGTTCATATGCAATCTTTATTAATTCAAAGTTTTCAGAGTCTCCAGTCTCCCTACATTTATTGTGTGCAAATTACATAAATGAGTATTCAGAAAGAACATGAAATAGATGTTTTCACTAAGCATGAACTGTATTTTCTTGACTTACCCATGTATGCATGTATGTATGCATGTATGTATATAAATTCATGAACAGTACCAACCCCCTGTGCTTCACCTCCTTAGCATATGTAGCTTAAAAATATCTCTTCAATAACATTGGTAATGGTTAGGACCATTAAGCTTGGTTGAGCTACACAAGCTACAATTCTATCTAGCTTCTCTCATAGAGCTAGGAAAAATCTTCCTTTGCCACATTTGAATCCTGGTAAACTGTGAATACAATAATTACTTATCTACAAATAGGTGTAGATGAGCATACATACACACATAGATACATACATACATATACATACATATATTAATAGATAAGTAGATAGATAAATGATTCATAGATGATAGATGATAGAAGATAGATATATAGAGATATATACTTATGTATATGTTTGAGTATATATATATGTATGTATGTATGTTTGTATGTGTAATAGGATTGAAAATTTTTAATCAAAAGGTGAAAAGGCATCAAATTGTGCTAAAATAAAAAAGTAGTTTCTTTCTCATGTGTTTTATGTCTTTTAAATTTTTATTTTGAACATTGGAGAAATGACTTATTGGATAAAAACATTCAATGAACAATTTGGATGACCAATGATCCATCTCTACACTTGTATAATGACAGATACAGTGATATACAACTTAGCCCAGCAGTACTACAGTAAGACAGGAGGCACAGCTAGATCAGGTGAATCAGCATTGAGAAAACTAGTCTAACTATAGCTGGAATGTGCAGCACCATTGACAGCATAAACAGTTTTTATGGAAGATATACCATACTGAAAATTATTCTCTGACTTTCATACCAGGAATGTAGCATTCATGTGCCTGAATTTATACATACAAAAATATATATTTAAAACTCAATTGGAATATAATATCTTTGTCATTCTTTTTATGATATTATGCTAACCTAATAAGATAATTCAGTTTCTCAAAAAAAAAACCTTTGATGATATTTAGGAAATTAGTTTCCCATGAGATAATTTATGATATAACACATGCCTTTTGAAGCATTACTAGGTAGAACAATATGAATATGTCAGTGAATGTCTTACAGGAAATATGTGAAGTGCTTTTAAACTTGCCTTTGACATGAGTGTAATGGTAAAATGACAAGGAGATATTACATTTTATTTTTCTTGACTATAACCTTCATAGATTTTTTATGGGTCAGTGATAAGTTTGTACATTGACTGTTAGGAGGAGAAAGTTAATAGGGCCGGTGAGCTGACATGTCATTTCTTGGCATTCCACTTGGGTGATCAGATATTCAACTACCAGTTAGATCTCAGAGTCTTCAACACACCAGCAGTTATTTAAATCATTCTTTTATTAAGATTATGGTAGTGTACAATTTTTATGATAATTAGTCATTGTTATAAAAATCTTGAGTTATTTCTAAAATATGTAAATAATTATGCTAAATAGTTATTTTGATATGGGAAGTGATGTTATGCTTAAATAGTTTAATATTTAATATTAGAAAAATATATAATATAAATATGAAATAATATAAATACATTATAAAATAATGTAAATATATAATATAAATACAAAAATACGTTTTTCTACTAACAACTTGACTTTTCATCTGACTTGGATTCTTACATTCTAAAAGTTGAAGAACAGCTAGTAGTTCTTTAAAAGTAAAAGAACAAGCACTGGGTTCGTTGTCATCTTAAATAATTTTCAAAGTCTAAAGCTTATTACATATATTTTTTAATTAATTAATTAATTAATTAATTTTAAACTCCAGATGTTTCCTTCCCAGTCCACCCTCCATCTGTTCCACATCCCATACCTCCTTTCTGCCCCCCGTCTCCATGAAGATGTACCCTCCTACCCCTACTCCACCAGATATCTAAAATCCCTGGGGCCTCCCGTCTCTTGACAGTTAGGTGCATCTTCTCTGACTAAACCCAGATCTGGCAGTCCTCTGCTGTATATGTGTTGGGGGCTTCATATCAGATGGTGTATGCTACCTGGTGGTGGTCCAGTGTCTGAGATATCTCGGGGATCCAGGTTAATTGAGATTGCTGGTCCTCCTATAAGGTTGACCTCCTCCTCAGCTACTTCCAACTTTTCCCTAATTCAATCACAGGGTTCAGCAGCTTCTGTTAGGTGCAAATATCTGCATCTGACTCAACTGCTTGTTGGGTCTTTCGGAGGGCAGTCATGATAGTCCCTTTTTTAAGCACTCAATATCCTCAATAATAGTGTGAGATCTTGGGGCCTCGCATTAAGCTGGATTCCACTTTGAGCCTGTCACTGAACCTTCTTTTCCTCAGGTTCCTCTCCATTTCCATCCCTGTAATTCTTTCAGACAGAAACAATTATGGGTCAGAGTTTTGACTGTGGGATGGCAAGCCAATCCCTTACTTGCTGCCCTGTCTTTCTGTTGGAGGTGGGCTCTACAAGTTCCCTCTCACCAATGTAGAGCATTTCATCTAAGGTCCCTCTCTTTGAGTCCTGAGAGTCTCTCACCTCCTAGGTCTCTGGTATATTCTGGGGGTCCCCTCAACCTTCTACCTCCTGAGGTTGCCTGTTTCCCCTCTTTCAGCTGGCCCTCAGGAAATTCAGTCCTTTTCTCCTCACCCAATTTTATAAGTGATTATGGTTTAACTATGACATTTAATCAGAACTGTGTATTCCAAATGTGTAAGAAGACTCTATCATCAGTAAGGCTTGTATTTAATGATTTGTGTGGAGACCAAAAGCAGAAAAAGAGTGCTTTGGCCTTTAGATGTCTATTATAAGTACTGCACACACTAATAGCTCAATAAGTGTGTCTTTCATAGAAGAATCTAATAGGAACTCCCTTTAAAGTGTGAAAAAGGGCACAGAAAGGTGTTTTAAAAGTGATGATGTTGAGTGAAAACTTTTTAGCTGTTCCTGTGACAGCCCTGCTGAAAGAAATTTCCACTTTCTGTTAAAAATTCTTCTTACACATGTATTTTATTTTTTCAAGTATAAGTGAACCATTCAATGGGAGCCTGGAAATAACAAAAACACTCCACTAATGTGTTTGTTTGTTTGTTTCTTCTACTTTACAGCTATAAACTGTCATATTTTACATAAACATGAATCACTCTTTAGATATAGATCTGTTTATGACATATATATTTATGTAGTTTAGTCCATAATATTGAACATTGTGGTATAAATTGCATTCTATGAGTTAGACCTGCTTTTTCTTACTTTCTTTCATTATTGCAAGCAGTGTATTCGTTGCAAAAGAATTCCCCAGTTGATATAGTATGAATAATTCAAGCTACATTCATCATCACTCAAAAAAGGACTCACATTTCCTTAAAGAAGTTGTTTAGCCATTAGGGGGTGACAGGTTGTTGACACAGGGAATAAACCAAACCAAACAATAATCATGGCTTACCCTACTGAGGAATATCAATATGGTTTATTGTTGTTTATAGGCAGCTTTCTAAATTGAATGCTGTCCTAGATTTCAATCTCAATCAATGTGAAATTACCAATAAACCTGTAAAAATTCACTAGAGAAAACCACCTATTTTACATGAGTAACATTAAGAGGCAGAATGTTTAACATTAGTCCTGTTTAGTACCTTGAAATCCTGGCAGCATTGATGTCACAATTTAATTTGATTGAAATGAAATATTTTATTGTTGTTACAGTATGCTTTTTGGAACTCCATAAATCTAATTCATAACACCTTAGATATAGATATAATATATAATTACAACAGAAAATTCAGGTTTTCATAATGTTTAGAATTAATCTTGATTTTGCTAAAGACTTAGAGCATAACATGTAAGAATAATTTACATGGAACTTGGTGAAAGTTATTGGAGGTACTAAATTTGATTCATTATAACTCAATATTGTTATATTTTTGTCAGAGCCTTTAAATATACATTAATCTTAAAAGCCCCAAATATTAAAAATAATTATATTTTCTTATAATTTAGAAGGCCAAATAAAAATTGAAGAAAAAATTCATAATTGAACTTTAAATAATCATTCAATTGAGGAGTCACATGCTATTGTGAAGAATAATGTGGAGAAAACTGATGTCCTTTATCAAAACTATCATCATCACTGCACAAAACTGCAGTGTAGTGTCTCACCAAAAGAGTAGCTGTAATGCAGTCAAGACAGAGGGAAAAGTTTCTTTCAACTTGATCCTTCACATAATTTTTGAGTGATGTACCGCCTTCCCCTTTGTTTCCTGTCCTTTGTGAGTGTGTGTGTGTGTGGGGGGGTGTTAAACATTCTATAATGTTATTTCCAAATATTTCTTTTTAAAAGAAACTTACACTTTTGTGATCAGGAATTTACCACTCTGCCTAAACCTTTGTAGACTAACTTAGGTTGCAACCTATGTCAATAGGTTATTCTTTGTTACTGCTAAGTCTCATAGCACAGATTGAATGTTTCTTTAGTCTTGTTTCTCGAACTATTTTTCTGTCCTAGTGTTTAGTTCACTAGGATTTTAAAGTTCACTCTTTGCAATATAATATGCAAAAAAGTAAACCTACACCACCATCTGTTTTGTGTCTCACATTTTCTAGCAATGTGTCATTTTCTATTTGTCTTTTAGAGCCTTCTTATGCTTATTTTATAATTAATATTAATGGAATTCAGTTATATTTAAAGAATATATAAGAGTAAAATGTACAACTACTTTGGAAGTAGAACTTAGGGAAAGATACTTTAATGTATAACAAAGATTATTGAAGTACTTCCTCAAAGCTTACTTCAGAAATATCCTATAAATAGAGGAAATTTTATAAAACCTGTAGTGTGTATGAAGCCAAATTATTTTGCATCAATAAAGGACAGATGAGTTGAGCAATGACTTGTTATCTTATTACACTCCAGGACACATTAGACAGTCCTTTTAAATTCTGTAGCTATACAAAGGCAAGAATTATACAATTTATCATTTTCTAAGTTATTAAACATTCTATGCTAAAAAATGTATGAACCAAATTAAATATCAGGCTCTTAGCACTTTATCGTAGATATTTCTAAGATACATGCATTCAATACATACAGGCAGCCCTTAAGGTAAAAGATCCATTTGTACAGCTTCGGTAAAACTTCACTATTTAACAATTCACTGAGACTCTACACTAAGAGACTTGAATCAACTGTACTCCAAATTTTACAGGTTAAAGATGTGCTCATAAGAGTAGTTCCTCCTCCTCATTTTTAAAATGTGTGTTTTGGAAATCTCAACATTTTCAGTATTTACCTTTGTTCACATCAAAATCAAGTTACACACAGATAGATTTCTGAACTATCCCTTAAAATGATTTACTTTACAAAGTATACAATTATAAATCTTTGCATTCTGAGCCATATATCTATACCCAGAAATCGTTTCATGAGAATCTGAGCACTTTCATTCTGAAATGGGAATGGTAAAACAAGTAATTTTCTCTATATTTCAGCAACTATCTTTTCTGAGCCTTCCTTCAAGTTATCTGATCACATGAATACCTGACAATGTGTCTTCCTAAGCATATATGAGACACAATAAATCCAACAGGTAAGTTGTAGAATCCAGTCCCAATAGATACAGCTATCAGATATTTCTAGACCTAAAATTCAGAGAATACTGTGGAAAAGGTAGTGGAAAGATTGTAAGTCAGAGAGGACCAGGGAGTTTTATGTGATATTATGTAATGTCCATGAAATGTCAGAAACTATACCCATAACATTTCAAAAGCACAACTGTCAAAATGTGTACAAAACAAGGATGACACCAATAGACATGCCCAACTTGGTGTAGAATGCCCATAAAGATCCAACCATACAAAGTGAACTATAGGTAACTGAGGAAAGCTGGAAGCAGGATGGGTAGTTCTCCCAGGAAAAGCACAGCAAATGGTTTTTCAGTGCTAAACAACACATACCTGTGAGTAACATTATACAGTCTTAGTAGGTTACATTTAGGAGCACATGCATGCATACACATGTGTGCATGTCTGTGCGCTCACATGCACACACACACACATACAGAGAGAGAGAGAGAGAGAGAGAGAGAGAGAGAGAGAGAGAGAGAGAGAGCAAGACAGAGAAAAAGAGACACAGAGAGACAGAGAAATGCATACATAGTAACAATTAGGGAGGAAAAAGACCAAGCATTTGAAGGAGAGTGAAGTGGGCTATAAAGGAAGGTTTTGGGCGAGTAATGGAAGGGAGAAATGTAATAAATTGTTTTCTGATTTCATTATTATTATTATTATCATTATTTAAACTTTTTTACAGTCTATTTGTTATCCTCCACCCAGTCTGCCCTCCAGCTGTTTCTCATCCCATCCCTCCTCTCCTGGCTGCAGGAGGACAGCCCCTCACCCCACGAGACCTCCCCACTCCCTGGGTTCATAAGTCTCTTGAGGGTTAGGTTTGTCTTTTCTGAAAACTAAAATTAGTAAAATTTATAAATAATCCTACTTGGTTAGAGATGCAAGCTAGTGAGTAGACTATTTGCTTAGAGCTTCTTATGGTGGTTTAACTTTCAAGAGACTTACACAGGAAAATCAGAAAGTGATGGCCACATCCTCATACACAGGTATTTCAGAACCAATCTGAGATCCATAAGTTGTTTCATCCTTAGTCTCAGGAAAGGGAAAATAGGGGAAGAAGATAGTTTGAGTCAGTGGGCTAGGATGCCTGCTACTAAATAGTATCCATGAAATCTCAACATGTTATAGAAAAGGATCCTACATTTTGCTACAAGATTTTTTTCTCTGAATTCTATCATTTATTTCAGGAGTATGTCTGAATAAAATCTAACTACTTTAACTTGGCTTCCTGCTATATGGATGTACTTATCTCTGACATGGAAAATCCCTGTCAGAAAAAGAAGTGGATTACACTCATTCAAGCAGCCAATGCAAAAAGCATGGGCAGTCGTACTTCATTTCACAGAATACAAGCACTGCTATCAGTGCTGCTATCATTACTGCTAATCACCTCCTGATGAGGATTCAAAGGTACTTAAGTAGAAGAAATAAATAATAGGCTGATTTGGTATAGATTTTAAATGTTACTTTAAATTGAGAAAGGATATCGCTGGCTGGCCTAAACTTCACATCTTGCTCCTTCCAGTGAAATACTCATTATAAATTTAATTTAAGTACAAGTTTATTCTGTAATAGTAGGTTGTATTGAAAACTTTTATCTGGGCCTAGTTGCATCCTCTTTTTCACTGGGTATGCTTACTATATTCAAATTTGAGGCTAACTTTTGTTCATTAAATAAGAGTGAAAATTTATATAAAAACACCAAATGCAGCAAGAGTGATGTATTAAAAGCTGTCAATTGACCTTTCAGAAAATGAGGTAGGCTGCCTGCAAATCTCTCTCTGTACCTCCAAATCAAACCCTCCAGTCTCATCCTAAGCTCAATTGCAGAAAACCTACTGCAAACTTCCTTTGCTCTCTGATCAAACACCCAGTGGACCACAAACATCCTTTCTCTGTACTTTCTTACCACCAAATGATTTCATTACCCCAAGTTCCAAAAGCAGCAGGCATTTACTAGGAATATACCTGTGCAGAAGGCCAAGGAGACAGGTAAGCCAACTGAAAACCTTCCCCTCTTATCTTCCCCTTCAAATTCCCCAGTTTCATTTCTGACTCTGCAACAGAAAACAAGTGGCAGCCTACCTTTGCCACTGCTCCCCTTTCATGTGGATCCCACAAACTCCCCCTCCTATCCTTTTTCCTCTGCCCATTGCTTTCTCTCAGTCCCCAATTCCAATAAGCAGCACATACTAACTACCTGGCAAAGTATGCCAGAAAATCAGGTAGGATACCTTCAGATTGTTTTCTCCCTCTGTTTCCCCAGATTCAAGGCCCTAATCTCATTCCCATTTCTGAATCACAAAACCTGTGGAAGCCTCCCCTGAACCCTTGTCCCCATCACCTGTGGATCCCACAGATCTTTCCCTTTTAGCAACCCTCACCGTCTTCATAGTTTTATTCCAGCCCCCAACAACAACAGCAACCTCCTGCTTACCCAAGGGCCCCTCTTGCCAGGAAACCACATATTTCTGCCAGTGGACCTATATGTCTACTTCTGCTCTGTCAGATCCAATCATCCCAGTCTCACCCTCAGCTCTGTAGCAGAAATCCTGCTGGTGGTCTCACTTTCATCTTTGACCCTACCCTTATCAGATCATAAAAAAAAAATTCCCAAAAGTTCCTTTCCCCAACCCATCCTAATATCTCAGCCTTCAACAAGAGCAGTGAGTCCTTGTGAATGAAAAAGCTAAGCAGGCTAGGAAAATAGATCCACAGAAAATTTGGTATGAGGCAGCACATAAACACGCAGTCACCATACACTCCTTCAGTCTAAGAAGAAGGGAGAAACCGAGAAACCAGATACTCACCCAACAAAATCACATATTATCACCTAGACCCATTATTGCCCCAAACCCAAATGTCTCTACCTATCCCCAAAGAAACAAACAAACAAACAAAATATAACAACCCGGGTAATATTTTCTCCATTGATGCTCAGAAACCATACTACAGCAGGCAATGAATATTCTAACAGAGCTGAAGTCTAAGAAAAACAAAACCAAAAATATCCTGTATGAAATGACCAAGGTTACCAAGGACAAAATGATTAACACTATAAATAAATTCAGGAAAATACGTACAGTATGAGAAAATGAATAAGCATATTAAATAAATCCAGGGAAATACATATAAACAGTGCAAAAAGAAAGAAAGAAAGAAAGAAAGAAAGAAAGAAAGAAAGAAAGAAAGAAAGAAAGAAGGAGGTCAGTACTCTCACATGGAAGTAGAATTAAAAAACAATGAGTGAATGCGGGAATTGAAAACTGGAATTTCAAACACAATGTACAAAGACAATAGATTACAAAGGACGGAATGAATAATCTCAGCAATGGAAGATATAATAGAATAAAAGTATATCTCCATTAATGAAAGTGTTAAGTCTAAACTTTCTCATAAAAAGCACATCCAAGAAATCTGGAACACTATTAAAAGACGATATCTAAGAAAAATAAGAACAGAGAAGGAAGAAACGCAGATCAAAAGACCAGAAAATATTTTCAACAAAATCATACAAGAAATTTTCTTTTATCTAAAGATGGGGATTCCTATAAAGGTAGAAAAAACATACAGAACACCAAATAGTTTGGACCAGAAAAGAAAGTCTCCTTGCTACATGATAATTAAACATTAAATCTACAGAACAAAGAAAGACTATTAAAGGCTACAAGGAAAAAATCCAAGTAACATATGAAGACAGACTAAAATTATACCTGATTTCTCAAAGGAGACTCTAAAAGCCAGAATATCCTTGAAAGAAGTGCTACAGACTCTTAGAGACCACAGATGGCAGGCAAGACTGTTATAGTCAAAACTCTCAATCATCATAGATGAAGGAAATAAGATGTTCCACAATAAAGTCAAATTTAAAATAAAATCTACTTATAATTCCAGCCCAATGGGAGAAAATTAGAGAGAAAACAAGTAAGGATGTCAATTATAACCATTAAAACACATGGAATAAATAATTCAATAGGAATCAGCAATCACTGATCAGTAGTACCTCACAATATCAATGATCCCAATTTCCCAATAAAAGATTAAAAGATTGTATGTGAAAAACAGGACCCATTCTTTGTTGTATCCAAGAAACACATCTGAACATCATAGATATACATTACTTCATAATAAAGCTTAGAAAAAGATATTATAAGCAGATCCACTTAAGAAAAATTCTTTTATAGTCATTTTAATAAAAAATAGACTTCCAACAAAAATTAATCAATAGAGTTAGGGAAAGACACTCGATGCTCATCAAAGGAATAATTTACCATGATGAAATTCAGTTTTTTAATTCTATGCATCAAACCTAAATGTACCCATGTTTATAAAAACAAATAAAACCAAGCTAAACAAACAAAAATAAAACACTACTCCAAATAAAATTACATATGAATCCTCAAACATTAATAACAGGACATCTTAATACCCACTTTCACCAATAGACAGGTCACCTAGCAAAAACCTAAACAAATAAAGATTAGAGCTAAGAGAGATTATAAACCAAATGGACCTAACAGATATTCAGAACATTTCTTCCTAACACAAAAGAATATTTATTCTCTGCATTTCATGAAACTTTCTTCAAAATTGACCACAAATTATGAAACAAAGCAAATCTCAACAGTAAAAGAAAGTTGAAATATTACCCTGAAATCTTTGAGACCAGAAGAGATTAAAGCTGAAATCATCAAAAACAAAAAGAACAGAAAACTTACAAACTTATAAAAACTTAACAACTGTGTATTGAATGAAAAATGGTCAATACATTCAGAAAAAAAGAAATTAAAGACTTCTTACAATTCAATGAAAATTAATACACACCATACTGAAACTCCTGGAACACATTGAAAGTAATTCTAAAAGGCAAATTCATAACTATAAGTACTTACATAAAAAAAATAACTAGAGAGATCTCATATAATCTACTTAATAGAACACCTGAAAGAAAAAGAAATTTCACCCAAAGAAGAATATAGCAAGAAATATTCAAATTAAAGGTGAAAATCAGTAAAATAGAAACATAAAGAACTATACAAAAAATCAAATAAGCAAAAACTTGTTTGTTTTTAAAAATCAGTAAGACTGACACACTCTTATCTAAGTTAAGAAAAAGATACCGAAAGACATCCAAAAACAAAATCAGAAATTAAAAGAAAGGATGGTGAGACAGATAACCACAGATCCCAAAGAAATCCAGAAAAGCATGAGGGCATGCTTTAAAAACCTGTACTCTCGTAAACTGGAAAATCTAGAAGAAATGTATAATTTTTTCAATAGTTCCCACTTACTAAAGATAAATCAATATCAGATGATCAGTTTTAACAGATTTATTACCCTTAATCAAGAAGCACTCATTAAAAGTCTGGGTCATCATCATCAGTAACAACAACAAAATACTGAGGGCCAGATGATTTTTACAATTTTTTTCAAAGAAGAGTTCATGCTAATACTCCTCAAATTATCCCATAAAATAGAAAGAGAAATATTTTATTTCATTCTGACACCCAAGTCTCATAAAAACATGAAAAGAAACAACTACAAATCAAGATTTTATAAACATAGATGAAAAAATACTCAATAAAATACACAATTACTGATGCTATATGATGTGTTTACAGACAGGAGCCTAGCATGCCTGTCCTCTGAGACACCCAATAAGCAGCTTATTAAGACAGAAGCCGATACTCCCAACAATTGGACTGAAGTCTGGGACCCCTGTAGTTGAACTACAGAAAGGCTTGAAGAAGCTGAAGAACAGGGTGACACCATAGGAAGACCAGCAGTATCAACCCCTGGGAGCTCCCAGACACTAAGATATCAACCAGGCATCACAGATGAGCTGGTTCAAGATCCCAGCACATATAGCACAGAGGACTGCCTGGTCTGACTTCAGTGAGGAAGATTTGCCTAACCCTCCAGAGACTTGAGGTTTCAGAGCGTGGGTTGCCTGGAATGGGGTAAGAGGGCTTCCTCTTGGAGACAGGGGAAGATGGATGAGAAACTGTGGGAGCACAGAACAAGAGGGAGGTAATTTCTAGACTGTAAAAATAAAATAAAAGTAATATTAAAAAATTCCTCTGTGTAAATGTACCACATTTTCTGTATTCATAAGCACATAAAGAAATGTTCAATATCCTTAGTCATCAATGAAATGCAAATCAAAATAACACTGAGATTCCACCTCACACCTGTTAGAATAGATAAGATCAAAAAACTCAAGTGATCGCAGATGCTAGCGAGGATGTGAAGAAAGATGAACACTCCTTCATTATTGGTGGGATAGCAAGCTGGTACAACCACTCTGGAAATCAGTCTGGTGGTTCCTCAGAAAACTGGACATACTACTACTACCTGATGACCCAGCTATACCCCTCCTGAGCATATACCCAAAAGGTACTCCAACATATAACAAGGACAAATGCTCCACTATGTTCAAAGCAGCCTTATTTGTGATAACCAGAATATGGAAAGAACCCAGAAATCCTTCAACAGAAAGAGAAAATCTGATACATTTACACAATGGAATACTACTAAGCTATTAAAAACAATAATTTCATGAAATTTGCAGTCATATGGATGGAACTAGAAAATATCATCCTGAGTGAGGTAAACCAATCACAAAAGAACACACATGGTATGTTCTCACTGATAAATGAATATTAGCCTAATAGCTCAGAATACTCATGATACAATTCACAAACCACATGAAGCTCAAGAGGAAGGAAGACTAAAGTGTGGATAATTCAGTCCTTCTTAGAAGGGGGAACAAAATATTCATGGGAGGAAATATGGAGATATAGTGTAGAGCAGGGACTGAAGGAAAGGCTGTCCAGAGACCGCCCCACCTGGGGATATATCCCATATATGAACCCCAAACCAAGATACTATTGCTGATTTCAAAAAGTGTTTGCTGATAGCAGCTAGATATAGCTGTCTCCTGAGAGGCTCTGAGAGAGCCTGACATAAACAGAGGGGGATGCTTGCAGCCATCCATTGGTCTGAACATGGTATCCCCAATGGAGCAGTTAGGGAAAGGACTAAAAGATCTGAAGGGGTTTGCAACCCAAAGGTAGAACAACAATATTAAACAACCAGACTCCCCAGAGCTCCCAGTGATGAAAACACCAACCAAAGAATACACATGGAATGACCCATGGCTCCAGCCAGATATTTAGCAGACAATAGCCTTTAAGGGTATCAATGGGAGAGGAAGCCCTTGGTCTTGTGAAGGCTCAATGCCCCAGCGTAGGGGAATGCCAGGGCAGGGGGATAGAAGTGGTTCAGTGGATGGGAGAGTACCCTCATAGAAGCAAGGGGAGGGTGAATTGAAAACGAGTTTTCAGAGGGAAACCAGGAAAGGAGATATATTTGAAATGTATGTAAGTAAAATATCCAAAATAATAATAATAATGATAATAATAATAATAATAATAATAAATAATAATAATAATAATAAAAGTGAATGCAATTTCTTCTAATAGGCAAACCCCAATTTTAAGATTCCTTCTAGCCCTGGAAACCAAAATGGTATATTGTGCTCTTATAGAGTTAGCTATCTGTTTATTAGTAAAATGGAGTTACACAAAAACTTGCCTTTTGTGATTTGATCTTTTGACCAAAATATATGAAACATTTCATATGTATTCATACTGTATCATAGAAAAGTATTTTGTGAGCATTTTGTCTGAAGAGTTCCATTGTATGGACTTACTGTATTTTACACATATTTATAGGTATGGATAGATTCTTGGATTGTCCCTGCCTTTTTAGATGCTGTACACAATATATCTGATACATCTCTATAAGATTTCATGGATATGCATTTTCATCTTTCTTTGCAATACACTGAGGAATATAATTGCTAAATGATAAGTTCTCTTAGTGACCTTTTGGAGACCTTGATAGACTGTATTAGTGTACTATTTTACATTTCAACTAGCAGTAAATAAAAGTTACACTTTTTCCACATTCAAAAGACTGTCATTTACACACACACACACACACACACACACACACACACACATATATATATATATATATATATATATATATATATATATATATATATATAAACTACATCATAAATTGGCTTTTGGAAGTTATTTAGAATAATTTTGTAATCATGAATTCAAAACAATTATTTTTATGACCTGAAAAATAAATTAGAAATAGTTTTAGAAATTTCTATAATATTTTCTTTAAAATATAATTATATGTATGGGGTTGAATGTACATTAGTATCATTTACTAATATTAAGAATGAGAGATCACTTCTCATCACCAAGCAAAGGCATTAACTAACTATTTTCAAAGAGTAAGAAACTTGATAGCATTAAATTAGACTTTCACAATTCTTGTCGTGTTGCTTTGGTTAAGGACACAGAGAATCAAGGTAAAACTGAACTAAATGGTTATCCCAGTTGTCTAGCATCAATAATTCTAGAAGGAGTTATGCATACTGATGGAAGGAGAATATTGACCAATGACTTTACCCAGGTATAGACATAAAGTACATAACACAAACCTGCCAGGCAAAATAAGGTCAAAGTTTCAACAATGAAGTATTATGGAGAAAATCAATTTCCTTCTGACTAGATTTGAGATTATCTTCATTAGAGAGAATTCACAGTAATTCTGTTAAAGCAAAAAGTCATAGGTAGGAGATCAAAGTCATTGATTTTTAACAGGGAAGATTTTATTGAATGGATATACAGTCAAATATCTTCTAATTATTTAGTTTCATACCTATGGAGTAGGACAAGACAACTACTTGGTTAAAGAAGCTTTTTTATTTAGTTGATGTTGCTTAATACAAAGACTCATAACTGGTCAAAGTGCTAAGATTAAGTGATGCTGTAGTATTAATCCTCAAAAATACATGTGTATCATCTCCACCATTATCCAAGAATACTATAAAAAGGAAACAAAAAGATTACAAGAGAAAGATGAGCCAACCCAGTCACAAAAGAATACACATGGTATATATTCACTGCTAAGTGGATATTAGCCCAAAAGCTCAGAATACCCAAATTCAGAGAGCACATGAAGTTCAAGAAGAAGGAAGTCCAAATTGTGGATGCTTTGGTTCTTCTTAGAATGGGAAATAAAATAGGGGAGGAAATATGGACACAAAGTGTGGACTATAGACTGAAGAAAAGGCCATCCAGAGACTGCCCTACCTGGGGATCCATCTCATATACAGTCACAAAATGAAGACAATATTGTAGATGCCAAGAAGTGCTTGATGAAAAGAGTCTGATATAGCTGTTTCCTGAGAGGCTCTGCCAGAGCCTAACAAATACAGAGGCATATGCTTGTAGATAACCATTAGAATGAGCACTGGGTACCCAATGGAGGAGTTAGAGAAAGGACTGAAGGAGCTGAAGGAGTTTGCCATCCCAAAGGAAGAACAACAATATCAACCAACCAGACATCCCAGAACTCCCAGGGACTAAACCACCAACCAAAGAGTACAAGGAAGGACCCATGACTCAAACAGCATATGTAGCAGAGGATAGCCTTATAGGGCATTAATAGGAGGAGTAGTCCTTGGTCCTGTGAAAGCTCAATGCCCCAGTGTAGGGGAAGACCAGGGTTGAAAGGCAGGAATGGATTGGTTGGTAGGAGAACACCCTCATAGAATCAGGGGATAGGGGAATGCTATAGGGGATTTCTGGGGGTGCGGGGGGAATCCTGGAAAGGGGATATCATTAGAAATGGAAATAAAGAAAATATACAATTTTTTTTAAAAAGTAAAGAAAGTGGGAGTAAAATAAAGTGCTATTTCCGGGATATGGTGTAGCTGTAATCTTAATGATCGTGAATGGGTGTTCTCATCTTTCTTGGCAATACACTGAGGGATGTAATTGCTAGATGATAACTTCTCTTAGTGCTTTATCTTTTGGAGACCTTGATAGACTGAATTAGTAGAACTATGCTTACTTGCATAACACTACCACAAAATTAGATGTGTCAATGGTCTACCATAAATAGTGAAGGGAGACACATATGAAGTGAAGGCAAGGCCATATGCCTTGAAGAGTTATTAGTATAGATAGGGAATCATTTTCATTAATGTTATAGACACTGGTAAATTGCTCAGAATCTAATAAATGCCATGTCTGATCCCTGTTCATCAAAGCAGCATTAGTTACACTAATTGGATCACAACGTAGATAGATAGGTTGTTAGGTAGGTAGGTAGGTAGGTAGGCAGATAGATAGATAGATAGATAGATAGATAGATAGATAGATAGATAGATAGATAGATAGATAGAGATAGATAGATGGATGCATAGATGACAGATATATGGATATATGGATAAATGGATAGATTGATCGATGGAAAGATAGATGATAGATAAATAGAAATATAGATAAATGATGGATAGATGGATAGATGGAAAGATTGATAGAAGATAGATGATAGATAGATAGATAGATAGATAGATAGATAGATAGATAGATAGATAATCAGGGGATATACCAATTGGAAAGAAGAAAGGAATCAAGAGGATATGGAGAGGGACAAGAGCTAGTAATGATCAAAATACATTATATACATATTTGAAAATTTCAAAAATAAGCCCACATCATGTACACATACAAAACTGTTTTATAAAATTGCATTTTTATTTCTTCTATAAAAGTTTTTTCAGGAAAAAAATATATATCATGGTACTTATTAGTACTAACCACCATTGTTTCCTTTTATACTAATTTAAACTTAATTTTTATACATATAGCAGCACATGTTTGTGTAAAATTTAGATGCTTCATTATGTTTTGTAAATGTTAAATTGTTTTGGAATATATATTCATATATTTTATTTCCTATTATCAGAGTGTGTTTATGGGACAACAAGCAGACAAAGCTCATTGGATTATTTGTAATAAATAAAATCAAACATTCTCATAGATTAAGTTCTAACTTTAATAATTTTAATTATCTTTCCCAAAACATTTAAGCCTCATACTTCTTTGACAAATTATGACAAACATACTTTACCATCATTTTTCCATATTTGCATTGCATTATTTTTGAGTAAATAATGTACAAAATTTAAGCACAAAAATTGATCGCTTTCTATAGAGTAAACTTTTGGTGAGTGACAGAAAGATGCCTTGTATCTATCAACTTCCTTGAGTATCAGTTTTCGAATATCATCATTATACTATCATAGTTGATTGTACCTAATGGGTTACACAGTAAATATGACTTTAAAATTTATTTCTATTTAATTTTATTATCATGCTAGTTGTTTCCTAAGGTAAATGATGTATCTGTGATTTAATCTTTACTGAAAATATCAAAACTCTATCATTCTAAACAAACTGCATCTTATTTTTAGATTCCATGCTCATGTCGTGGATCAAATGCAATGTGTTCTCCATGTTAACTATTTCCTCAGATCTTCTCTGATGCTGATTCACTTTCTCCAACTATTAGCATTCATGATGGTATTTTTATTGTTCTATTTTACATATTTTATTAATTTAATTGTTATTAACTTTTATTTTTGCTATAATTCTCTTCCTGTCTTAAATAAATATCTTATCAACTTAAGTACTCTTGTATACTCATCATTTAGGATATGTGATTAAAAAAATAGATGTTCCATTTCAATTAGTAATAAATTATGTTTGTTAATCTTTTTTTTAGATAATATAGTTGTTTTTTCCTTTACTAATGTCTATTTAAAAATAGTTTTTGAACAGGTTCTCATTTGTAGCTAGGACAAGTTTGGAACTTCAAAACTGTGACAGTCCTCTCCTGGCTCTGTCTCCTGTGTGTGGGGATTACAGATGTACACAAACATGCTAGGTACTTGTCACTGTCTTTCCCTAAAGTAAAGTTTTCGAAACTTTGACCCTTTGGTCTATCATATTTGCTAATAACAAATGTACTTATATAGTTCATATGCAACTTGCCAATTAAGGACAAATAACTATTCCCTGCTAGGCTATCTTACTAACTTGATTTCATTCTTCTGCTGGGTTATTGAACCATATCTCAGTTACAATCCCTGCATACCACTAAGAATACTATTAGTCATTTAAAGCAATTGCCTTTAATCTGTCTATGAGGGCTATGTATCCTTGAGATTAACATCTCTCTCTCTTGTGAAATTCTATGCTGCTATAAATTTCAGTTCCACACACTGGCAAGACTATATCACTTTAACCGTTATACTTTATTTGAGTTGAAAATCAAATTACTACTGAGTTTCAGTAAAAATCTTATGAAAGTGTACAACAACCATACTAATTCCAAAGAATACATTACCACTGATGCCAGTACAATGAATACTGATGAATTATCAATGAAATTAAACAAAATTATACATAGAAAAATGACATAAGAGAAACAAATATTATTTCCTTATTCAAAATATGTTATAATAATATTGTGGCTGTATTAAAGATTTCTAGCACAATGTGACTGCATATGCTTATAATTTCATCATACAGAACATAGAGGAAGGAGAACAAGGAGTTCAAAGTGATCTTCAAATATGTGAGGTAAGTTCCAGTCTAGCCTGTGTTATGTGAAACCCTGTCTGAAATAACCAAACTATAAATAAAAATACAAGTCATGCTAATAGCTAAGGGAGCATAATCTTTATGTCCTGAGTTAAGCAGATAATGCAAGCACTTTCTTTACCCACATATCTTATCAATGTTCTGAGTCTTTTGATTAAATTAAGAAAAATATACTTGAAACTGTTAGAAACTAAGCCATGTTCCAATTATAGGAATCTGTCCTCCAGCTATACAATCTGGCACCAGATCCTATAGAGTAATGGATGCAGCCATGCTTATTTTGTAATTCTTGGAAGAGCTTCCATTTTTGAAAACACACCAGGAAATCCCAGTTCAGCATTTAGTGCATGTTATTTCCCAGCTTCCCAAAATGCATTCCTATCCAGAAATGGTTTAGCAAAATCTTGAGTGTTCCAGTGGTCTGAACTTGTTTTAAAACATAAAAAGTAAATGGAAATGCTCGTTATGTTCTCCATGGACTTCCTGAAATCTCATAAATTTGATCAATGGGAAAGCTCATTAACAGAATCAAAGTGAATAAATCAGTGCGTTTAATAAAATTAGCATTATGAAAACATGGTATTGAGGAATATGATTTATATAACCATTAAATTCATATACATTGAAGCACACAATGCTGCAAACAATTCCAGGTGTGGCCCGCATAGATGAGTTAAGATATTCATGATGTAGTTCATTCATGTAGATAAAGGCTTAATGAAGATCCTGCTGACTTTCTAAGCATGCTTGACTTCTGCTCAAATGACATATGATGTGAAAACTTAGGGGTTCTTTGAAAAGTCAGTTTTGTTGGTTGGTGCTTTGCTGGGGCAAACATATGAAGGAACATTTTACTGAAGTAGACACAGTTCAAAGAATATTCTGCAAAAGCAAACACATAAAAGGTATCATGAAGAAGGATTCCTCACTAATTTGTTGGGACTCCATAGCGAGAAATGCATGCAAAAACTTCTGGTACTGTGCTGTGGCTTCTTCCACAGACTCGGCTGATTGGCAGAGTGATGTCAGCTAAGACAAACTCACTGGCTGAGGAAAGACGAGTGTAGGATAACTGATGTTTGGAGGGAGTAATAAAAAATGGACAGTGACAGAGGCTAAGTTTGCTTATAGAGCTATCTGTACAATGTTTATGGTCTTGCATATTTGTTGATCTTCCCTTCCTGAGGGAAGCATAGCCGAGAAACTCTGGCATTATTGTTGGCTCTGATCCTTCCTGCTGACTCAAGCTGATTTGGCTGATATGTGCCACCACTGTTGCTCTCCTGACAGTACTAAACTGGATTGCCGATATATCCATGAAGTGTTTGTGAGTGAATCTAGCTACCACTGCTGACCTGTGAACTGAATTGATGATTTATTGACTGTGCAGATGGGATTTGGACCAAAGAACCATTTCTAAACAGGTTCACTTTTCCATATACATTCTTTTTTACTTCAACTGATGCATGGTAGGCTTGAGGGAGGTTAAAGCATTTTAGAACCATCATTAAAAGTAGGCTTTGAAAAAATTAAAGTTATAGACATATATTGTTCATCTTTAATGAAATGAATGTGTTTTCTGTACTGCTTAAAACAGAAGGACACAGGACAAGTCAACCATAGAATACACACTTTGAAAGCATAAATCAAAAAATATCTTTTTTTTTAATATATTCTTTCAGGCATTTGTCACTAGCAGCTGATTAACTCATAAAAACTACATGAAATAATAGTTACAAAGTACAAGTAGTTTTTTAGTGTATTTACTTAATCTATGCTTCTTTCTAATAAAATACATCATGATAACAATTTATCCTTAAAAATAGAGATATATATTCATAAAGTATCACTATTAATGTTGTAAGGATAATAAAAAATTGAATTTTTAATTTTAGCTACCTAAAAGAATATGAAAAAATTATCAAGCCTTGAAAAATAATATATAAATGTGGAAACTAGAATGAAGATGGAAAAATGCATTTTATCTGCCAGGTCTAAATAGCATGCTGTTCAGTGTTTTCTGTTTCATTTTAACCATGGACGCAGAAGATTCTAGCCCCAGAACAAGGAGCAAGAAAAATAATTTATTTGGTCAAGTAGGCACCATAGTTGTAGCAGTTTCCCATACCAAACAAGTAAAGATATTGCTAAGAGGTATACAATCTAGACTGGTAGCCATACCTGGCATATTGTAGTATTTTGTCACCATTTAAAATAAACATCCTAAAAATCTTTAGATTCTTACACATTGTTCCTGCAGTGACCTGCATATAAAATATGTATATTTATTACCTATGGCTAGCCAAGGAGATTCTGAAATGTACTTCTTTATTGTCTCAAATTTGAGTGTTTTAATGTCATCTAAAATGGAGGGAAATGGTTTGATTTTGATACCTAGAAATTACTTTTTTTAATTTTTTGACACTTTATTTACACTTCAAATGTTTCCCCCTTTCCACGTCTCCCCTTTAGAAACCCCCTATTCCCTCCCACCTCCCCCTGCCTCTATGAGGGTATTCCCCCACCCACCCACCCACCAACCCACTCCCGTCTTCCCTCCTTGGCATTCCCGTATACTGGGGCATCTAACACCCTCAGGCCCAAGGGCCTCTCCTCCCACTGATGGCCAACAAGGCCCTCCTCTACTATATCTGTGGCTTGAACCGTGGGTCCCTCCATGTATATTCTTTGGTCGGTGGTCTAGTCTCCGGGAGCATCGGGGGGTCAGGCCAGTAGACACTGTTGCTCCCTCCATGGGGCAGCAAACTCCCTCAGATCATTCAATCCCTTCTCCAACTCCTCCATCTGGGACCTCTTGCTCAATCCAAGAGTTGCTGTGAAGTGAATTTTGGGTATTCCAAACTTTTGGCCTAATATCCACTTATCAGTGAGTACATACCATGTTCATTCTTTTGTGACTGAGTTACCTCACTCAGGATGATATTTTCAAGTTCCATCCATTTGCCTGCAAATTTCATGAAGTCATTGTTTTTAATAGCTGAGTAGTATTCCGTTGTGTAAATGTACCACATTTTCTGTATCCATTCCTCTGTTGAGAGATATCTGGGTTGTTTCCAGCTTCTGGCTATTATAAATATGGTTGCTATGAACATAGTGGAGCATGTGTCTTTATTGCATGTTGGAGCATCTCCTAATATCTGCCCAGAACTGGTGTAGCTGGGTCCTCAGGTAGTATTATGTCCATTTTTCTGAGGGTCCGCCAAACTGTTTCCAGAGTGGTTGTACCAGCTTGCAGTCCCACCAGCAATGTAGGAGTGTTCCTTTTTCTCCACATCCTTGTCAGCATCTGCTGTCACCTGAGTTTTTGATCTTAACCATTCTGGCTGGTATGAGGTGGAATCTCAGGGTTGTTTTGATTTGCATTTCCCTGATAACTAAGGATGTTGAATATTTCTTTAGGTGCTTCTCAGCCCTACAAGTTTCCTCCATTGAGAATTCTCTATTTAGCTCTGTTGCCCATTTTTTGATAGAGTTATTTGGATCTCTGGAGTCTAACTTCTTGAGTTCTTTGTATATATTGGATATTAGCCCTCTATTAGACGTAGGATTGGTAAAGATCTTTTCCCAATCTGTTGGTTGCCGTTTTCTCCTATTGACAGTGTACTTTGCCTTACAGAAGCTTTGCAATTTTATGAGGTCCCATTTGTAGATTCTTGATCTTAGAGCATAAGCCATTGGTATTCTGTTCAGGAACTTTTCCCCTGTGCCCTGTGAGTTCTGGTTTACAGCAGAACTCCAGGAAGGCTAGCAAAGATGCAGTGTGGGACTAGATGTCTTGATCCACAACTGAAGGCAGAAGTAAAGATTGGAAGTATAAATCATTTTATTATATGAAATATTTGATTTATTTGTGGTACAGATATTTATCACCATCAGAGGTAACTAGATAAAGAAACAATATGGAGTTTTATTTACTTACAAAAGAGAAAAATACATATTATTTCAGGACAATGAATTGATCTGTAAATGATCATGTTAAATAAAAGAAGCCAGAGTAATAACATATATTTTTTCTATATGATATCTAGTTTTTGTGTGTGTGTGTGTGTGTGTGTGTGTGTGTTAAATTAGAAGATTATCAATTTAAGAAAAGAAATCAGTGAACAAAAATAAGAAAGAATAATGATGCTGCATGCCAGCAAAAACCATGACTGCCATGTTTGAAGTTTTCAAAATGAAATACAACTTTCTTTTACTGTGATTATATGCTTGTGATAAAAAAGGTAGCCGGGCAGTGGTGGTGCACGCCTTTAATCCCAGCACTTGGGAGGCAGAGGCAGGCGGATTTCTGAGTTCAAGGCCAGCCTGGTCTACAGAGTGAGTTCCAGGACAGCCAGAGCTACACAGAGAAACCCTGTCTCGAAAAACCCAAAAAAAAAAAAAAAAAAAAAAAAAAAAAAGTAAGGGAGAAAAATCATGTTTTTTAACACAATGCAATTATTTTGAATAAAGGTGTCTTCTTTCACATAGTCAAATATACCAGTATCAAACATTCCCAATAAAAATGTTTGGATGTAGGTATTATAAGTATTAACCTACCCATAAAGTTAATGAATTCTATTCAAAGTTAAGAAATCATTTATATACTGATTAGTAGTCCAAACCATTTGTATAGTAAATATTATCCTGTTTTATTTAACATGTGCTAGTATATAACATTATTTCTAAATCTCAAAATTTTTATAGCTGTTTTAATTCAGCATTAACTCAGTCTTTTACTTTTTCCCATTATTGTAAATAGATTTACCTTTTCTTCAAATACAGTCTCTATCCTATGTCACACTACTCATCCCAGATTCTCCCTACTCTCCTCCCATCCAGATCTACTACCTTTCTGTCTCTCATGAGAAAATGAGGCTTATAAGCAATAATAAAATAAAATAATAAAGTAAAATACAACAAGATAAAACAAAAGCCAACATACCGAAATTGAACAAAAGCAGTCAACCAACCCTTAAGCAAACACACAATAAACCAGGAGGAAAAGGGCCCAAAGGAAGGCACCAAAACCAGAGAAACACTGACACATTCAGAAGTCCCATAAAAACATTAAGCCATAAGCAATAATAAATATGGAAAGCACCTGATGAAGACATGCTTAAGTTCTGGTTTTGCTACTTCAGTCTCTATTGTTTCATATCTTCTTTGATGATGTTGATTGAGAGGGTCTTCTTTCTTGATGCCTCCATCATCTCTGGCTCTTACATTTTTTATATCATTGTTACTGCAGGGTTCCTTGAACCCTGCCTCAAAGGGCAGTCATTAAAGAAATGCAAACTATATCTCTGATATTTCATCTTACATCCCACTCTGTCTGCATCTATATGACTAACCAACTATTTACATGGATTTATTAAATTTAAAGTCTATAAATGATAATTTGACTCCACCTTTTGTTTGTTTCTTTGTTTGTTTTTTCCTTAATTCTAAGCAACATAATGAACCATTGAATTGTTCTATGGAAAGTTTGAAATACCCAGAGTAAATCTGTTTAAAGAACAACTTACTCAATTTCTTAAAGTACGTATGAAATTTGACCATTATTTTGACACAGAGTAAAATATTGTTAAAACCACTATATATATATATATATATATATATATATATATATATATATATATATATATATATATATATATCCATTCTCCCTCAGTTTCTCATCGCATTCTTCCACCCCCATGTCTTCAAGAGGATGTCTCCCCCTTGCAAGGCCTCTTTACTCCCTGGGGCCTCAATTCTCTCAAGGGTTAGGGATGTCTTCTCCCATTGAGGTCAGACCAGGCAGTTGTCTGCTGCATATGTTTCAAGGACCCCAGACCAGCTCATGTATGCTGCCTGGTAAGTGACTCTGTGAATGAAAGGTCTTAGGAGTCTTTGTTATTTGAGACTGCTGTTCTTCCTATGGGATTACTCTCCTCCTCAGCTTCTTCTAGCCTTTCCCTTTTCAACTGTAGGGCTCCTCAGCTTCAGTCCAACTGTTGCCTGTAAGTATCTGCTTCTGTGTTAGTCAGCTGCTTGTTTGACCTCTCAGAGGACAGCCATGCTAGGCTCCTAAGCACATCCAGCATCAATAATAACGTTAGACCTTGGATCCTCCCCTTGGCATGGATCCCAAGTTGGGCTGAGCACTGGACTGACTTTTTCTCAGTCTGTTCTCCATTTTTGTCTCTGCACATCTTTTAGTCAAGAACAACCCCGATGTCCCACACCAGAACAATGGATACAGAAAATGTGGTTCAGTTACACAATGGAATACTATTCAGCTATTAAAAACAAGGACAAGCAAATGGATGGATCTAGAAAATATCATCCTAAGTAAGATAATTCAGACCCAAAAGGACATGCATGGTATGTACTCATTAATAAGTGGATATTAGCCCCAAAAGTACAGAATACCTAGGACACAATCCACAGAACTCAAGTAGGTTAACAAGCAGAAGGGACCAAGTTAGGATGTTTCAATTCCGCTTGGGAAGGAGAAGAAAACAATCACAGAAGTCAGAGGGAGGGAAGGATTTTCATGGGAGAAGTGAGAGGAGGAACATGAATGAAAGGAAGAACATGAATAGGTATGGGATGGGGAAAGATAGGAGAGGGCAGCAAAATGAATGGAAATTTTTAACCTTGGGGAATGGGATATAAGGATACCTTCTAGCAAGTACCAGAGACCTGAGAAGTGAGAGACTCTCAAGAATCAAAAGGAGGGACCTTAGATGAAATGCCCAACCATGGGGAGAGGGAACTTGTAGAGTAGATCTTCAGTAGAAAATAGGGCATCAAGTAGAGGGATGGGGTTGCCATCGCACAGTCAAAAATTCTGACCTGATGCTTTATATTTCTTAGTGAAAAATTATGAATAAAATAACTAACAACCTTGAAAGATACTGCTTGTCAAACAGCACAAGATCCTGAGTTTGAGCCATAGCAAACATACATGAAGTCAAACATGGAAGAGTGTGCTTATTCCCCAAAGGACTGAGAAGAAATAATCAGGTGGATTCTTGGGACCTGCTGACCAGTCAGGCTTGTCTAATCAATGATCTTCAGTTCTAATGAGAGGGCTTATTTAAAAAACCAAGATTGAAAACAATAGCTGATGAATAACACTTGGGGCTATCTTCAGGCCTTCAAGTATCTGCATATATGTCTGTATACATGAAAGCACACCCATAAAAATATCATACATACCTGCAATTATTATACATACACACAAACACAATAATGCACACAACTAGACATAATTAGAGTAATTACTAATGCATTGTAGGACTGTGAGTACCATGTATATAAACATGACTATATTGTTCTATATTGTTTTGTAGATTAACTTATTCTGAGTGGTTTTTTTTTTACTTAAAATAAAATTCATTTCAATATATGATGCTGTAAAATGAGTTGTGTGGTGGTTGTTTTTACCAAAATGAAAAAGTAAACATAAATTAATAAATTGAAAGAAAAGAGACAATTAAAAAAAAAAAAAAAAAAAAAAAAAAGAACTTCCAGACTAGTTGTATCAGCTTGCAGACCAATTCCAATGGAGGAGTGTTCCTCTTTATCTACATCCATGCCAGCATCTGCTGTCACCTGAGTTTTATTTTTTTTAAATGGTTTATTTTATGTATGTGAGTACATTGCCGCTGTCTTCAGACACACCAGAAGAGGGCATCATATCCCATTATAGATGGTTGTGAGCCACCATGTGGTTCCCTGGAATTGAACTCAGGACCTCTGGAAGAGCAGTCAGTGCTTGTAACCACTGAACCATCTCTCCAACACCCTGAGTTTTTTATTTTAGACATTCTGATTGGTATAAGGTAGAATCTCAGGGTCCTTTTTATTTAACTTTTCTTGATGCCTAAGGATCTTAATCCGGTGCTTTCTTGAAAAATTGGAAAGAGTTCTACCTTAAGATGCAACTATACTATTCCTTTGCATATACCCAAAAGGTGCTCCAACATATAACAAGAACATGTGCTCCACTATATTCATAGTAGCCTTATTTATAATAGCCAGAAACTGGAAACAACCCATATGTCCCTCAACAGAAGAATGGATACATAAAATGTACATTTACACAATGGGGTACTATGCAGCTATTAAAAACAATGACTTCATGAAATTTGCAGTTAAATGTATGGAACTATAAAACATTATCCTTAGTAAGGTAACCCAGACAAAAAAGAACAGACATGGTATGTACTCACTTATAAGTGGATATTAGCCCAAAAACTCAGAATACCCATGATACAACTCACAGACCTTATGAAAATTAAGAAGGAAGACTGAAGTTTGGATGCTTCAACCCTACTTAGAAAGGGGAACAAAATAATCATGGGAGGTAGAGGGAGGGATCAGAGAGGGAGAGAGGAGGTGGAGGGGGGAAGGTAGCAAGATCAGGTATGGGAAGAAACAGGAGAGAAGTAGAGAGTCAGGAAACTGAACAGAAATATGTTGCAATGAGGATGGGGAACTGGGGGTAGCCACTAGAAAGTCACAGATGCCAAGGAACCAAGAGGTTCCCAGGACACAACTGGGATGACTTTAGCTGAAACACCCAACAAAGGGGAGATACCACCTCTAGAGACTACCTCCAGTAGAAAAGCATGGCCCCAAGTTGAGGGATGAAGCCCATTTCAAAACTTTTAACCCAGAACTCTTTCTGTCTAAAGGGAATTCAGGGACAAAGAATGGAGCAGAGACTGAAGGAAATGCCATCCAGAGACCGCACTACCCGTGGATCCATCCTATTTGCAGACACCAAATTCTGACACACTATTGCCAATAAATATTTGCTGACAGGAGCCTGGTATAGCTATCCCCTGAGAGGCTCTGCCAGCAACTGATCAATACAGATGGAGGTACTCACAGCCAACCATTGGACTGAGCTGGGACCCCAATAGAAGTGGTTGGGGAAGGACAGAAGGAGCTGAAGAGGATTGAAACAACTAGAAAGAACAACAGTATCAAGTTACTGGTCCACCCAGAGCTCTCGGAAAAACTATATGTGAAGGGATCCTTGGCTCCAGCTACATATGTAGCAAAAGATTTCCTTATCTGGCATCAGTGGGAGGGGAGGCCTTTAGTTCTGTGGAGTCTTGATGCCCCAGAGTAAGGGAATGCTAGAGTGGTGAAGCAGGAGTGGGTGGGTGGATGGGGGAGCATCCTCATAAAGGCAAAAGGGAGGGGGATGGTATGAGAGGTTTGAAGAGGGGAAACCTGGAAGAGGATAACATTTGAAAGGTAAATAAATAAAATAACAAAGAAATATAGAAGAAAAGATGTTTAAATTTAGCAAATGTTGGGTTTTCTTTTTCTTATGGTTTTTGCTTGTTTAAATATGGGGTTTTCTTTTTTATTGTTTTTGTTCGTTTGCTTGTTAATTTGTTTTGATTTACTTTGTTTTTATAAATACTTTCCTTAAAGAGTTGTTAATGGATGTTTCATATTCTACACACATGTCTTAAAGTTTCTCACCTATCGGATATGAGATATTTGTCTGGTTTATATCATTTACTGATGTATTATTTTAAATATAGGGTTTTTAATCTTCTCTTGTTTTTTTTTTTGTTTGTTTTGTTTTTTTTTTTTGTTTTTTTTTTTGAAAACTATTACCTATTTTAAAAAGAACTGTATTTACCAGAAATCCAGTGCGAGTCTCTACAGTGGTTGATTAGCACCTACAGAAACTGATAGTTTTCTACTCACAGGAAAATAAAATCATGCAGGAAGGAAGCTTAGAGGCAAGTGTTACATTAGGGTATTCCTCAGATACGTACAAAGGTTATGCTGTAATTTCCATCAGGTAGGTAATTTTTTTTCTTTTTTCATTTCTATTGAATAATGAGAATACACTGATGGAGTTGAATAAAGAAATGGGAGTGGGAAGTCAACTACCTATTTTTAGTTCATAGAAAGTAGTTCATGGAAATAAGTTCTGTTTTCCAAACCATGCTACAAATTTGCACATATTTTTAAAGTGCTTTTAGACTGCTTATTTCTGTTTACAGTGGAGTTTTCTGTTTTCATTACAGATTCCTATCCTACTTTCTAGTCTTTATCCAATTATTTTATATAATATTATAATTTAAAGATAATTGGTAAATGTATAATTTGTGTGATTCATTCCTCTTCAGTTGCTTTTTTCTCAGGAGAATAATCATATTCCCATGATTGAGTCTATAGAGAATTATACTTTACATTGTAGAGTCTCTATGTTCAAATTGGGAAATGCCAAAAAAAAAAAAAAATAGTGCAGGAGGGAGACAAGAAATAAGGGAGGGGGAGACCATGGCTTGTCTAGTAACACTTAACAGGTTTCTGTGGTGTACACATTCTCATTTTAAAGTAAAGTGATTTGTCATTTGAGAGGTTTTGATTGATTTCTATCATAATCTTTCCTCAAATTGTGATTCACAATGCTACCTTCTATACAACACTTTTCATGATTGAACTACTAACGAGTATATATGAAATTTAGTTTGAATTCTCACCCAGATTGCAAGACACATTGTGGAAAAAAAAAAAAAAACAAAAAAAGCCCAGGTATGCCAATGCTGCATCCCATCCCATGATAGTTCTGGACGATTTACTCTGAGGACACCTGTACCTTAGAATGACAAAAAATCCAAAAAAAATAACAACAACAACAACAACAATATGTTCTACCTAGCCTTCTGCAAATGCCATGAAAATAGAAACAAAATAGAGATATTAACAACTCAAATGTCTTTTGAATCCTCATGGTCTCTTTTAATTGATACAAAAACTAAAGTTTTGTATAATAGCCTATTAAGAGAACTATTTAGAGACTTAATTCTTCCTGAAGGTATTTAACTAAGACTGAAGTATTGTTAAATACTAACTATCACCGAGAACATTATCACTTTAAGATAATGTCAGGGCCAGGACATTTTATTTTTTGAAAGGCAGAGGACAGACAATTCTTTTAAAGTGGAATTCTTGAGCAGAGAACAGTCAGCCAAATAAACCATACTCCAATGTTGACTATGCTACTGTCATGGCAGCCCATTGAACTATACAGAGAATCTCTATAACCACACTTCTGCCTAAGTAGAACTTGCTTCAGGCACAGCTGAACTAGATATTTGCATCAGTTTAAGAAGACAGCACTCTAGGAGACACTTCAAAGGACTGATTTCACTTCTTTTGCAACTACTTTCATTCAGGCCTATGTAGAACACTTTTCCTGTGGCTTCACAGAATTCTTGAGATTGGATCAAAGTGATTCTGGTAATGCACTATTTTTAATGTCATGTGATTTTTTTCTGATGTAAGCTATGTATTTGATAGAATGGCAAAATGATTCACAAATATTGCACTTCTGTATTTTCATACCACATCCATGCCATGCATTGTTGTAGGCTATGTAATAGACTGTTCAACTTGCTATTCAAGTTATCTAAGAGAAAGCTTCCTGGCACCTGCTGTTGTACTTTAGACACCCCCTTCACCAAAAACACTTCTCTTAAACAGTCTTATCCTAAGTTAGACTGCTTGGTATAGTAACTTGAAGTCGAGAAGGAGGCAACTGCAGGTGGTTACAGTAATAACAGCCATAGTAGTGATTTTATTTCTAAAGAGTCTATAGAGCAACAGGCATAGCAAGATTCAAATTTTGTAGAAATTATGGAAGATGAATGTTAGAGAGAGAGAGAAAAAAAGTGAAGAGGAGAAGGGGAAAAGCTCAATTATCTACAATTTTAAAAATTGTCAAGACATAGAAGTGAAGAGTTCCAATAACCAAGAAAGCCCTGAACTAGCAATTTTTTGGATGCCAAACTCCTGATTTGAGGTTGAAGTCGTAATGTGATTCTAGAAGGTTATGAAAGCTGAGATATACAAGCAGTGTGTGTGCCTATAGAACCTGGAAGATGAGAGATCATATCATTAGCAACAGCATAATATAACATGAAAGCGCTAAAAGCAGCATAAGGCTAACTCTCAATATGCAACTACATTGATTTTCTTTCTGCTGATTCTCATTCAAATCAACACAGACATCTTTGTCCTCAAATTAGTAATTTTCTAGGCTTTCTTATATTAATAGCCTAAAGGTTTTCTTTAATGTCATTTCTTTTGCTGTTAAAATGTGGTCTTGTTGAAGAGGGATCCATCCAACATCTGACCTTGTCAGATATTTACTGACAGTGGTGGATATTTTTACATCTGGAGGGCAATGTAAGAATAACATAAGACCCATATAGTTGTGGTACACATTTTTAGGTTTTAGTATGAATTTTTAAAAAAATGTTTTAAATTAAAAATAACAATCAATATTATCTTCCATTTCTTCTCTCCAATTCCTTACAAATAGTCTCTGCATAAGTATATAAATGCATACCTTAACATAAAGATTAAGTAGAATGACATGTTTTAAAGTCTATCAGATAATATTTATTTGATAAAATCTTTTTTAACTTTTTCATATATTGAAAGTTTATCTCTAAATAGTTATTTGCTAGTCTATGTTCATTGACCATTAATCATAATAGTCAGAATGGAAAGCAACTTAGATGTTCATGCACTGATAATTGAAAACCAGAAGCTACACCCTTACTGCATAATGCTCATGGTCCTGGAAGGAACATTGCACACTACCTGAGGAGAAAAATTAATCATCAGTTTCACCCAGCTGCAAGCTCCATGACTTACAACTGTAAGCTGCGTATAAGATACACTGATGCAAATGGGTATAAATGTTACATGAGTAACAAATTACCTATTTATAATATGATCCAAGGCCAATGTCCTTTAGATGGAATTCATGCATGACACTGTTAACTGGACAAGACCCTGAAATTAGATTTGCATAGGCCTATAAGTACATTTAATACTATTACTATCAAAATGAATATAGCAATAAAATTACTTCTAATTCCATGCTGCTAAACCCATAAAGCTGAACATTATTCAAAACTCATCAGAAAAGCATCTCATTGCATCATATGGTAGTTAACTGAGTTTCAGAACTGGAAAATATATGTAGATAGAAAGAATGTAGACCCCTTATACTTAATTGGGATGAGTTTATTAAACCATTCATCTCAAGGCTCAGGAATATGTGCAAAATAGGAGACAGAAAGACGGTAAGAGCCAGCTGTGATGGATGACTCCAAGGAAACAGGGTCTTCTGGATATAACAGGACTAATACACATATAAACTCATAGAGACTATGACAGCATGGATGATACCTGCACATGTTCAAGCCAGACAGGATCCCAGCAATGAGAGGCAGAAGTGGACCTGGGATTCTACTCCTAACCAAGAAACTATTTGCAATTGACCATAGCTGGGAAAGGAAAATCAGTTTTGTTCCACACATCATTACTGGGTATATAAACCATACTATAAGACATGCTACAAGACTAGGAGTAATTAACCACCAAAAATGGATTCCATGTTTTTGATTGTTGGTTTGCTTTTTGTTTGTTATTTTGTGTGTTTGTGTGTGTGTGTGTGTGTGTGTGTGTGTGTGTGTAATTTTTTTAAATTTTGGTATTTTTTGTTTTACTGACTTTGTTTCTTTATTTTTTCATCAGTTTGTCTGTCTGGTTTTGTTTTATTTGGAGGGGAGGTGATTTTTTTTGGGGGGGGTTATTTTGAAAAAGAGATAAAGAATATGAAGGTGGGTTAGCATTGTTTGTATGACCAAGAACCTTAGATGAGATAGCCCACGGAAATATGGTAAAACCAAATAATACTGGTATATAAAAAGGAGAAAAATTGTAATGATAAGATGACTTCTAAAAATATTCTGCTACACTCATAGATCAGTATTTTGTCCAACTGACATCAGAGAGGATTCCTTCTGCAAAATTTGGGAACAAATACAGAGACCCAAAGCCAGACATTATGCAGAAAGTGAGAGACATTGGAACGTTCATCCCTAAATGGGATGTCTGCATCAAATTCCTTCCCTCAGAGATTACAGAACCTTGTAAAAGAGGAGTCAAAACAATGTAAGAGGCAGGGTGGATGGAGAATAACAAGGACACAAGTCCCTCTAAATCCGTGGTTTTCAAATTTTCTAACGCTGGATCCTTCAATATAGTCCATCATGTTATGGTGACCTCATCCATAAAATAATTTCATTGCTAATATATAACTATAAGTTTTCTCCTGTTATGAATGTAATATTGATATCTATTATGCAGAATATCTGATATGCCATCCCCAAAGGTGTATGAAAACCACATATTAAGAATCACTGCAAATGAACATGAGGACAGCTCCTATAAATTGCCAGAGGCTGACCCTGCATTGGTCTATGCCAGTTCCCCTGCACATACATTATACTTTCCAGTTCAGTAGTGTTAGGAAATTCTTGAATTTGCAAACAATGTTATCTTTGATTCTTCTGCCTTCTCCTCAGCAACTTTCCATTTATTCATTTGCTTTGCCTAGCTTTGATATAAAGGTTGCTTCATCTTATTATGTTTTATTTTCTTATATTTCTATGAATGAATAAATGGATGAACAAATCAATACCCAGCCACAAGGGTAAAGCCTAACAACAAAACTGTCATTTGTATCTTCTCGGAGAGAGAAAATCAGTTGTCTCTTGTAAGTGTCATACCATACATCAACTACTCTAGAACAGGCCTCATTCTGGAGTAGACCAATAGCTCCAATAATTTGACTCCACAGGTTATGCGTGTGTGTGTCTATGTGTGTGTGTGTGTGTATGTGTTGTTTCATATGCTTACAGTCTAGTGATTTTTCATTTGTTTATTTTTTGGTTTGATTTGGTTTTGTATGTGGTTTTAATTTATTTTCTTGTTTTTTTGAGATTCTTTTGTTTTATTGTTTTCCTTTCTTTTAGGAGAAAGAACATAACGTGTGGATAAAGAAGAGAAGAGGACCTGGTTGAACTTCGGGAAGGTGAAGAGTATTATCAACAAATATTTGAACTGAAAATTATTTTAAATACTGGGAATTATAATAATAATGATTGGAAAAAATAATCATGTTTTTATTTTGCACTCTTTCAGAAGCCATTAACTTTTTATTTATGGAAAACTGTATTGTACCGAAGAAACAGATTATGTGATTAAGAGAGTTTGTTCTTATTCCAGAGGATCCAAATTCAGTTTATAGTACCTATACAGGTTATCATACCTACATTACTGCCTAACCAGAAGCTCAAAAAAAAAAGACTTTAATAGATGTGCAAGTGTGTATGGGGTTAGGGAAACTTGTGATGCCTCAACCTACATGATGAAGCAAGAGCAACTAAAGAATTCTGAGAACAGAAGGACAGGAATTCATTTTTGAAAGAAATAATTAACAGAGTATTGTAATGGAAGAAGTTACTTTACTGACTCAGGATAACACTCAAAATTATGAAATTCTAGCAGTTATGGTGGAAACAAGTTTTCTTTAGTATGGCTTTCAACCCATCAGCTGCTTTGAGCAACTGAATGTCATAACACACATGTCTACTTTATTCTGGGTCAAAGGGATGGAAGAGTTCAAAATTTGAAATTAGTCTTACAAATTTAGCTTCATTTATACTCCCTCCCAAGTGGGACTGAGGTGTCCTTACTTGGACCCTTCAGCTTCCTGACCGTTCTGAGTTCTGTGGACTGTACCTTGGGTATGCTGTACTTTTTTTTTTTTTCTTATATCCACTTATTAGTGTGTGCATACCATGCATGTCCTTTTGGGTCCAAATTACCTCACTCCAGGATGATGTTTTCTAGTTCCTTTCATTTGCCACAAAACTCAGGATGTCCTCATTCTTAATAGCTCAGTAGTACTCCATTGTGTAATTGAACCACATTTTCTGTATCCACTCTTCTGTCGTGGGACATCTGGATTGTTTCTAGCTTCTGGCCATCACAAACATAGTGCTATGAACATAGTGGAACAGGTGCCCCTGTGGAATTGTGGGACATCTTTTAGGTATATTCCCAAGAGGGGTATTGCTGGGTCTTCAGGTAGATCTATTTCCAGTTTTCTAAGGAAAATGCAGATTGATTTCCAGAGTGGTTGTACCACTTTGCAATCCCACCAGCAATGTAGGAATGTTTCTCTTTCTCCACATCCTTGCAAACATGTGCTATCACCTGAGGTTTGATCTTAGCCATTTTGATTGCTGGAAGGTGGAATCTCAGGGTCATTTTGATTTGCATTTCTCTGATCACTGAGGACTTTGAACATTTCCTTAGGCATTTATCAGCCATTTGAGATTCCTCTGTTGTGAATTCTCGGTTTAGTTCTACATCCCATTTTTTGATTGTGTTGTTTGGGTTTCGGTGGTTAGCTTCTTAAGTTCTTTATATATTTTGGATATTAGCCCTCTATCACGTGTAGGGTTAGTGAAGATTTTTTACCATTCTGTAGGTTGCCAGTTTGTCTTACTGGCTATGTCGTTTGCCTTACAGAAGCTTTCCAGTTTCATGAGATCCCATTTATCAATTCTTGATCTTACAGCATGAGCCATTGGAGATTAGTTTAGGAAATTTCCTCCTGGACCAATGAGTTCAAGGCTCTTTCCCACATTGTCTTTTATTACATTTAGTGTATCAGGTTTTATGTTGAGGTCCTTGACCCACTTGGACTTGAGCTTTGTGCAAGGTGACAAATATGGGTCTATTTTCATTTTTCTACATATAGACAGCCAGTTAGATCAGTACCATTCATTGAAGTTGTTTTCTTTCTTCCATTGTATATGTTTGACTTCTTTGTCAAATATCAGGTGCCTGTAAGCATATGGTTTTATTTCTGGGTCTTCAATTCTATTCCATTGATCAACGTATCTGCCTCTGTACTAATACCATGCAGTTTTTAATCACTGTTGCTCTTTAGTAAAGCTTGAGGTCAGGGATGGTGATTACCCCAGCCATTCTTTTATCATTAAGTATTGTTTTCGCTATTCTGGGTTTTTCTCCTTTCCAGATGAAATAGAAAATTGTTCTTTCAATATCTTTAAAGAATTGTGTTGAGAGTTTGATGGGGATTGCATTGAATCTGTAGATTGCTTTTGGTAGGATGACCATTTTTACTATATTAATTCTGCCAATCCATGAGCATGGGAGATATCTCCATTTTCTGAGATCCTCTTCAGTTTTTTTCTTGAGAGACTTGAAATTGTTGTTATACATATCTTTAACTTGTTTGGAGTTTAGAGGTCTGGTTGGGTAGGGATACCCTTGTGGAGACAGGAGTGCATGGAGGAAGTATGAGATGTGGAAAAGTCATAGGGTGGACTTATTTTTTCTACCCTAAACCTCTTGGTTCATATGAAGCATCCATATATTTTAATTGAGAAGATTTATATAATGCTATTTCTAATAATTCAAATAGATTTGACTTTTTTCGAGTGGAAATATTTTTTAAAAATTTATAAAATCTGTATTCATCATGCAGTACGATTATATAAATCAAGGCAAAACTTGTGAGATATTGTAAAAATATAGAAAATGTAGTTTCATTCTTTGTATGGTCCTGCTAGAACAGTTTCATAACTAGATATATTTCCCTGTGTAATCTTTGGCATCTGGTATGACTAGAGAGCAGTACTGCTGTAAAAGCATATAGACCATCATTGTCATAGCTGCAAGACAGAAAGACATATGCCAGTGAACCTTCCTTTTGGCACATAGATATGAAATAGAAAGGTAACGGAATTGAGCATGCATGATTCCTTCTACCTGGATATCTGTCAAATTAGTCCTTTTCCTAGGGGAGCACTTATAAGGTTGTAGAGATTATCTGTAATATTATTCTCATATGTCACTTCAGTAAGAATTTAAAAAAAGATATTTCTTGCCCTATATGGAAATATAAAATATAGAGTAATAAATTTCCCACCTTAACAGAGAAGTAGTTGACATACATAGTACCAAATGAGGGCATATTTCCTATGAGAAATAAGCCAGAACAGTGAAAAGGTTAGAAGAAACATTTAGCAATAACAGGTATCTTGTGACATTGATAGAATTCACACTGGAGAGTTCTTAAAGCCATGTTCCCCAGTCTTCAAAATGCTCTCATTTTTGTGAATGAGAGATCAGACATGATTGTGGGCCATATATATTGAGGCTGATGGATACAGTATTAATATTCCACTAAAACTAGCCATAGGTCAATATGTAGGGAGAAAAAAAAGGAAATTCATAAACTAAAAATGTAATCACCACTTAGATAATGATTACATATTTTGTTTGACCAAGAAGTTTTAATCTTACATGACAACCTCTCAAACTTAAATGAAAGTCACATGCAAAAATTATTTTGTAGTTTATAATGCCAAAAGTATTGGGAAAATGTTTAAATACTTTGAAATAAAGCACTAAACTTAGATGTGATTACATAATAGTCTATAAAATAGTTTTTAAAATTAATAGTACCTATAAATATCAAAAGGGCTCACCACTTCGAAGTGCAGAGTGAAACTCAAATGTTGCAAAAAATATTTAGACAATAAATGTGATGATTTAAGTTTATAAACACACAGTATGCTACTATGTGTAATCACAGTATGAAAACCGTAAATTAGACATATAATTATACAGAATGAAAACAATTTTAGGCTTAAATAAGAAAGAAAAGTAAGATATAGCACATGTGGATAATTATTCCTGTTATGTATTTAATTAAAATATTACAAATCAAAAGTTTTCTGGAAATAATAGGTTGATCTCAGTACAAGAAAATAAAGCCCATGACTTAAAAATAAGTAAATCTTGATATAATCCCCAAAATAAATTATTACTTCCCTGAATGATAGCACATCTTGCAAAAACTCAAAAGAATTAAATTTTAAAACTGTGTAAGTTATTTTATACTTGCTATTTTAGAAGCATAATAGTTTTAAAACTATGATAATTTTGAATATCATATGGCTTTCTGGTTATAAATTATTATAAAGCTACTCCCCAAATATAGTTAGTATGAATTTTAAGGTCATGCTCTGAATTTACTTAAATTTGAATATAGAGACATTGAAATAATGTGTATATTTTCATTTGAAGCAGGTCATTTTAAAATTCTTATACTTTATATTTATTAGTGGACATATATTACTTAAATATATTTTAGTTAATTAACTTAGTTAGGGTTTCCATTTATGTGAAGAGCCACCATGACCAAGGCACTTCTTATAAAGGACAACAATTAATTTAATTTGGGCTAGCTTACAAGTTCATAGATTCAAACCATTATCATCAAGGCAGGAAGCATGGCACCATCCAGACAGACTGAGAGTTCTGAGGATAACAGGGCAAAACTCACTTTCAGTCAAAGAGGACAAGGGTCTCAAAGCACAATCCTACAGTGACACACTTTCTCTAACAAGGCCATACCTACTCCAACAAGGCTATACCTCCCAATAGTGCTCCTTCCTGGACATACCATACTCAAATCACTACATTAATACAAATGTTTTCATCACACTCGTGTCCTGCCTCACATGCTATCCTAGTTATTTTCATATTTCTATGAAAATGCAGATATATATATATATATATATATATATATATATATATGTGTGTGTGTGTGTGTGTGTGTGTGTGTGTGTATGCTCATTTAAATTTAATTATACTAAAATTATGCAAGATTATTTTTATGTATCTAGATAGATGGAGATAAGTAATATTGTACTCATTCTTTCAAATCTTTCTTTGATTCTTTACTTTGTCTGTCACTCAATTAGAAGTCACTTTTCAAAATGGCTACTTCCTTCTACAAACTAATCTTACCTACATTGGTAGGGATTAAAGTTATACATCTAAGGGAATGTATTAAAGGTATATCTGCATTCAAAGTGATTAAACTTGTGTCTGCATTCCATAGAGATGGCTGAGACCTAGAAGGTCTTTGGATGAGATTCCTTGCTAGAGTAGCCTTGGGCTGGTTTAAAATTCCTCTATGTCTTCCCTCTTTCTGTTTAAGTTAAATACTCTGGAGTCTGGTACTTTCATACTATGCTGGCTCTTGTTGATTGTATTCTTATGCTGTTCTTAGGCATCTGGTTTTGCCTAGTGTTGGCTGGATGCTCCTGATGGCAGCAGGACTTCTTGGGAAGATGAGGGGTGTCACAGGCCACCAAATGAAGGTCAGGGCACCAGACTCTGCTGGAAGTGTCTCAGGAAGACCCCACTATCAAGGGATCAGTAGGACAATGTTCCAAACTAATTTATGGGATCACTTCAAGACTCCAAAGAGAAGCAGGACACTCTTGGTTTCCAACAAGACTCTTTAGAAGCAGAGAGAAAACTCATATTTTGACTTTAGTTTTTAAATGCCTACCTCTGCCTGCTGTACCCTGGGAGACCTGACTAGGATATGTAGAGTATTTCAGTCCAGCCACTGGCTGTTTTGGCTAGGAACATATCCAAAGATTTGCTCCAGTTGGAGGGCATGCATGCCACAATCTTTAATCCCTCTGGCTGGAATGCAGACATACCTTTTAGACACAATTTTGGTCTCACACATTGATGTCTAATTGAGAAGAAGACAAAGTGATGAACCAGAGAAAGAGCTTAGAAAATGAGTCAAAGATAGGGTAAGCCCTAAGCTCAGAACAGACAGGAAAGAGAGTCTACTTACAGAGCAATGTGAGAGAGAGAGAGAGATGATTGAATTCAATTCAGTTAAGTTCAGTTCAATTAAATTCAGTTCATGGAGCTCAGAAGCAGTCTTTCCAAGCAGAATAATTCAGTAAGAAACTGAAAGAAGTCAATTTAAAACAGTCATCTCAGAGGGGAGTTTTAGCCAGAACAGCTAAGTTGAATCAGCCAATCAGAGTTTTAAAAGAGCTAGAAACAGAGCTTGGGCCACAGGGCTCCATAGCCGATTAGCGCCGGGAGAGGGATACCCTCCCAGGAGCTTGGAAAAGCCGGGAGTAGGCCCAAGACAAGCTCCACAGCTCACCAGGAATGGCCCCGAACTTGTGAGACACAGAGACTGAGGTGGGCAGACATAGAAACCCCCTGGATCCCAACAGTGGCGGCTGAGGCAGGAGACATCTGCCT